>NQVE01000203.1:1020000-1420000 GCA_003260385.1 Cuscuta australis
TAGGGTGAAACCGAATATCAATCAGTATCGGAGCAGGATTTTTTAACCTTTTCAAAACAATTTTTTTGAAAACCTTTTCACGACACATGGATTCCATGAGTTCCCAAAGCATCACCAAGCCATCATTCTTCAATGGTGATAATTACGGTTATTGGAAAATGCGAATGGAGAACTTCATTCAATCCATTGATTTTGATTTATGGATTGTAACTACTAACGGCCTTTTTGTGCCAACTACTACGATTAATGATGTGCAGGTACCCACACCCATGGACAAACTAATGCCTGAAAACAAGAAAAAACTCTCCTTGAATACCAAAGCACTAAACATTTTGTTTTGTGCATTAGGTCAAGATGAGTTTGCAAGAGTAAGTTCTTGCAAATCCGCTAAAGAGGCTTGGGAACTCCTAGAAGCTACTCACGAAGGTGATAAGGACCCTAAGGCATCAAAGATAGCCCTCATAACCTCCGAGTGTGAGAACTTCAAGATGAAGGTCGGAGAATCCGTCCAAGATATGAACAAGCAGTTGAACATTATCATCAACAATTTGAGTAAGCTAAATAAGATTTATCCCAAGAGTGAGTTAAACACTAAAATCAATTTCTCATTACCTAGAGAGTGACATAGTTCGGTTGTAAACTTGCTACCCAAATGTGCGGATATTGAAATTTCTTCCATTTGGAGTAGCATGTACTCTCATGAGCTTCTTTTGAAAAAATGAAGAAAGAAGAACGGGTTCCTATGGTAAAGAAGACCATGACACTCAAGGTGGATGACAAATCGGAGAGCGAAGGAGAAAGTGATGAGGAACTCGCAATGTTCAAAAGATACAAGGTCATCAAATGGAACCAGAGAGAGTCCTCAAGGAAATTCCCACCAAAGAAAGGTAAACACTACTACAAAAACAGGTTTTAGCATCGGTTGTTTTAGACCTTTTGCATCGCTACTTTACAGATTTCAATGCAAGCGATGCAATTGCTCCAGGCTAATTGCATCAGTTGTAAAAGAACCGATGCAAAAAGTCTTTAGCATCGGTTGTTTCCAAAAAACCGATGCCAAAGCCTTATTTTTTTTTAAAAAAAATAAGGGATTTAACATCAGTTGTTTCTAAACAACAGTTGCCAAAGTCCTATTTTTTTTAAAAAATTAGGCTTTGGCATCGGTTGTTTCGAAACAACCAATGTCAAAACCCTATTTTTTTTTAAAAACAAGGATTTAGCATCGGGTGTTTCGGAACAACCAGTGCCAAAGCCCTAATTTAAAAAAATTAGCATTGACATCGGTTGCTTAAAAATAACCGATGCCAAAACCTAAGGGTCTGTTTGGTACACGGAATTGATGGAATTAGAATTGAATTGGAATTAAAATTCCATGGGATTCAATTCCATAGAATTGAATTCACTAATTCCATAGGATTTTTTACACTACCAATTCCAAATCCACATAATTTTTGTGCTACCAAACACGAAAATTAGAATTAAAATCCTCAATTCCAATTACATAGTTTGAATTCCATGTACCAAACGAGGCCTAATATTTTTTTAAAAAAGATGGCTTTGACATCGGTTGTTTCGAAACAACCAATGTCAAAGTCATGTTTGTTTTAAAAAAAATACCCATAGAACAATAAAACCAGGCCCAAGACAGAAAAGATACAATTTAGAGAAAAAGAAACATCAAGAGCCATTGTAAAAAAACCTAGCCAAAAGCCAACACCACTAGAGCATAATCATTAATAGTCATCAGTCATATCAAAACCTAGAAGTGGCACTTAGCCATCCACCAAACCAAATTGTGTTCATCTTCAAAACTTTGAAAACTAAACTGCAGCATTACCAACTGCACAATAAGCAAAGAATAACCTCCTTCTAAAACTAAAATCCAATAGCATAGCCAACTGAAGCTGCAGCCATCCAGCATAGCTAACAGTACCAACAACATAACCAACTGAAGTAGATGTTAATTGCAGAGGTAAATGAACTAGTAGCCAACTGAAAAGTAGAGTGCTATTCCCAATTAACTGAAACAAGCATGCACAGAACAAAAACTTCAGTCCATTGAACCAAAAGCATATAAAAATCAAACCAGCAACCACTGCCAACTTAACCACTGAAAATTAGAGTGTCATTGGCAATTGACCTAGCAGCCTACTAAACCAGTAACAAATAAATTATCCGAATCAGCAACTAATCAAAAACTAGAGGGCCATTGCCAACAAGAACTAACCATCAATTGGAAATTGAAGAAAAAATAAAAAGAAAGATTGCACTAATGTCAACAAAGCATCATTTGAAAAAAAGTACTCCTAAAGACTCCAATGCAACAGCAGCAGGCATACAATCTTACTTTCACACAAACTACTAAATTGAGATTTGGTGAAATTGATTCAAATAATAGACAAGTGAAACTGTCAAGAGCAATGAAATTACTGGTAGCATAAATTAGTTCAATACAAGAATTTAAAGCACAAATTTTTTATTGTACAGTAGACAAGCAAAGATGGGTGAACGGGAGAGATCCGTCAACATCGGCACTAACAATGATATAACATTCCATGCATTTTGATACATTACTACTTATGTTTGAAAAAATAAATGAATATTGCTTCACCAAGGTAAAATTTTAATTCAAAATTTTATTTTTGGTGTAATTGCTACATTTTAAATTTTATCTATCGGGTTGGTAAATTTTTAAAACTGTTAACTTGTTTGGGGCATTTTTAAGAAATACATTAAATGAAATAGTCAAATGTAAAGTAGCTTCATTTTTTCAAATAAAAAAATGCCACATTTTTTCCAAATGATATATACATTCTACTATGCTAGACCCTTTAAATGACATATAAGGTTAGAGCAGCTGCCTTATTACTACAAATTGGAAAAAATAGTTTACGAGGTAAAAAGTAAGCCAATGAAGAATGTTGTAGAATATGGAAATACCAGAATAGATTACAACGAATATTTGTATAGTTCGGTTTTGTGGGCACTCCACCAAAAGCAGTTTTTTGTAGAGAAGGAAAAAGAACACCAATTCATCAAAGGAAGCAGTAATAAAGTAATCAAAGTGTAAGACAATGTGTCTTTGGTTGCCAAAACATGAGAGTAATAGGTTGCCAGGCTATCCCCATAGAATCGACATCTCTTACCTCTACCTCTACACTCATTCCATTTACTCTTTTCATTTACATCTCATTGCATTTGCATCTTTTTGATCGAGATTTTTGGTATCGAACGACGTATCGAAAGATTCTCGCACCTAGTGGGAAAAGGCTTTGTTGTTGTTGTTGTTGTTAAATCAATAAGCTCATACTCCATATATTATAATTTATTAAGTAAATTGGAATTGAAAATCCCAAAAGACAGTCATACCTTGATGACGATCACAATAGACCACGGTTAAGACCACAAGGTTTAACATGAAAAGCCTAGAACTAAGGAACCAAAATTTTGGGCTAAACCTAAAAACTGAGATTAATTAATAAACCTGAAATAGATAATAATATTTAGCTAATAAAAAAGGCTTATACACATCAACTAGAACAATAATAAATACAGATATATATCTGATCCTCGCATGAACATCAGGGTCGAATTCAAACTCATCTTAAAGGTTAAAATCAAAACACATACTCGGGTGGTTCAAATACATAGAGTCCAATAGCTATTTGATTTGCGAGCATGGTAATAGAACTAAAAACATAGACAAATTGAGAGCAAGATTAAAAATAGGGCTACAAATCATCACTAAATATTCTTGACGGTATAATAGAGTATAGAGAAATGACTGGCATCAAAAGCAAAACAAAAAAACGAAGTTTGTCATAAGGAAATAAAAAACAAAACAAAATTTGATTTATTATTCATACCCATAATTTCTAAATGGTGTTTTGACAAAGAAAGATGATGGTGATTGGAATGATGAAGGGGTTGAATTATGATGGAAAGCGAGGAGCGTCTACGGCAAAGACGGGCCTTTGAGCAAGTGATTGAAATTCAAAAGAACAAATCTCATCTTGTGTAGATTTCTAATTGACGAACAGGTTAACGGTGATGAGGGCAATCACAGTTGGAAAATGAGATGTACAACTTCTAAAGGAGAGACTATAAATAAAATGGATGGAAAAAGTGCATTTTTAATAAGGGTACCTAACCACAGGGGCGGAAGAGAGGGGGGCACGATGGGGCACTTGCCCCCCCGGCGATTTTCCGGCATAGTACTATCGACATAGTGCTGCCGTGAATCGGCTATGGGAGGCCAGATTTGCCCTCCCATATTTGTCACTGTCCGGCAGCTGATGACAGAACATCGAAGAAAAAGAACAGTTGTCGACTTGCCGTCGCCGAAGAAAGAAAAAAACGGCATCGTTTCAAGTTGGTTTTAAAATAACTCCTTTGGACTTTGACCCAGCCCATAGCCCAATTGCCCAAAGAATAACAAAAAAATACGGAGTACAAAAACGACGAATTTCTCTTGTAGGAGCTAATGGCTAGTTAATTTGTTCTTTGTTTTAAAATGTTATACTTTAATTTTAAAAATTATACCCCGTAGTTTACTAAATTTATACTCAATTTATGTACAAAAAAATAAAAAAAATGTAAAAGTTAAACTTTTTAAATTTGGTAAGTCTCTAAATCTCTTCACTATTATCTTTTACCGTATTTTTTTCCCACATAGTATAACTTAATTTGGAGAAGATAAATTAGTATTTTCAGTTTTTCTCCTTAAGTTGGTGTATGTTAAGATTTTTTTAATCAAATTATTTTGTTTTATGTTCAATTAAAGTGACAATTATTTTGAAATTCAAAATTTCAATAAAGAAATTCTTTTTAAACTCTTTTACTTTAATTATTTGAATACTTCTTTCGAATAAAATATTATATTTTTTGTTATTTCACGTTATCTTTAGAAAAACTAAGAGCGTTGTCCTCGGATCTTGTACTAGTGTAGTGCCCCCCTCGAGCTCTTGACCTTGGCTCCGCCACTGCCTAACCATCCTCACATTTATATAATATAGAATGTTATACTCCATCCGTCCATAAATAAAGTTTCCGTTGCACGTTACCATGTTTGACTGAAAATATTTTTATATCATTTTATATGAAAAATGGTATGGGATTAAAAAATAAAAATTACATATTTAAAAACTACATGAAAAGATCTACAAAACTAAAGGTGACATGACTATATTATTTTATAAAATAGGACACGAAAATAGTATTAAAAAAATGAATAAAGTTTTACCATGTGAATAGTGAACGAGAACTTTATTGTTGGATGGAGAGAGTATAAACACACACACCAAAATAAATATTGGAAATTATCCCAAAAATATATACATGACCATCAAAGGTGTTAAAATGATTTAAGAAAGTATTTTAGAGACTTAAAGCAACAAAAATAGGATTCGCAGTCGCAGACAGTCGAGGTGAATGATCTACCGCTGTGTAATCTCTGCTACTATCAAACAAATGGTTGATTGCCATTAACCAACGGTGGACCGTCACGCTCTTAGCTGAACGATGAAATTCTATGGCGCATCGAACGGTCCATCACCTAAGAGAAATGGTCTTCTGTGGAAAATGAGAACCTTCAGGTGCATTGTCACGGTCGACTACCAGAAGGCAATAGTCGACTGTCACGGTGGTAGTCCAGTAATCCGAGTAGAAGATCAGCATGGTTGACTGTCCTGCCAAACGGTCGACCGTTATGAACCCCGTAGCTTAGTTTAACTTAATTGTGCAATATGTGATATATCAAATTGATACATTAATGATGTTTAAGTCCAGTAAACCCATATTTATATATTCATATTGATTAGAAATTGAATTCAACATTATGAAAGCATAATGCATCATGTGCATGCGTAAGAGATCATTGCCCCGTGCGTCTCTTATAGCATGATCATGCGGGACTTAGCTTTCTGACCTCACAAGTTCGGGCATAGTGTTCATACATGATATTCAGGTTTTCAGATAACACCCTCATCTGGTTCTAGTCTCTTTCGTGAGACTAAGGTGGCGTGAGTTCGTTGTACAACTGGGCGATTCTCATTGACCAATGGTCGTCCTTGCACAGTTAGTTTCATGCATTATGTAGTCATCAAGAATAATCATATTAATTATATGTGCCATCAAGTATTTATCATCATGAACCATCATCTTGATCATAGTTCTATAGTATGCCATATCATTAATAATTATATGTCTACTTGTTATTCAACTTCAAATTGTTTTTATTAGAGTACTCCTCAGCTTTACACTGTGCGTGTAGTTTGTCTCTACTTAGCTTGCTACACGCAGGTAGGAGCATATGTCATGAAGCCCATCCCGGGAGTCGACGAGAGTGAGGAGATGTAGTATTTAAATAAATTATGTAATATTAAAATAAATTACCTTTTCATGTGAGCACTCAAAAAATGTAACATAAATTCAGTAATGTACTATTTTTAAAGCTTCCGCACTATTTCAAAATATTACTCCAAAATAAATGTTTGAACTTAATATTTACAATTCAGTTTAAATGATTTTCAATTATTCATAAAGTTATCATCCGCATATACCATCTTGGTAACCACTCTGACTTGAATAGTGGCGATATACAGGTTATATGAGTTGAGGTGTTACATTTTGGTAAAGGAGCATTTGGTTTTAAAAATGATTTTGGAATTCCAATCAAATGAATTTTAGACGCACGTTGCATCCCTCCACATTTCTACCCTAGGAAGATAAACAATTAGTATCAATTCATTTATTGATGTCTAATTAGATTTTCCATCAATTATAGAATGAGTCAGGTTTCGACTCATCATGGCCACGGGAATCCTCACGTGGATCCTGAGCATGTTAGTGTCCATACTGTGCATACTGAAGCATCCAATTACGCGCCATCACAGCAGGAGCCAGAACCTGAACAAATTCCAGAACAAAATGCTGGACAAACCTGAATATATATATCCCTATGTTTCAGCCACAGATGGTTGCAAACATGGTGTAGTTTTTCTAGCATGTGGCAGGAGCGTATGTACCTCAACCACTGCCACTTCCAGCACTGCCTCCTATGCCCATCATTTTGATCGAGAAACTCAAGAAGAATGGGGCGAAAGAGTTCCGCAGTGATCAGATAGCAAACCCCTTGGTCTCTAAGCATTTGTTAGAATGCATAATGAGGGTACTTATGTTAGGAACTATGCTTGGATAGGGCAGCGGAAATATAAAATTTTTTATGTCCAAACGTAGATCCACCCAAGATCCCTTACAAAAATTACGAGTTATTGTTTAGAGATATACCTTTCTTGACGAACAAGTAATTAACGACGTGTAGCTGACAGTATTGATCCAAGAGCTTTAGCCAAAAAAGAATATGACCTCTAGTGCGTACACACGAACTTTGAATGGTGTTCTTGAAAAATATTATGCTAGTAATTTTCTCAAGAATAACTTCTTAAAATATAAAATATTTGGAATAATGATTTAAGAGAGCAAAATCATTTGGTCTCTTAATTTTTAGGAGGGAGGGCCGAAAATCTCTTATATGAAATAAGGGAGAATGATCTCATATTTATTACATATTTTCGGCCCTGTCATTATTGGTAGCTTCTAATTTATTTTGTCAACTTTAATTATCAAATAATTAACACAAAATAAATATCTTAATTTGTTTTAATATTTTATATATATATATATATATATATATATATATATATATATATATATATATATATATATATATATATATATATATATATATATATATATATATAACAAATAATATTTAGTGTAACATATTTTGACAAACTTATTTATCATATAATTAAAATATCCAAATATATATTTTACAATATTGTGTCACACACAATATGTACAAATATTTTACTAAATATTTTTACTCCTTAACAATATTCTACACCATCAAAGGTTCTATGTGTGTGACCCTCTTCTAGGTTACCCATAACGCTGGCCATATTATTAGAATACTATAAGTGACAAGCGGTAACTAGCAACACATTGTCACCCCCCAAGTTATGGATATAAAGCTCTTAAGGCAATTCCTTCAACGACACATTTCACTTAATAACTAATATCTAGATTTAACACAAGGTATGGGATGTGTCACCTTGTTAAAGTTAAATCGAAGGTTTATTGATTATCTTGATCGACTTGTGCAATTCAAATAACATTAATAACATGTATACTAATTTATCTGGGTATGGCTATACACTTCCCGAGTCACATCAATCAGTGAGCCCGTAGATATTATACTTCCATAAAGGAAGGGATCCTGTCTACGTCATTCACATCCTTGTTTAAGCTTTACTATATACCCAAGACATAATTATACGTCCACTAATATTTCAAATGGCATTAATTATATCTCAAAGCATGGAGCTATGCTTACCAAAAATCGTAATGATTTCAAGTCTAAGGATAGTTATACAAATGGTCATATAAAAAATACTATTAACACATTTTAAGGTATACCCATATAGTATTTTCATGGCGGGTCTATCCAACAATATATTTAATATGTTTGCCTACGTATAGATTAGAATAACACCTTATCGATAACCTATGAGGCGCAGCTATCTCATCTCATACATATTAGTCTTAATATATTTTGACGTCCGTATTATCATAATATTCGACTAAGGATATTTTAGATCTAGTCTCTATATTTGTAATAGACTCACAATTAGAACATCGTAGTTCTTAACTATGTTACTAGAGCACTAATCTATGGACTGAAGTTATGTCTAAAGTACACGAGATTATTTAAACATTCATCAAAGCCTTTATTCTTGAAATAATCCAGATACAAATCATAAGTTGGCCTCTAGGGCCTACATATATTCAAAAACTTAATAATAAAAAATATCCATGGAGGATTGGGGTCAGCAAGCTATATCATTACTGCAGGATACCACGTACGACTGGTGGAAACGTATGTGTGGAAACATTCCAAAGCTCGTACCTTGGGCTACATTTGATCCACTCTTCAAAGCAGAGTATGTACTAGAAAACTATGTGGAGGCAAAACATGAAGAGTTCATGAAGTTCACTCAGGAGAAACTCACTCTCATAGAATACCATTAACAATTCAACAAGTTAACCGAGTTCGCCAAGGACTTGGTACAGACCATAAAGAAGTGCTGCAAGAGGTTCTTCAAGGAAATGAGACCAGATTTCTCTTCAGGACTCATTGTGGTTCCCCGGGACGATATCAACGTACGATGTCTATAATAAGGCACTTGAACTGAACGATGAGCTCATAAGGAAAGCTGCTTATGAACAGTCACTAGATGAAAACTTAAGTGTTCAGTCGACGTGAAGGCAGATTCTAGCATCAAAAGACCCTTCTCAGCACCGAGCAGTTCTCGCAATGATAAGCGAGCAAAATCTGTCCTCTCTACATCTATAGCTGCCAGTAGCAAGAGCAGAAAGAGCAAGATGGTGTACCACCATCCCATATGTTTACTCTATTGCCATAGACATCTTGGTGAGTGCTGGTTTACTTAGGGTTTATGTCTAGGGTGTGGTCAGGTCACTTTCGGAAGGACTGTCCGACGAACCTCGACGAGACTTTTTCTGCAACACTAGGGGTGTTGACTACTCCCACTACCCGACAGGCTGAGCTTGCTCAGAGTCATCGTACCATGGCTGCATCTAACCAGCCGAGGAGGCCAGCGCCAAACCAGGAGCAAGGTCGAGCACCAACTCGTACTGATCCTCAGGTAAATGATGTCATCATGAGTATGTTTACTCTATTCGATATCACTGTATCTGCATTGATTGATCCTGGGACCACCTTATCGTAAATATGTGTACTTACATCATTAAGGAAACCCTTGAGCATCCAGTGGTTGAGTCAAATCCACTAGGACACAACTTACATCTTCATCATGTTTATAATCATTGTTAGTTGATGCTTCAAGGAAAAGATCTCATTGAACTCCCTCCCAAGGACTTTGACATTATACTTGGCATAGACTGGTTGATAAAACACCAGGCTATTATTGAGTGAAGAACTCAGGCTGTGAAACTTTGTACTAGTGACGGTGATGAGGTAACTGTTCATGGAGAGTTACTATCGAAAAATCTAGAATTTCTCATATATGCATGCAAAACGTCTCATTTGCAAGAAATGCAAAACATTCCTGTGCACTGTTAAGGATATGCAGAAGGAAATACCCGACCAATGAAGAAATACACATATATTATCGAGATGTCGTAATTGTAAATGAAAGAAAAAAAGACAAGGGAATAGCATATCTATTAATGTCATATACTCATATAGTGTCAAATTTTAGATTTTCAAAATATTAAAATAGAAATTAGTGAATATTTTCCTTATGCTTTTAAACTCCTTATAGGCACTTTAAAATTTATAAAAAAGTTGATAATGTGTTTATCATCAAACTTTTTTCTTGAGTGTTATTAACTCGATTACAATATAGTATCTGTTGATACTATACTTAACCTAATGACGCACAAAAAGCTAATGTCTCCGGCTTCGTTATGACCCAAACCTGGGTGAACTTTCTCATCGAATCCTGTGGGGTAGACATACCACCGTTCAAGCCAAGAGAGAAGTTAATCAACAAACTTATACGTTGCTAATAAATTTAAAAATAAATAAGTATATCTATTTATTTTTAAACCTATTTTTGTATATGAATATTTTCAAATGACTAATTTCTTTCTTCACCTTACAATAATTTTTTGAACAAAAAATTGTTGCTGGGTACCCTTAGTTTTGTGATAAGAACTCACATGTCCCATTGTTTTTTAAAATGTACTATGAGGTACCTTAAAATATCCAATAACTTAGTACGGGGTGACATTCCGTCCGTCTTCCGTCAAAGCCATATTTCTCCGTTATCTTCTTCATCTTCTTCTTCCTTCTACTTCTTCCTCTTGCTTCATCTTCCATTCTTCAATCCTTCTTCTTCTTCTTCTTCTTCTTTTTCCTTCTTCTTCTCCTTCTTTTTTTCTTTTCTTCTCTCCTCATTCCCTTCTTTTCTTCTTCTTCTCCTTCAATTCTCTTCTTTCGATTTGACCCAACCCTTTTCCACCCTTCTTTTTTTCATCTTTTATACATATTATTATTTATTAATTAGTTAATTAATTAATTACACACTCAGTCCATAACTTTTTTTTAGTTAACTTTTTTGGTCAAAGTTTGTAAATTTTGACCACTTGTAAATTATTATTATTATTATTCCATATTATTATTATTATTATTTTGAGAGAATTTATATTATTTATTATTATTTTGAGAGAAGTATTATTATTATTATCATTATTACTACCTCTGTACCCGAGTATTTGTCCAGTTTTGACTTTTTTCAGTCAATGGTTTTAAACATTTGACCTACAATTAAATAAAATAAATATGGTATATTAATTAGATAAAATAATATCTTGAAATATTTTATTTAGTAAATCTAATAAAACTAGTTTTATATGAATATCTAATATCATTTTTTTAATTTTAAGTATACCAATTTTTACTAAAAAAAGTCAAAAGTAGACATATACACCCACGGTGGTGGCATTCACAATAACAGTACGACACCATTTGTCGCAAACTTTTTGTGATTTGACTTTTTACGGGTTCAAATGTATCACTTTAACCATTAATATTTATATATATATGCATACATAAATATATTTTATAAAAATTAATGTTTCAAAACTATGTTTCAAATTTTTTTTATTGATATTGCAATTATATTATAATACAATAAATTTTTTTCGCACATCAAGGTCTAAATTTACGAACTTTGACAAAAAAAAAGTTAATTTAAAAAATATGGACGGAGTGTGTAATTAATAATAATAATAATAATAGTAATAATAATAATAATACATATAAAAGATGAAAAAAGAGGGGTGGGTTAGATGGAAAGAAGGAAGAAGGAGAACAAGAAAAAAAGAAAAGAAGAAGAAGAAAAAGAAAAAAAGAAGAAGAAGAAGAAAAAGAAAAAGAAGAAGGATTGAAGAATGGAAGATGAAGAAAGAGGAAGAAGATGAAGTAGAAAGAAGAAGAAGATGAAGAAGATAACGGAGAAATTCGGTTTTGACGGAATATGAACGGAATGTCACCCTGTAGTAAGTTTTTGGATATTTTAAGGTACCTCGTAGTAAATTTTAGAAAACAATGAGACCTGTGAGTTCTTATCACAGAAACAGAAATGAGAATACCAAGCAACAATTTTTTGGTTTTTTGAATGGACTTGTGCTACAGTGCACCCACCATTGCCTCATTTGCTGCCTCCCTATTTAACCTATTTTTTTTTACCTTTTCTCTTTCTTTTTTTCTTTTTTTACTTTTGTTGCGGCTCTGCTCTTCCGCGCAAGCTAGCCGCACCACTCTTCTCTCCATTTTCTGCGCTCTCCTTCCTACAAGGTAGGTAATATCTTCTTTTTGTGGAGTACATAGGGTATTTGGTGATTATGGACTTACAAACATGTATTGTTACACATGTTGAGAATGATCAACCACATGATTTTGGTGGTGAAGAAGAAGGCCTGGTTTTATATGATTTGCAACCCAGTTGTAAGTGTTGATATTTAGACCCCATTCTATATTCATTTGAATTAGTGAAAAAATACTGTTTTATTTTGATGTTACAGAGATTAAAGTTCTGTGAACCTAGGATTTGTCCTTGTCACAGATCCTAATAATCTGTATGCACTCTGGATTTGGTGTATTTTTGTTTTCTTCATAGTCAGGCATTGTACTATATTAAAGGTGTTGTTTTTTGCAGAGAAAAACCCAAAACCGAAAGAAGGTAGAAAAAATGATAACCTACCTAATAAGAGGAAGAAAATGGATGCGTCTGAGATCTTTGCATCACAACGGCGGCATGCTTGGACCGTGCAAGACGAAGATGGTGTTTACGACCTCACCTTGGGAGGTCTGGAGCTTGGCATTTCACTACATTGACTTTTAATTGTCCTTTTTTGGCATCAGATCTAGAACTTTGCTCTCATTTTTGGATTTAGAATGGGAACTGTATTTCACACAGTTTTTTGCTTTTTGTGTAAAGTATGTAACAAATATGATAACTTTCTCTGAGTTCCATGCACATAAACTGATGTAAACCTGATGTAACTCTGTTTTTACATACATTAAGTCTTTGTGAAGTGTGTGAAATAGACAGTTATTCCATGTGAGCCCGCTGAAATCTAATGTATGCGTTTTAACTTTTTTTTACCTTTACAAGACCCCCACATATGTGATAAGATTCTGAAGATGGTGTATGTACATAAAGTTATGTAACTCTGTCGTCACATACATTAAATTTCTGTGAAATAGATAAAATAGACAGTTATTCTCTATGAGGGCTCTGAAAGTAAAACTGTAAATCAGTTATAAACTAATGTAAATCAGTCATCACATACATTAACACATTGTGCATTAACAAGTACAAATTCATGATTATAAAAGCCCCATTACAAAGCTTTCATAAAAGCCTAAAGTGTTTCCCCAAAAAATACATTACAAAGCACATAAACCATTACAAAGAGTTTCACAAAAATTAAAGACCCCTAAAATTGTAAAGTAAAAATGCTAAATATTGGGTGTTTTCCTTCCACGCCATAACCTAGCTGCAAATTGACATCAGAAATCAGCCATGTGTTCAGAACTGCAATCCGGACTTAATGGTAAGGCTAGCAACAAATACTCTAGAAATGCTAGCACTATCACTCCACAATTGCTATACCTGCAAGGGAAAATAATATTAAAATAACAAGCAAACCTCTTTCACAAACAATAATGTTATATGAAGTTCAATAAACAGAAGTTAATCGTCTATGAGATACAATTCATAGAAAGCAAGCAAAAATAACAAGCAGACCTCTTTCACAGACAATAATGTTATATGAAGTTTAAATAACAGAACTTAATCATCAATGCCATACAATTCGCACAGTAAGCAGAAATAACAAGCAACCTATTTCACAGACAATAATCTTATATGAAGTTCAAATAATAGAAGTTAATCATCTATATCATTCAAAATAAAACCTCTTTTATGTTTGAATGGCTTTTATAACAATTTTAGAAACATTTATATCATTCAAAGAAACTGGGAAAACCTGTAATTCAGTCATAAACTATATGAGTGTTTAATGTAAAACAGTCCTTTGCACAACTATAAAAAAACAGCCGTAAGACTTGAATTAAATGTATTAACTGAACAAATTTTCATTTGGAAAGAAATGAATAGCGGGTGGACAAAACACTCCCTCCAAACACTGCTTTCGGGACAAAGTCCAATAACAAGTGGGGTACATGTTAAGGACCATGTTACATTTACACCAAAAAATGTACATATAGCTTAATCCAAAATCTAAAGTGTTTCCCCAAAAAAATACATTACAAAGCACATAAATAATTACAAAGAATTTCACAAAAATAAAAGACCCCTAAATTCAACTTCATAAATAAAATACATCATCTTCTTCTGACTCCTCATCATCTTCCTCAGCACCTCCCCTCTTTTCTCTCTTCTGTCTCTGAATTGTAACAGAGCATCAGAATCCTGTGTACAAACAAGAGCAGAAACCATATATATTCCCAGACAGTGACTGTAGGTATTATGTAAATTCATAGAGGTTAAAAGTCAGTGAATATATTACCTTCTTTTTTTTGCAAATCACGAAACATATTTCACAGACAATAATCTTATATGAAGTTCAAATATTTCACGAAACATATTTCACGAAACATATTTCACAGAAATTATTTTTTTTTTAAAAAAGAAGTAAATACTTGAGTATATCATAAACTGGATCCTTGAACTGCACATGATTATTAATTTTTAAACCATGGTTAGGGCATATGGTCTTTGATACTTCGGAACTTTCCGAAAATCATTAATTACTACAGAGTATTTACTAAAGATGCTAAAATTCCAATGTAGAATAAGATCCAAGATCTGAACCCCCCTAGGGTTTATATCAATTTTAGAAACACAGAGATCAAGAAAGAGACTAAGGAAAGGGAAGTTAGCGTCAGTACTTGTTCGGAGGGGTGGGGCTGCCAGCGCTGGAGCTGGAGGGGTGGGGCTGCCGGTGCTGGAGGGGTGGGGCTGCCGGCGCTGTTATGCTCTCGACGGAGAAGAAGGACGTGGAATTGGAGTTGTCCGAATTCTGTCGCTTGTGGAGGTTGAAGTGGGAGAAGGGAGATTTGAGAATTTTGGGGAAGAAGGTGAGAGAGGAAGAGACTAAGAAAAAAAGAAAATTCAAAAAAAATTAAATATATTGGGTGGCATGCTTGGAGGCAAATGTGGTTCATCTTTAGCATTCTCCTTTTTGAATGAGAAGGTTTTAAAATAGGAAAATGCTAGGGTGCTACCATGAGTGCACTCATGCTTCGCACAGATAAACACAGACAATAATTATTTGTATCGCTCGTCTGTGTTTGTCTGTGCGAAGCATTAGTGCAGGACTGGTGGCACCCTACCTTTAAAATAAATTAAACAACGCCACCCACATGCCTCACACCAGTCCGTCGTTTTTTCTTCCCAGTTGTTTTAATGTCTTCCCACCAAATCTGCGCTGTTAGGACTTAGGAATGGCGACTTCTTCCTTCAAATCTACTTCCAAACGGGGAACCAGGAACACCAGAAATGATAATTCCAAGGAATACCCCACTCCCACTTCTTCCTCCTCCTCCTCCTCCAAGCCGCTCCGACGGCGATCCCTAAGCATTAGCGCCGTTTCTAGGATCTCTAGACAAGATGCTTCGTCGGAGTTTTCTAACAAGCGAGATAATCCATTGTTCTGGACCTCGAATATTTCGCCCAGTGACCAGGATGAAAACAGGAAAGTTGGAAATGAAAAAGAAAAGGAGACGTCTCTTTTTGATGGATTTAGTAAAGGTAAAGTTGCTCGTGATTCTGCAATGTCCATGTCCACCAATAGAGAGGTTGACAACAGAGGGCGATCGACTACAAGAAGCTCTAGGGATATCAGGAATGGGATTGGACGGAGCCTTTCCCGTGTACGTGGCCGGCCTGTGTCTAGGGGCCGCTATGGATCAGCTAATGAGGTTTAGGTTCTGACTTCTCATCTATTCCAAGATATGTTTGTGTGTATAGTTGAAAGTTACATGGTTTTTTTAATTGCTAATTCTACTGTTGTTGTACAAGTTCCTTACATACACTAGGATGATGAGATGAACTTAAGTATGCATTTTACTGGTCAGTTAAGTGTCTGAGAGCTGAGAGTATTGTTTTTTGCTGAGTATTAATGGAACTTTTCCTGGCTAGGGTAACTGCTTTTATTGCTAATTATTGTATCTATAAAAGATAATAGGAACTGAGGAAACAGGTTTACTACAGACTTCGATCACCACTAGCATCTAGGCCTGAAGAATCTTAATTAGAAGCACTGTTTTAAAAAGTAACCTAGGTGGCTATGTAGTCTCTCTTTAGATGCTTTGCTCTCCTTTCTAGGTGGGTTATGCACCCAATACGGGCTCTTAGGCGGAGGGGATCACTATTCCGTTTAGGCCTAACCCTACACTGATTAGGCATCAATTGACTAATTAAGCATCTAACAAGAGCCTAGAGGATTTTACCGCAATGCTTAGAAATGATGGGTTTTTACTTAAAAAGCAATCAATAGTACACGGTTCATATTTAAAGCATAATGAATATTCAATTGACAATCGTTACTAGTATTTTCTATTGCTGCCAAGAATTTTTTAGTATAGTTGCAATGAAACGTTATTTCGTTAACATTTACAAATTATGTATAGTTTAATTTATGACTTCAATAGTCTATTGTTTTACCAGAATGAAATGGAGCATGATCCCCTTTTATTAAAAACTATTAATCAAAGAAGAGAGCTAAGACATGTTGCCAAAAGTTCCATAGGATCTGCACTAGTTGAAAAGGATACAGTTACACATGATCGGGTAAGTGGCTCAAAAATAGCAGCACTCCAAAGTCAACACAATGAGCTTTCAGAAGATGATTCTAATGTAAGTGTAGTTCCATGCTCTTGATTAGAAGTTGTAGCATTTTGGGTGTCAAGATGATTCCATTTTACATAGCGTTAGCGTGCATTATTTATGGGATGAGGAGCAATTATAGCTTTCTACTATATGTGAGGAACACATACAAGCACCATCCATCTATGTTGACTCAATAATCTGTGAAAGCTAACTTTTAGCTTTAAAATAAAAGTATGTTAACAGTTTCCCTGACCTATTAGTAGCATCTATCTCGTCCATCTTTGAAATATATAGCTCCAATGCGCAGAGTGTAGACATCAACCATATGTTGGACTAATGCCTGCCGCCAACTTAGCATACCAAAATATACAACATTGAATGGGTTCTTGACAAAAAAGGTGGCACCTAGATCTTTGTTTATCGTCTCCGTCTTTTTTGTATTCTCCCTTCTTTGGTGACAGCCCTCACATACTGGGAATCAACTCAATCAAGAAATAGTTGATTTTATACATTTTTTTGGATGTGTGTTATCTCTTGATATTTGCAACAAAACTTGCACTAGAAAACATGCAAATAAAAATATTGGAAAGAGAGAGGGGAGGGGGGTGGGAGTGAGTTTTGAGTGATTTCTCTGTAGTGATGATTGAACGGAAAAATCAAAGAAGTCTCTAACAGCACAGAGAGCATGCCCGAGAGCTCACAAGGTATCCATTGTAGACACTGGATGGAAGAGTACTAACAGGGTCAATAAATCCCAATTCTTATTCTTTCGCAATTGGGAAAAAAAGGCTAAATAAGACTAAAACATAGAAAATATACCTAAATAGGAGTTCAAAACATAAATTTCCCAAATAGGAGTAACTTTGCATCGCCATCCCCAAAATACCCCTCGACATTTGTGACACAAACCCATTTTTTTCCTCACTGGTCGCGCTACATGTCCACAAGACCACAAGTACTTGAACCACATGTCCACATGTCACATTACCACAATACAAACTTTTATTTTGGAAATAAAAACATGGAGCTCCTACGTTAGTACTTTCTCTAAATTAGGAGTAAAAAAATGAAAATATAACAAAATAGAAGTTTCATACTTTTATTTCCAAAATATGAGTTAAAATATATTTACATTACCAAGCATGACCATGTATATTACAACAAATGCCTATGTAGAGTGTCATATTATCACAACTCATATTTAGGGAATAAAAACATGAAACCCATATCATATTTTGGTACTTTCTCTATGTTTTATTTCTTTAAACATTAAAGTGATTAAACACAAAAGGATAAATGGGCCGCACAAGGAAAAATGAAATACAGAGGAAGTTAAGAACTCCATGTACAATAAAAAAGATAAGAAAAAAAGGATGGACTTATGAAGAAATTAAAAAATATTTTTTTTAAAATAAAATACTTTTTATAAAGTAAAAGAAAAAAGAATAGAAAAATATAATAAAAAAGAAAAACATAAAAAACTACTTTTATTTCAAGTAAAATAAAATATACACAATAAAAAAAATATGTGATTCACAAAAGAGTTTGTAAATGTCAAGCCCATTTATATTTTAACTTTTTAGACAAGTTAAAATACCAAATAATCTAATTTAGTAAATAGATTAAAGATCAAATATTGGAGGTTGGAATTTAGTAAGAAAAATAAAAGCACCTGGGTTCCAAGAGTTATGGCGCGTGTTGTTCCAAACATGAGGCTTCTTGTTCTTCTTCTCATTTGTGTGGCAGGAAACTCTCCTTCAGCAAAAATGATGGGAAAGATAGAGATAAATGGTGAAGTCTGACGTGAAAAGGAAAAAGAGGGCAAAATAGGGAGAGAAAGAAAGAATGTGGCGGGAAAGGTCCTACTTGGGGGATAAAAAACTTGAACTCCTATTTTAGGAACTAGTACAATGTTTTAGTCCTATTAGGGGTGATTTCTATTCTCAATTTGACAATTGGCTCTATGCTTTTGATCAATAGTTCTAATTTTATTTATTGTTTTGGTTAAGAGCATTTTTTTTTGAAGATGTGGCCATCTCATATATAATTATATACTAACGGTAATTCGGCTGACTTACACCCAACATTAAGTAGTTAATAGAGGTACCAGTTTAGCTGTTAAATTTTATTTTAACAGATTATTGAGCCAAAAAATAGATAAAGGGTATATGTGTTCCCTGACATGTAGAAGGGCCTATTTGTTCATTTTCCTTTATTCTAATATAAGTTTATGTTTCCAGTATAGCATACACAATTCAACTGGGGAAGATGGAATTTCAATAAGTTCTTTTTCTGAAGCAGATGATAAAATCATCCAAACTTCTGAGCAGGTGAAGACATGTTTTTTATTCCCTTTCAAGTGCTACATACATTTCATTTTAACTGAAGGAGAACACACATACCTTTATTGATATTTGTGACATCTTGTTCTGCAATTTTTTAGTGTGATTTAGAATTTAATGTCAAAATTTCAACTTTTACGACAAGCTTCTCACCTTAATTTATTATTATTGTAATTAAAATTTGGTCTTTTGGATATGGATAGAACCAGTACTGGATTATTGTTATATATGAAGCTCTCCATTCTATAGGGGGGTGTGCTACGATTGATATTCAAGATCTTGATAGTGTTTGTTGTATTCTTGTAATAATAATCACCACTCTAGTTTCCAATCATGTTTTAAAACTGAATTATGGTAAGTACTATGCATGGTATTTCCCACTGTCATTGCATGAGGAACTTATATCACTTTTAGTTCTTTTTTTTAGTTGTGGAGGATTTCTCTCAAACTATTTTGTAAATTGTAAGTGGGGCTATTTATCTGCAGGCCTACATTTTCATCACAATTTGTCAAAGCAACTTGGTTAGCCCACTTAGCCATTACTTCCTTTGTCTCAATATACAACAAAAACAACATTACCCCAGTGCCTCAAAGCCTTCCGCCCATTGTTGTGGTAAATTTGAAGAGAATAGAAATATTGTGTGGTTTAAATTAATGCACTGGAGAGAAACAGTATTCCAGACATAACCTTTGCTATAAATAGAAACGACCCCAGAATAATCCCAACTCCGTTGGGATCCTTGGGTGAACACGTATACAACCTTACCCCTATTAAAGACAGAGGCTGTTTCCGTTAGACCCCTGATGCATTGGTGCATATACAACCCAAAACTTCATAGAAAGTAAGAGACGAAGGAAGCTTGATGTGCCCTTAATAACACAAAGGTAAAATACTGTCAGAAAGGACTCTTTTAGCTCAATTGGCAATGGATGTTTTGCTAAATACAAACCAACATAATTATATGGGACATGCAAAAAGGAAAACAAGCACAACATATTGGGACGATTGGAGTAGTTATTACTAAAATACTATTGACTAGAGTTTGTGAGATCAGTCTTTAAAGTGACATGATAATGATTTTGCTTATGTTTTGTTAAGTGCGTCTCCCTCTCATCAACGAGTGAAGGCTTGAAGCAAACTTCTAATAAGCGTGAATTAATAACTGAATAACAGAGCATCAAAATATCCACTAGATGTTTAAGTTCTGTTTACAGTAATTCTTGTTTTTCATTTCCTCTCTCCTTTCAAGTAGGGGTAAGATTTGCATACACACACCCTCTTTAGACCCTACTTTCGTGGGACTCTATTGGGTTGTTATTGTTGTTGCTGTTGTTGTTTAGGTGAGGCCTCATTTTCAACTTTCATTTGAAATTGTACTTCACTTTCACTGTAGTTATGTGGCATGGATCTGTCATCTGTCTTATCCATGATGAGCTGTGTGCCAGTGTCAGTATGTCGTTATACTTCTGTGGAAGACTTTTACCTCAGTCATTGGCTTTCTGCACAATTTAGTGTGGGAAATTAAGCTGAAAACAGTGTTGTGGTAACATTTTAGTAGAGAATGAGGGCTGGAGGGAATGGTGGATCTATCATCAAAAGTTTTGATGTGATTGGTCGTAATGCAAATTTGCATGCCTGATGTTACATTTATCTGATGCTTTATATTTGTGTCTGATGTTTATAGTTAGACTTCACGAAGTTTTAAAAGTGTTGAGATGTGAAAAATGAGTGGTTGAAATTTATTTAGAAGAGAGAAATGTTGTATGCCACATATTGCTTTCCTTTATAGGGAGTAGGAAAGTGTAAAATTTATTTTGAGACATCTAAAAAATGTTAGTGTAATTGTGTAAACATGGTTTTCAGACGGAGGGAGATGTTGATGGTGCAAAATTCATCTCCACCAACAGCATAACAAGTTTCTTCATTATATGTCACAATTTTGTTCCCGTTATTTTTACATATCTTGTGCAGCCAATCATATTTTATTGGTCTTACTTTTGGCTATTCAGGTAATGCGAAGGGACAATGTTAATAACATTTCAACCTATAGTGCTGCGGATATTCCTCCAAATTTGAATCCTGAGGCTGTTGACTTAGTTTTAAGCATTAGAAAGGAATATTGTAGAAAACTTGAGGAGGTAAATCATTTTATTTCTATTTGAACTGCTAACGTTGGGATGGATTCTTTCATTTGTTTAGATGAGCTGATAATTAAAAAGATCATTGTTTATTTTCCTTTTCCACATAAAATAAAATACTGTATTCTGTTGCATTTTGTTAGATGCACTTTTCTTTTATTTCCTTGAATTCCTTCAAGTAATCTACTTTTTTCCTGATCTCAAGAACGTCTAACTTTTCCAATATATTTCATCTTATTTATCATTCCAATTTCCAACATATTTTCACTTAATTGGTCCCTGTCTTCTTTCTTCTTTTTTCCAAAAGGCTAAACTTGGAAAATTAAAATCATATCCTTCATCTGTTTGATAAAAAGAGTATGTCAAATCCACACAATCACTTCTAGAGAGATGAGCTGCGACTGTAGCACTTTAAAAGCAGGTTACTTAATACACTAGTTTTGCTGTGTCGCGACACCAGATGTTTTAAAGAATGATCTCCTTCAGTTCTTTCTCTACCCTTGCTTCTGATATCTACAACGTCTGAGCCCATTTTCACTGGAGTTGACATTTCTTATTCTATTATGCAGTCTCAAGAAAGGACTAGACAGCTGAAAGCAGATTTGGCGGTAGAAGAGCATCACGGGCAGGAGCTAAATAGAATTCTCAAGGAGATAGTACCTGATTCACGGAAATTCATTTCTCCCCAGAGAACTCGGATTGCAAGAAGAGTACGTTAATTTGAGTTATTTTTTTCTGGCCTTCAACATCACTCTGCAACCTCACCATTTAGGGTAAAAGTGACCTAGTAAGCTGGGGCTCTGGGAAAAAAGAAAATAAATTAAAGGGAAACTATGAGTTGATAATCAGCATATGAAATAATGTTTTTACAGTGCAAGTCTCTACGCAGTTACTAAGCTGAAACCCAGGTCCTGATTCAAATGTATTAATTGGGCATTTGGGCCTCTAACTTACACCAAAAAGATTCTCCAAGCACACTCGTTACTAGACTCAATCCAACTAAACAACTGATGTGAGATACCTTATAAAACTAATGCTGCATTGGCATGTATAGGGGGAGTAGGTGTATTGGTCTCGTGTTTGTATGCCTCAATAGAACCTTTCACTTTTTTCTTCAGTATCTGTTACATTGATCTCATGTTCATTTTTCTCCCTCTTAAATTGAGGGCTCTTGCTTGAGAATGTCCATTACGTTAGACTATATTCTTTTGGTATTAAGAACAAGCTTTTCATTTATAATCAAAATCCTGTCCTACACTAGTACAGTATCAGAAAATACATTTGAGTAATACAACTTTTGATCTTTCCTAACATGAGAATGAAAATGATACTAATCTGTAGAATTGAAGTGGAAGGTCACTATACTAACCGAAAAGGCTTTATATAGGTATATAATTTACTATATATTTGAAAAGGCTGCTCAACTTTGTGAAAGAAGTTTTTTTATTATGAGTTTCACTTTCCCTTTTTAACAAATGTTACCTATTAAATGACATAAATGTCCTTACTTTTTCATCCTCCATTTTTTTTAGAAATCTATCTAAATACGACTAAAATATCTAACTTATACCAAAATAATACCACCAATGTTTTATCTCCTAAGGGTATGTTCTCTTCATCTGATCTGATTGATTCAGATCTAAATTAGTTAGGGTCTGATCTGAATGACTGAATCTATGTGATCCGAATCATTCTGGTCTAATAAACTAATATGATCTGATATCATTTTTCTCCCTGATCTGATTCCAATTAACGTTAAAGCTGTTTATGATCTGGTTTGATTTGAATCTTTTGATATGATCTGAATTTTTATGATATGATCTGATTAGATTTCAATAAGAATAAGTAATATGTAATCAAAATAAGCCAAAGAGAACAAGCCCTAAATAGTAGTGTTGACACTGAAACGCTCGCAATTTGGCATTGTGTGTTGGCATTTCGCAATATTTTTTGGCATTATAAACATTTTAAGTCCTATTCTGGTATAAAAACATTGAAAGTCCTAGTTTTGTATATGGAGCATTTTTGCGTCCTTGGTAGGTATTTCTCCTTTAAAAGAAAACTATTATTACATTTCCATTTTCTCTCCATACTTTTCGATATTTAACTCAATCCAGTACCCCTAGCATTTCACTCTAAACACCCATTGAAACCCACTTGGAGCAATCTTTCGAATACAGATGGAGAATTTGTTTATAAATGTTATCTAATACCTCTCTGTGCAACAGAGGAGCAATGAAAGAAAAAAGATGTCGCAGCGCCTTACTGAAGAAGCAATGGCATACTTTGATCATTTTGATGAATGTGTATCAACATCAACTTTTGATGGTTCTGACTTCTCAGCACCTGAAGATCCACCTCACAGTTCAATTGGAGCAACCTCCTCAGACTGCAAGAGTCTAGTGGAACCCCACGAAAGTATGGAAGGTTTTTCTCGCAATACGAAGGTATTTATTTAACTGATGCTACTACAGAATTACCACAATCCATTTTGCTAGATATTTAAAAAGTTTGAGTTTAATATATTTTGTGTTTACATTAAATTGCTTGTGTGTTAAGATAACCTTTTTCCTTTGATATACGAGGCTTACCAAACTAGACTGGTATTTTGTGGATAGTAAATCACGAGAAGGCGGACTTCTTCCATTGTGGATGATCATGTTTTTGTTTACATTGTTGGTCTCGAGTATATGGTGCTTTTACATTATCTGTTTTGCTTCATTTATTAGTTTATGATTAACAGTGTCGGTTTCAAAAGTAGCACGATTGCATTCCACATCAAATGCTTAATATCTTATTTTAAATGTTGTTACTACACTGAGGTTACATGTCAAAGCACAGTAGAAATTAAAATACTCACACAAATAGTCTGCTTTTTTAAGTCAGAACTCAGAAATACTAAATGCTTATGACATTGCTGTTGCAGATATCCTGCGGCATTAGTAAGTTATCTTTCATGCACGAATCGCCGAAACATCCTGAAGTGGATGATGACATTAGGAGATGTATTAAGCTTTTTGAAAGAGAGACAGTCACAAGTGAAATCAATGCCGAAACGGTCGCATCACATTGTGATGATGCAAGTGCATACAAATTGATAGGACACATAGAGAGCTTGTGGTTTCATCAGGTGGTTTACAACAAAAGAATAGATTCTGGGGGTTTGCTCCTTTGTGGCGGGGGCATTGCGGTTGCTGGTTTTCCCTTTGGGTCTTCTTCCATTTGAAGAGTCAATGATTTAAACTGTGAAGGTATTTTTGTTTTTTTTTACATTTTAAGGAAAATGAAAAGGTATATAGATCATAGGGATATTAGAGTGTTCAACTGTCCATGGAACAACTACACTCGAATTTATGCATTATTCACTAGTTACATGTCTATGGGCCTGTTTGGGAATAGCGTTAGAGAATAGCGTTAGCGTTTTGAATAAAATTTTAACGGTGTAGATTAATTTGAAAATGTTAACGCTAAACGCTGACCGTAGATAGCTTTTTCAAAACGCCAATGCTAATCGCTAACGTTATTCCCAAACAGGACCTATATCTCCTATAAAGTCAAAGTGAAAATATGTTTCCAATAATTTCAAAAATTGAGATAAAAATTGAAGGTTGAAAGATATGATTGAGTGAGATGAAATTGAAGTCTAGATTGATCGACCATCACATAAGGCTTGTTCTCTTCACCTGATTTGATTAGAGTATGTTTTGATCTAGGCTGATCTGATCTGAATCCAATAAAAATAAGTAAATATAATAAGAATAAATTGAAGAGAACAAGCTCATGGTACTTGAAAAGCTTAAATCTCATCCATTATGATGAGAATGATTTTAACAACCCAAAAGGCTGTTTCTACTAATAACATAGTAATCCTAAAAGTAATGGGATAAACAATCCTAATCCCAAAAGAAACAATGAAACTTTTTCATTTGAATTTTGAAACCCAACTAGTTCTCTTCCTTGGGACGTGTGCTTCTTCTTCTCTTGGGATCCAAGTAGACTTGTTTTCCTTCCTTGGGACTAGGTGGACTTCTCTCGCTTGCTTGGGAGCCAAAGTAGATACGTTACTTTGATGATTTTTATTGCCACTCATTATTTCAAAAACTAATTTTCACTTGTAATATTTGACCAAACAAAATTCGCCCGTAATTTTGAAACTAATTTTCACTTGTAATACTTGGAGTGTAAACTACAAGTATGAGTTTTTACTCGAGTTTATATGATATTCAAACTCCTTTATTACAGTATCTTATTGAAATTGCTATTTATTTTTCAAAACTATTTGGCACTTTTAGCTTCGATGCATTTAGACTCCACTGTTTACAACACTATAAACGATCTTTCGGCTCATGGGGATCTCATCCTCTTACGTTTTCTAGGAAACCTCCCTCTTCTCAATGTTGCCAAGCAAATTTTTCGAGTTCAAAAATACTACTTTTCGCTATTTTTGTTCAATCTAATTGGTTTACTACTATTCAGTATTAGGGTCTATATTGGTCCAAAACCAGACTGTATCGAAACCAAAAAATCAGAAAACCAGAATCTTCAGTGTATAGCACCGGAAACTGGATCTATTAGATTTTGGTCCAGACCTGTTTTTTCTGGTCGGGTCTATTATGACTTATCTTTCATCTCTTAACCTAAATTTATTTTATCATATTTTAGACATAAATAAATTACACAAGTAAAAGTTGAAGATTCAATCAACTATGAAGTAATTTAACA
This sequence comes from Cuscuta australis, assembly GCA_003260385.1. Taxonomy (NCBI): domain Eukaryota; kingdom Viridiplantae; phylum Streptophyta; class Magnoliopsida; order Solanales; family Convolvulaceae; genus Cuscuta; species Cuscuta australis. Next base: position 1,046,174 of record NQVE01000203.1, read on the forward strand.
TCTATAGGAAATTGAGATTAACCCAAATTTGAAAATAAAAAAGAAAATAAAAAAAATAGAAAATAAGAAGAGATGCGTTACTGTGAGAGTAGAGAATGTCAGAGGAGGTGCGCCGGCCGAGGAGATGCGCAAGCCGAGGAGGTTCATCCATAGTTTTCAGAACTGGACCAGTGATCGAACCGGCCAAGACACTGGTTCAATGGTCGAACCAGTGGTTCACACATATTTAGAAATTATGAATTATATATATATATATATATATATATATATATATATATATATATATATATATATATGGGATTGACCCTAGTGAGATGACACCTTATGGTGCGATGACATGCTTCGGTCAGATGACGCAAAGTTCACCACTGCCCACTGCAAAGCTCACCAAGCACAACTACAAAGCTCACCAAACTGTAAGACAAAGCTCACCATATTTTTTTTAACATTTTGAATTTTTTTTGAAAAAATAAAATCAAAGGAAGGGGTGCTGACTAGACTTTGACCGTTGACTCCAGCATTGACCGCCGCCGCCGCCGCCAGTCGCCAGTCGCCGGTTTCCGGTCGCCGCCGCCGCCATACTCCGGTCGCCGGCCTCCGCTGCTCCGCCACCTGCGGCCGTCGTTGACCGGTGGTTGACCGTGTTGCTATTTTATTTTTAAATAATTTTTTAATTTTCAAAAATAAAAAAGATGAGTTTTGGGGTTCAAAGTGGTGAGCTTTGCTTTATTTCCAGGTGAGCTTTGCATTGTTCATTGGTGAGCTCTGTAGTATAGTGTGGTGAGCTTTGCGTCATCTTACCGAAGCATGTCATCGCACCGTAAGGTGTCATCTTACTGGAGTCAATAATCCCTATATATATATATATATATATATATATATATATATATATATATATATATATATATATATATATATATATATATATCATCTGTGTGTGTGTGAAAAATAATATGTAATTAAAACAATACTTCTTCTATCTCTATATAAAGAATTTATGATGTATTATTAAATTTATAGTCACTTTAATGTATTCGTGTAGTAGCATTAAAACTTTATTTTAGAAAAAGTAGTAGCATTAAATTGAAAAAAAATTATATTCTATGGGTATTTAGAAACATTAAAAGTTTATAAAACAAGATTTTATTTTTTGTTTAGTATTTTACCCAATATTTTCAAAAAATTCAAATGAGTTAATATTTTTGGGGTATGTACTTTGTGTTAGTATCAATTACATTAATGGATAAGAGTTTGAATCAAAATTTCAACATTATATTTTTCTAAATTATAGAAATGAAAAGTAGTCTTTTTTAAAATATGTACTGTATTTTTTTAAGTATAGGTTATTAAACTAATTTATGTTAATAGTTAACAAAAAGTAAAGTAATACAGATGGTGGCCACATTGGTTTAGGAATATGTGGTCTTGTATTCGAAGCCTACTAGGCTGAAACTTTTGGAAAATTTGGACGCAAAAAAAAAACTGGTTCGCCGGTTTAACTGGCCGGTTCTTACCGGTTGGTACCGGCTTGAGCCGGTTTGGTGCGTGTAGCGGTCTTCAAGGCTGGACCGGACCGGTTTGCCTACCGGTTCACCAATTACCGGTCTGAACCGGCCGATTCGGTCTGATTTTCAAAACTGTGGGTTCATCACTCCCGTTAGTGTTGGGGCATCAGTGGTCGACAGAAACAAAGTAAGGGCATGGATTGGTTCTAATCTGATTGGAATAAGTTCTGATCTTAATGTAGTTATATTTTAGAATATGTCTCGTCTGATTTGATTTGATTCCAAAATACTGTAAGTAATAAGTAAAAAAAAGGGGTGGTTTCCCTCAGTCGGAAAAAAAGGGAAAAAAAATTCCTAAAGTGGAACATTAAATTCCTCAGAAGGAAATTCGCACATACTACCTGCGAATTCAAAAAAAGAATTAAAAAAAATTACAGAACTGTCAAATCTTCTGCAGATTTTGCAGTAAAATCGCATGTCCTACACATGGTTCGTTTTTTTAATAGATATGCATGTAGTACATGCGAAAATAATAGCCTTTTCCCCACCCACTTTAATCACCTTTTCCACTTCCCATCTTTTCCTCTCCACCACATGTTTTAACCACCTCCTTCCCAACCATCCAACTTAACCCACCCTTACATCTTCTTAATTATCGCTCATATTTTTTTTATTTAAGCCACTCCTTCACCCACTACTTTACTCACTCTTCACACTACTCCATAACCTATTTTCACACTACTTCATAACCTTCAACATTTTTCAGATATTTTTTTATTACTTATATTTCACTTAACTTTTAAATATTAATAATATTGATTATAGATGTTATGTTTTTATTAGTTTTCATTTTCATTTGGTTTATTAAGATTGTGTTTATATATTCTTATTTATGTGCTTTATAATATTTTTAATTTTTTATAAAAAATTATAAAAATATTTTTTTCGAAATTATGTTTTTTAATGAATATATTTTTTTAAGATAGTGTTTACATGAATATATATTTTTTCGAAATTATGAAGATGTTTTTTTAAATGAATTTTGTATGCACTAATATTAACCTTCATCTTCTTAATTATCACTCATATATGTATGCACTAATATTAAGAATAAAAACATACTCCCTCCGTCCACATTTAAAGTTCCCGCTTTGATCGGGCACGGAGTTTAATAAAAGTTAAAACCACACCCCCATCCATATTGACTGCCGATTGTAGAGGCTGTCCAAAGTTCCTGCGGCCCAACCCCATCGTTCCACAGAAATTCCGGCGATCAAAATCCGGCAAATTTCCGGCCAGTGAAATTCCGACGATGAGTGAGTCGAAAAAAGATTTGAATCGGATTTCTTCATCGACTCCAAAGAAGATGAAGATGAAAAAGATCTGAAGATGATTCTTTGTCGATTCACAGATCTAAACCGATTTTCTCAGATCTGAACCGATTGACGATGAAGAAGAAGAAGAATAGAAAGGACAAATCGAAAGGGTAAAGAGAGGAAGAAGAAAAAGTAGAAGAAGAAGAATAGAATTGAAAAATCAAAAGGGGGAAGAAGAGGAAGAAGAAGAAGAAAATCGGAAGCAGATGATGATGAAGAAAGGAAAATTCAGAAGGGGGGAAGAAGAAGAAATGAAAAACCTAAAGAAGAAGAAAGAAAAGTAAGAAAAAATCAGAAGGGGAAGAAAGAAGAAGAGAGAGAGGGAAGGAAAGAAGAACAAGAAAAAGGAGAGAAGAATCCCAATGTGCGAACGGGAAAAAGGAAAAAAAGAAAGAAAAAAAGGAAAAGAAGAGAGGAAAAATAAAAGTTAAAGAGGGTATTTAAGTCTTTTTAACAAAAGAAAGTTTCTAAAAAAGGAAAAGGGAACATTATTTGTGGACGGACCAAAAAGGAAAGCGGGAACTTTAAAGTTGGACAGAGGGAGTAAATATTTATTATTTTATTTTTGTAGTGCAAAAATGGATGACATGGAAAGAGAAAGAGAGATAGCGGGCCTTAGAATAGATGACATGTCACATTTACAGAATACTCATCGTTCTAGTCAGGTATGAAAACATAAGGAGTTTTGCGACAATAAACTAGTTTTAGTTAGATATCATATCATAGTTGCATCCCTACTGTTTTTAATGACCCAGGGTTCTCCAAAATTTACGGAGGGCAGGATTTTATGGGGTACACCGTGTGCACCCTATTAGATTTGATCATGGTTTAATCACCGCTCTCATTGAGCGATGGAGACCGGAGGTACATGCTTTTCATTTCCCTTTTGGAGAAATGGGTATCACTTTACATGATGTAGAGTGTCTATTGGGTCTCCCCATTAACGGATTTGCATTTCTTGGGTTGAGACGCACCATAGAAGAGAGAGACCATGGTTTTTTGCATGCTTTGAACTGGACACTTCTTGATGAACATCTGGGCCGTCCTAACCAATTTAAGATCAAAGTATTATTTCCACAAAATTCTGAACACCAAGTTCAACCAAATGCTGGATGGACATATCAAGAGGTGGAGCAATACACAGCTCGAGTCATATATGGGTATTTGGCGGGTCTTTTGTTTCCAGACTCATCTGGCCGCTTTGCACCTACAGATTTTGTATCATATCCGGAAGATTTTGACACGATTGCGAATTTTAGTTGGGGTTTAGCTGTATGTACTTGCAAGATTATTTAGTAGTTTATGTCGGGCATCCCTTCGAGTGAATAATGCCCGTCCATGTGGATGTATTCTACTTCTCCAACTCTGGGCTTGTGCACGAATCACAACTATTTGTCTGGATGTGCACTCTCTTCCCCGACACCGACATGATGATTATGTACTCGGGAGTGACCCACATGGTGCCAGGTCTTTTTATTTCTTCTATCTTTTAATACTTCAAAATTATTAATTAAAATTTTTAATATGAAATTGTGAAATGTTTCTTTTTAGGTGTAGGATGTCTAAGGAATACTCTCGTACCGCACGATAAAATGTGCGGTATTTTAGAGACCAATTTGATGGGCTTTTGGCGCGTCACGTATGTCTTGTTTTTTTGAAATTATATTTTTTTGTTTTTTTGTTTATTATGTTCATTCTTAGAAATGATATTCTACTATCTGACATTAGATTTTTATAGATCCTTTGGCAACCGTATAATGTACAAGTCTTGCTCGAGTATTGTAGTAGAGGTATTGCGTTGTGGTCATTCCAGGGCTACCTTTTGTACCGATGTCATATGGAGCCGGTGATGCCATTGCGTTTTGCACGACAATTTGGTAAACTACAAGTGGTGCCGGATCTTCCATACGCATACGTGCCTAGTCACCACAAGAGCAGTGGGACACTGAGCATCAACATTGTCACGGAATGTGCACAGTTGTGGAATGAGAATCGATTTTTATTAGTTGCCATTGATCACATGACAGAAGTCACTGAACAAAACAATGTTGGTGAAAATCTCAGAATGGGTTATCGAGATTGGTATGCGACACGCGAACGATGTCTAATACGAAATTCTGCCCACCATCACAATGAAGGCGTTGAGAGCTCTACAGCTGCTCTAGCTATTGCGGTTTGCTAGCTTATATATTTTATTTTAAATAAACACTACTCATTAATATATTTACTTAATTTTTAATGTTTTTTTAGGTTAATAGGTTCAAAAAGTTGCATGCTACCTTGTCGAGTGGATGTTCTCGTGCTATCAACAATGTGTGCTTACAACTTATCCAGAGTACACTCCAAGGTATGTCACGCTATCACGCAGATGTTAACACCCATCTTCAAGATGAAGATCAAGTTGATGATGAAGACGATGAAGATGATGATGACGGCGGGGAAGGAGGTGGCCATGGAGCACAAGCATACACACAACCTCGCCTTGACACACAAGCTCAATTGTTTGGGTCATCTTCTAACATGCTTAATGATGTTCCTAGTTCATTGTGGTGGAATTATTAATTTTTTCAGTTCTTAATTTCCTATGCTTATTAAGAATTTGAACTTCTTTATGTTCTTAATTTGGTATGTACAATTATGAATTAGAACTTTTTATGTTGTTAATTTGTTATGTTTTTATTACGAAGTAGTACTCTTTATGTTGTTAATTTGTTATGTACAATTATGAATTATAACTTTTTTAATTGGTAATTTGTTATCTTTAATTATGAATTACTCCTTCCGTCCTAAAATTAATTTCCCATTTTGACTTTTGCAGTCAAAGTTTTAAAACTTTGACTGCATATTACGGAAAAAATATATTGAATTTTCATATAAATTTAGTATCAATAGATTCATTTTGAAACATAGTTTTGAAATATATTATTTTGATAATATATATTAATATAAAAATGGAGATATTAATGGTGAAAGTGCCGCATTGGAGACCGTGAAAAGTCAAATGGGAAGTTAATTTTAGGACGGAGGGAGTATAAAGGAAACAAAAATATTGTTAAATGATAATTTTTTTAAAATTTCGAAATATGAAGGAAACAAAAAATTCTTAATTTGATAATTTTTTTTTTATTTTGAAATATGAAGGAAACCCAAAAATTCTTAATTTGATAATTTTTTTTAATTTCGAAATATGAAACAAAAAAATTCGAATTTCATTTATTTTGCATATACTACATGCGAAATCAGTAAAGTACAACATAGTCAAAATCACGTGTAGTAAATGCGAAATCAGAACAGTACAGTCAAAGTCAACATAGTCAACATGTCAGTCAATTTTGCATGTACTACACGCGAAATTAAGGCACTTCCCTGCTATGAATTTGCGCTATTTTTTAGACATTCATCACAAAATTTCAATTCATTTTTCTTTGTAGTGTTCATCATGTCTTCTTCTAATAGTCAAATTCTTAATATTTTTGGGGGGGTGAGGTCCTAGAGAGTGATGGTCATATACTCTACACTAGAGAATACCAAAAAACACTTATTGTCAATTCAAGTTTTCCATGGGATATTGTTAAAGACGTAATACAAACTCACTTTAGTAATGCTGGATATGGCTCCATTGCTAAAGTTTCCGGGAAAATTCCATATTTTGGGGGGGGGGGGGGTGTATACTCTAGTAGAGTAATGGGCATCGATAGTAATGCAACATGAGAATTGTACATTACAGATACTACGAAAAGTCATGTTGTCGGCCCTTCGACGCAACACATTTCAACAGAAAAAGAAAATGTGGGTACATCCACACGACGCAGTAGATCGGCCCGAGTGGTGCATTTAGAAGAGAACATTGACAATCCAGACACCGATAGTGATTCGGAGTATATTCCGTCTGAAAATGAAGACACCGAGGATGCTTGGGTTAAACGCATGGAGGAGTTTGCCACTCAAGGACAACGATCATACAAACCTGGGGCGCCTTTGGAAGAGGGTATGGTGTTTGCTAATTTACATGCTTTACAGGATGCAATCACCAAACACTCGATTGCGCAACATCGATTTTGGATAACAGAGTACAAGAAAAGAGCTTCATGGGCTTGTCGATGTTGGTACCATGCCAAACAACCACGTTGTTTTTGGCATGCTCAGTCCCAACAACTAAACTCTAGAGCGTGGCGCTTGAAGCAGTTCAATGATGTTCACAATTGTCATCAAGATTTTTCCCACGGAGGCAACGACTACAATATGGATTACATGTTCATTGCTCGATTTATCCTTGACAAAGTACGGGTTGAACCGGAGTACAAAGTGAAACTCATTCAACACGAATTACTTCAAGAATTCAACGTTGCATTTTCTTATAAAAAATGTTGGATGTGTCGAATCCATGCTTCGGAGATGTTACACGGAAGTTGGGAGGACTCTTACACGCACCTCCCAGTTATCTTATATAACCTTCAAAATGCATACCCAGGCACAATTGTTGAGGTTGTTTACTCTTCACACCCTCCCAAGCTCAATGTTACCCCGGACGAAGGACTGCATTTTAAGTATGCATTTTGGGCATTTTCAGCAGCCATTAATGGTTTATAGTATTGCTTACCTGTGGTGACGATGGATGGGACCCATTTGTACGGAAAGTACAAGGGTCACCTACTTTTGGCGGTGGTGCTCAATGGAAATTGAGAACTTTTCCCGCTTGCATATGCTGTAGTTGACGGGGAAACATCTTACAGTTGGGCATGGTTTTTTCGTCTTCTTGTTCAAAGAGTTATTCGATCGCATCGGATTTGTGTAATTTCTGATAGGCATGCAGGCATTATCAATGCATATCATGATCTCCCTGAGCTACAAACTGGGTTCATAACCAAGCGTTATTGTCTAAGGCATGTCCGCAGCAATTTCATGAATAAATTTCATGACAGTGACCATAAACGTAAAGTTTGGGCCGCTGGGAGCACACCTAACATTGAACAGTTTAATGAGTACATGGCAGAAATAAGTTACGCAAATGAAGCTGCATATAAGTACTTGAACGATATTCCGCGCGAGGCATGGACTCTCTGCTATGATGGTGGAAATAGATGTGGAATTCTTACAACCAATAGTTCGGAAAGTTTTAATAATATGCTCAAAGGTTGTCGGATGATGCGAGTTACGGCAATACTGAAGATGTCCTACAATAAAATGGTTGAATCATTTGAAAAAAGGCACAAGATTGCTGTTCAGTGGATGCAGAAGAACATCCACACAACTCCTAAAATTACAACAATTCTTCGTCACCGCGAGAAGACAAAACACAAGTGGGTGGCTACAAATTATAGTAACTATCAGTATATAGTTAGATATAGTTCTCGTTGTGATCCAGGTGCTACGTACAATTATATGGTGGATTTGGCTAATAACATTTGCACGTGTGGACAATGGATTGCAGATGGAATCCCTTGTGTGCATGTTCATGGCGTGTATCATTGTTTTCAACAACTTGCAGATGATCTTGTTCTAGACAAATACTATGTTTAGAGATATTTAAGTTGTTACAGTGGTTGGATTGAACCGTTCATTTTTTTCCAGAAAATTTTAATGTTGGTGATTGGAAAGTCTTACCACTGATACATCCCTTAGAAGAGACTCCTCGTCAAGAACGTCGTCAGCAAAATCGTTATCCGGGAGAGATGGATCGTAGGGCAAATTAATAATTATGCTTTAATTATTTTTAAAGTGTACTTTTTTATTATGTGTTTAAATAATTGTACTTTTTTCTATGTGTTTTTTATGTTGTTTACTTTCTTAAAATTGGTTCATTACACTCCCTCTGTCCACCATAGATCTTCCCAATAGCCTTTTTTCTTTGTCCATAATAGATCTTCTCATTTCATTTTTTAACAAGTAAAATACCACAACTATCCTCACTTACTTTATTTATTACACCTCACCCACCTCATTTAATACACTCCACCCATTTTTCATTAAGGGTATTATGGTAAACTTTCACCTTTTTTCAACTCTCCTTAAAAACCACCAAAAGTCAAAATGAGAACATCTTAGGCGGACGGAGGGAGTAATTAATATTTAATCATATTTGCTTCTTAAATTTATTATTGATGTTGATACTGAAAAATTTCAATTATACATATTTAATGATATGTAAAAAAATTATATATATAAAAATACATAATATTATTTATATATTCTTTAAAGAACCATATTTGCATTTGGGGGAGAAATTATTTAATAAAAAAAGTGACATATTTTTGCATGTAATACATGCGAAATGATTTTTAAAAAAACTCGGAAAAAGCTTGAGTGATATCAACTCGATAAAAGCTTGAGTGATGAAAGTTTGATGTTGATGTTTTTGCATGTAGTACATGTGAAAATTCTGAAACAAAAAAAATAATTGCATGTATAACATGCAAAAGTTTGAGTGAGGAAATTCATCCCTAAAAAGTTCCCACTGAGGGAATTGCTCCTAAAAAAAGTAAGTTGAGGAGAAAATGCTCTAAGAAGGGGCGGCTAGATACACACTTTTGGTGATTGATTTTAGGTTTATTTATAAAAAAGGAATGGGATGAATGCATCACTGATTTACTCCCTTAGATTAATGCATCAAAGTAAAATTAGGGAAAGGGCTAGAAAATGGAGTGGGCTAGAGACCTAGAATAGGTTGGAATCCAGTTTTACTTGTTTAACATGGTAAAATTTTGGGTCTAGACCCGTATGGACCAGAATATTACCCGTCTAAATAGTGTTGAATGAGAAACAAGTCTTACATGAAATCAGTTATTCGGGTCCGATAGGGTTTTCAAGTCTAACCAGGTATTTGTACACCCCTACACCGTATATTTTAGCTAGGACTTCATGTGTAATTTCTGCATAGCTTGAACTCAAACTTTATCATTAAAGCTCACAATGTCTTTCTTTGGAGTGAGAATAGTATCAATGCTTGTCTAGGACTCTAAAGGAGCATGACGTTATATGGAAGCCAAATTTTGCTTGAACCAAATCATATTGCAAAGTGGACTTTATAACCACAATTCTTAATTATGTTAGACAAATGTGCAACTCTAGAGGGGGGGTGAATAGAGTTGTTTTCAAGAATGTGCGTTTATCGCGTAAAAAAAGTATTGCAGGAATAAGTAAAGAGAGTAAGGGAAAGAAGAACACCGGGATTTATACTGGTTCACCACCTCGTGGCTAGTCCAGTCCTCCGAGAGACTCTCTCGAAAGTCCTACAAATCTTCAAGCTTCAACGGGTGCTTGAAAAACCGGTACAACTTGAGAACTTGAATCACACAAGCCTCACTTTCTTACAACAACAAGACTTGAGTCACACAAGTCTTTTGAACAACACTCAAATGAGATTGAGTTTACAACACAAGAATGAAAGCTCACACAATTGAGCAAAGTAGTGTTTGAAGGATTAAAGCTCTATGGATGACAACTTCTTTAGCACTCAAAGAAAATATTTCTAACTCTCAAAAATAATGTTTTGATGAGGAAGATGAAGCAAGGAATGACAAAGGCTCAATGAATATTTGGAGTGCAAGAGTGAAGTGTGGAGAAGAAGGAGAATGAGGGATTAAATAGGCTGACTGAAAAATAAATCCGTTGGAGCAGGTTGAGAATATGCACCAGATAAAATTAATCGATTAAGGTAGAAGGTTAAATCGATTACGGTACACAGAAGCGAAAGGCCTGAAAAGAAAAACAGACCATAATCGATTAAATGAAGTCCATTAATCGATTAATAAGCTCTGTCCGAACTAATCGATTAATTGAAGAGAAATAATCGATTATTGTTCAAAATTGAGCAGCCCCACCGAAAAAGCTTATAAACCGATTAAAGTGAAGCAACAAATCGATTAGGCGGTTCTGTCCAAGCTAATCGATTTTCATAAAAGAAAAAATCGATTAAGTATTATGTCCTGAGAAACTGCGCTGGATCTAATCGATTATCCTAGAGGAAATAATCGATTAACAAGAAAATAATGCGCAAACACAAAGGGCCTAAGCCAATTGCGATTGGAAGGGGTTTGGATTGTAACTAGTTGTTTGGGACAATGGACGCTCCTCGGATAAAATCTCCCTATTCAATGAATTTGAGTAGGGGAGAGAAAAAGAGAGTCCAAAAATTATTTTGTGTGTTAAACGATGTACACAAAAAAATTTAAAGTAAATTTTTCTTACCAAGTAAAAATTGTGTAATCTTAAAAAAAGTTTTTTTTAAGAAGTTCTGACACACTTATTTTGAAACTGACTCAGTAAAATATTTTAGACAGAGGAAAAGTAATTTTTCAACTGACTCAAAAAATAATAATAATTTTTATCCCTCAGAAATTAAATTGTTTTGTGCAGAAGATATTGTCATCCTTACAAAAATTCCTAGACTCAATAAAAAAATAAAAAGTCTTCGGAGTCTTCGCTTCTCTTCAAAAAACTGCGTAGGGGTGAGCGTGAATTATCGTCGAAACTTCTTGATGCCCTTCTTTGCTTTTATCGATCCGAATAAATTTTCGAATATCGATTGAATTTAATCATCCTGTTTGTCATTCATCAAAACAAAAAAATAATCCAAAAAATAATAAAGGAGTTTGAACTCATGTCCAACAATTTCCCTCTTTTTGATAATGACAAACATAATTGAGAAAAAACAAAGAAAGAGTTAAAAAAATACTTCCTTTAATTGATTCCCCCTGCAAGGTTAGAGAAGTGCAGTAAAAAAAATAATTGGAGTAATAAGCGGAAAAAAACAATTTTGAAAAACAAGTTTTCTCAACGATCCTTCCTTCCCCCTTTTGGCATTATCAACCGACAACCTTCCCCCTTAATTGATGCCGGGATTTTGAAGGATAGAAAAAAAAAATTTGTAAGAGTTTTCAAAAAAGAGAACTTCTAACACGAATTGCCACAAAGGGACAATATGTTCTAAAAGAGAACCATATTAGCAACATCATCATCCACAAAAAGAGTTATAACAACAATAGCAAATAACAATGTATCATAAAAAGTTAAGACAGAATAGAAAATAATCAAAGAGAGTTCGCCGGACGAGCTCCTCCGCTGAAGCTGTGACGCGGGCCACGGTAGGAGCGGGAATGCTCAAAACGAGTCATTCTCTCGTTGAGATGGCGAACGTCGTCTCGGATGTATGTGAGAGTATCAAAGATCCTCTTCACCCTAGAAGGTTCTGGTTCTTCTTTTCTCGGTCGAGTCTTGCGTTGAAGAGTGACCCGTTCCGTGGCTCGACTTCCTCCGGCTTGAGATGACTCAGCTTGATTCTCGTTTTGGCTTTCTTCTTCTTCTTCGGCGACTATCAGGTCTAGATTTGGTGCAGCATCGCCCTCCTCTCGATACACGATCCGGGAAAACTTGGCTTCAGTGATGAAGCACATCTTCTTGACCGGCACCTGAGTGTCCCGAGTAAAATCCACTTTGCTACGAGCAAGGATATGCATGATCGGGATGGCAAAACAGAGATGGGAAAAACGAGTACCATCACTAAGTGCAACGACAAAGAAGTGAACCCAATCAAATTTGACATTGTTCAACAGGACGTGAAACAAACGAATATCATCCTTGTTGACAACGCCATGGTTCGAATCACGGGGAAATAAAACATAGGAGAAGATGTATTGTTGAACGCGTTGAATCAAAGTGAGGTTGATGACACTCGGGTTGTTAGAGTTTCTAAACTTGAGGTCACGAGAGTCTAACCCGAGTTATCGCCAAATTGCCTCATCTTGGAATTGCTCAGCCAAGTTTTCGGTAATTTCACCTCGGCGAAGGCCAAAGAGAGAGGTCAAACCGGCACTATCAATTTCAATGCTTTTGCCGTCAACATAGGAAACGAGAGATGGCGAGTCTCCCTTAGTGGTACAAAGATTTGCATAAAATTGACGTATAAGATTTGGACAAAAGAATTCATACGTCAAGTGAATGAAATGAAGCAAATTTTGCTCAGCAAAAAGAGACTTACTCGGGGCATAGGTCGCCGATTTGAAGAGGTCATTGTCCACAATCTTTGGTGAAACGATTTCCTTCGTGAGAAAGTTGTTGTGGAACCTCTCAACTGATGCTCCCATCCTGAAGACAAGCCTGGTTTGAATGTGGAAGTATTTGGCTCCTTCCGTACGCCATGGACGGTCCTCTTCCTCCGCCGCCGCCGCTGTTTCCTGACGCGAGTTCTTGGTCCTTGGCATCGAATCTCTTAAGCAATTCCCTGCAATATTTCGTTTGACACACGAATGTCCCTTCTTTGCATTGTCTAATTTGTAGCCCAAGGAAGAACTTTAATTCTCCCATCATCGACATCTCAAATTCACTTTGCATCATATCGGAAAAATCCCTGCACAAAACCTCGTTAGTAGCACCGAATATGATATCATCTACGTAAACTTGAACCAAAAGGATGTCTTGGTTATCTTTCTTGATGAAAAGTGTGGTGTCGACTTGACCCCGTTTGAACTCATGATCCAAAAGAAATTTGCTTAACCGTTCATACCAAGCACGAGGTGCTTGTTTGAGACCGTAAAGCGCCTTTTTGAGTTTGAAGACATGTTCGGGAAACTCATAGTCTTCAAAACCCGGGGGTTGTTCGACATACACTTCCTCTTGAATGATACCATTATGGAAGGCACTTCTAACATCCATTTGATAAAGCTTAAAATCCATCGTAGATGCAAATGCAAGTAATAAACGAATAGCTTCTAAACGTGCAACCGGTGCATAGGTTTCTTCAGAGTCAATGCCTTCTTCTTGATTGTAGCCTTTTAATAACGTGCAACCGGTGCATAGGAAGGCACTTTTAATAATCGATTAATCAAAGTGATTTAATCGATTAAGGGTGAGGCAGAACCGAAGGAGTTTGCGCAGAAGGCTAATAATCGATTAAACAAGGGCTATTAATCAATTAGTTTAGACAGAGGCGTCTAATCGATTTCTCTTTGAGGATTAATCGATTAAAACAAATTTGACAGAAAAAAAAACATCAGATTCAAATCAGTTTGATGCCACGGGCCAAGATACCTGAAAGGCCCTGCAAAAAAGAAGTTATAGCGCCTCCGACGCTCAAATTAGTAAAAATCAATAACAAGAATGAATTAGTTCATAGAGATATCCAAAATGCCAAGTTCGTTCCAAATGTGGAAGAAACTCTCCCTACTAAGGGGTTTCGTGAAAATGTCGGCCAATTGATGTTTCGTTTCAACAAACTCAATTGTGACATCTCTCTTTTGGACGTGATCTCGTATGAAGTGATGCCTAATTTCTATGTGTTTAGTCCTCGAGTGAAGAACGGGGTTCTTCGTTAGACTAATGGCGCTCATATTGTCACACCTAATTGGGATGTGATCAAGTATAAGGCCGAAATCCACTAGTTGCTGTTTTAGCCAAAGAATTTGGGCACAACAACTTCCCGCAGCGACATATTCCGATTCAGTGGTGGAAAGTGCAACACTAACCTGTTATTTACTAAACCACGAGATTAACGAATGACCGAATAAGTGGCAAGTACCGCTGGTACTTTTCCTATCGAGTTTGCAACCTGCAAAATCCGAGTCGGAATAGCCAACAAGATGACATGTCGAACCTTTGGGACACCAAAGACCTACGTTCAACGTGCCCGCGAGATATCGCATTATCCTTTTGATCGCAACCAAGTGCGACTCTTTAGGACAAGATTGATACCTAGCGCATATACAAACGGAGTACATGATATCCGGTCTACTCGCGGTAAGATAAAGTAAAGAGCCGATCATACCTCGGTAGCGTTTGATGTCTACCTCTTTACCTTTTCCATCCTTGTCGAGATAGCAAGAGGTGCTCATCGGTGTGTCAATGGATTTGGATTCGGTAACATCGAATCTCTTAAGCAATTCCTTGCAATATTTCGTTTGACACACGAATGTCCCTTCTTTGCATTGTCTAATTTGTAGCCCAAGGAAGAACTTTAATTCTCCCATCATCGACATCTCAAATTCACTTTGCATCATATCGGAAAAATCCCTGCACAAAACCTCGTTAGTAGCACCGAATATGATATTATCTACGTAAACTTGAACCAAAAGGATGTCTTGGTTATCTTTCTTGATGAAAAGTGTGGTGTCGACTTGACCCCGTTTGAACTCATGATCCAAAAGAAATTTGCTTAACCGTTCATACCAAGCACGAGGTGCTAGTTTGAGACTGTAAAGCGCCTTTTTGAGTTTGAAGACATGTTCGGGAAACTCATAGTCTTCAAAACCCGGGGGTTGTTCGACATACACTTCCTCTTGAATGATACCATTAAGGAAGGCACTTCTAACATCCATTTGATAAAGCTTAAAATCCATCGTAGATGCAAATGCAAGTAATAAACGAATAGCTTCTAAACGTGCAACCGGTGCATAGGTTTCTTCAGAGTCAATGCCTTCTTCTTGATTGTAGCCTTTTAATAACGTGCAACCGGTGCATAGGAAGGAACTTTTAATAATCGATTAATCAAAGTGATTTAATCGATTAAGGGTGAGGCAGAACCGAAGGAGTTTGCGCAGAAGGCTAGTAATCGATTAAACAAGGGCTATTAATCGATTAGTTTAGACAGAGGCGTCTAATCAATTTCTCTTTGAGGATTAATCGATTAAAACAAATTTGACAGAAAAAAAAACATCAGATTCAAATCAGTTTGATGCCACGGGCCAAGATACCTGAAAGGCCCTGCAAAAAAGAAGTTATAGCGCCTCCGACGCTCAAATTAGTAAAAATCAATAACAAGAATTAATTAGTTCATAGAGATAGCCAAAATGCCAAGTTTGTTCCGAATGTGGAAGAAACTCTCCCTACTAAGGGGTTTCGTGAAAATGTCGGCCAATTGATGTTTCGTTTCAACAAACTCAATTGTGACATCTCCCTTTTGGACGTGATCTCGTATGAAGTGATGCCTAATTTCTATGTGTTTAGTTCTCGAGTGAAGAACGGGGTTCTTCGTTAGACTAATGGCGCTCATATTGTCACACCTAATTGGGATGTGATCAAGTATAAGGCCGAAATCCACTAGTTGCTGTTTTAGCCAAAGAATTTGGGCACAACAACTTCCCGCAGCGACATATTCCGCTTCAGTGGTGTCGACTTGACCCCGTTTGAACTCATGATCCAAAAGAAATTTGCTTAACCATTCATACCAAGCACGAGGTGCTTGTTTGAGACCGTAAAGCGCCTTTTTGAGTTTGAAGACATGTTCGGGAAACTCATAGTCTTCAAAACCCGGGGGTTGTTCGACATACACTTCCTCTTGAATGATACCATTAAGGAAGGCACTTTTAACATCCATTTGATAAAGCTTAAAATCCATCGTAGATGTAAATGCAAGTAATAAACGAATAGCTTCTAAACGTGCAACCGGTGCATAGGTTTCTTCATAGTCAATGCCTTCTTCTTGATTGTAGCCTTTAGCTACAAGCCTAGCTTTGTTTCTAGTGATTACTCCATTTTCATCGAGTTTGTTACGAAACACCCATTTTGTGCCAATAATGGA
This sequence comes from Cuscuta australis, assembly GCA_003260385.1. Classification (NCBI taxonomy): domain Eukaryota; kingdom Viridiplantae; phylum Streptophyta; class Magnoliopsida; order Solanales; family Convolvulaceae; genus Cuscuta; species Cuscuta australis. The sequence goes on from NQVE01000203.1 coordinate 1,062,565, forward strand.
ATGATCATTAGGTCTAGGCACCAATTCCCAAACATCATTGTGTTTAAATTGGTTAAGCTCTTCTTGCATTGCCATAGACCAATGTTCATCATTAATAGCATCCAAAACGGTTGTTGGTTCAATTTGAGAAACGAAGGCCATGTGATTAATTGTGTTCCTAAGAGAATTACGAGTAGAAACTCCCTGCGTTATTTCACCAATAACGTTGTCAATCGGGTGATTCTTCAACGTTCTCCACTCTTTAGGAAGTTCCGTTTCCTCCTGCGTTTTCTCTTCTTCCGGTTCCTTTTCCTTAATGATTTCTTCTTCATCGTCATGAGAGCCTGCAACATTTTCAACAAGACCTTTTCTCGCCAAGCGAGCATCAAATTCATCAAAGACAACATGAATAGACTCTTCTACGGTCTTAGTGCGCTTGTTGAACACTCTATATGCCTTACTACGAAGAGAATAACCTAAGAAAATTCCTTCATCCAACTTAGCATCAAATTTTCCCAAGTTATCTTTTCCGTTATTATGAATGAAAACTTTACATCCAAAGACATGAAAATAGGAAAGGTTAGGCTTTCTTCCTTTGTAAAGTTCATAGGGCGTTTTCTTGAGTATCGGTCTAATGACGGCTCGGTTTAACACGTAGCACGCGGTACTCACGGCATCCGCCCAAAAATATTTAGGAAGGTTTGCCTCATTGAGCATAGTTCTAGCCATCTCTTCAAGAGATCTATTTTTCCGTTCAACCACTCCATTTTGTTGTGGTGTACGTGGGGCCGAGAAGTTGTGCTCAATGCCTAATTCGTCACATAGGGCGTCAAAGCCATCTTGATCGAATTCTCCCCCATGATCACTTCTAATGGATGAAATGTGACAATCTTTTTCATTTTGAACCAATTTGATAAATTTCTTAAAAACATTAAGTGCATCATACTTATGAGCAAGAAAAAGTGTCCATGTAAACCTCGAATAGTCATCAACGATAACAAAGCCAAAGTAATTACCTCCTAAACTCATAGTCCTTGAAGGTCCAAAAAGGTCCATGTGCAAAAGTTGTAATGGCCTAGTCGTAGAAATAACGTTCTTTGACTTAAACGAGGCCCTTACTTGCTTCCCCTTTTGACATGCATCACAAATTATATTCTTCTCAAACTTAAGTTTAGGAACACCAATTACTAAGTCTTTGGAAACCAACTTATTAAGATGATCCATATTAACGTGAGCTATCTGACGATGCCATAGCCACGTTTCTTCCTCTTTGGTAATGAGGCACTTAGCTAAGATAGACGGGGAATTTTCAAGATCAAACATGTAAATGTTATCTACTCTACTACCACAAAGAATAGTCCTATTGTCACACAAGCGTTCTACCGTTGAGAATAGTCCTATTGTCACACACGGTTACCTCTATCGCACAATTGAGTAATGCTAAGAAGATTGTGCTTGAGGCCCTCAACAAGAAGAACGTTCTCAACGGTTGTAGCATTGTCTCTCCCAACGGTGCCACTTCCAATGATCCTTCCTTTGTTGTTGTCACCAAAAACAACATTGCCACCTTTGAAAAACTCTAAACTCCTAAATTTGGATGCGTCTCCGGTCATGTGCTTGGAGCATCCGCTATCGAGATACCAAGAGGTACTCGAAGCCTTCAAGCACACCTACAAAAAGATATCAAGGAGACGGTTTAGGTACCCATGTATTGTTGGGTCCTTTTTTGGTTAGCATATGTGCGATGTGTGTGCGTTTGTTGAAAATGCCTAATTTTGGTGAAGCACACGGGTGCAATGTGACCTATCTTATTGCAATAGTGGCAAATAACATTTGGATTATTCATCCTATATGGTTGAGTGTAATGAGTTCTAGGTTTGCTAGGATGTGCTCTTCTAGTTTGATTATTTATCCTAGCATTTTTATTCCCCCTAGCTTTAACAAATGTTGTTTTTCTAGGTTGGTTTTTCTTATATCCAAGTCCTTCACCATTACTAACTTTTTGCTTAAGTATTTTATCTAAGGTGTTTGAAGCATTATTGAACTTTCCCAATTTACTTTCTAAACTAGCAACTTTAGCTTTTAATGAAGTACAACTAGAGCATGTAGAAGAAGAAGTAGTTGAAGGTTCTTGTGGTCTTTTTCCAAAAGAGATAATTTCTTGTTTAAGTTTATCATTTATATTTTTGAGTTCCTTTACATCATTCTCAAAAATCAGGATTTCTTGTCTAACTTCATTATTTTCTTTGGAAGCCTTTTTGAACATTCCTACTAAATCTTCTATAATGCAAACAACATCATTAAGAGTTAAAGGCTCATTGGGAGAAGGTTCTTGATCACTTACCTCTTTTGATGTATCACCATCTTCAATGGCCATTAGACATAAGTTGGCCACTTCCTCCGTTTCTGAGTCTTCACTCCCGGAGCCGTCGTTCTCCCAAGAGATGTAGGCACGTTGCTTCTTCGGTGCCCTCTTGTCCTTCTCGTTCTTGAGCTTCGGACACATTGGTTTGATGTGTCCAATTTCACCACACCCATAGCATTTGGGTGGAGTGTTCTTCTTGGCTTCCTTCTTGAGCATCATCTTCTTGAATTTTCGGACAAAGAGTCTGAGGTCGGTGTCATCGCTGTCATCATCTTCATCATCAACGTTGTTGTGGGTTCATGTTGTTGCGGGTAGAGCAATAGACCTCTTGTTCCTCTCTTCAACCACCTTTGAGAGTTGGGTGGTTTCGTAACTAATAAGATTACCTCGAAGAGCATCATAGGTCGTTGTTTGGAAGTCACGACCTTCTTCGATTGCGTCCACCTTTGAACGCCATTTGGGGGATAGACTTCGCAGCACCTTTCTCACGAGCTCTCGGTCGGTGTAGGTCTTCCCGAGAAGATTGAGAGGATTAATGATGTTAGAGAACCTCTCAAACATTTCCTCAATCTTCTCGTTTTCCTTCATTGAGAAGAGTTCGTACTCGTGAGTAAGATGGTCGATTTTGGCCTCCCGAACCTGCGCGGTTCCTTCGTAGGTGACCTCCAATTTCTCCCACATTTGTTTTGCGGTAGTCATCCGCATTAACACCGCAATAAATCATGTTTATTGCCTTTGCGTTGAGCTCCATCTTTTTGCAATCTTCGTCGGTGAACTCCTCTTCGGTTTTGGGAACGTTGACCTCACCGACTTTCTTCACCGGGACTCCGCAACCGTTCTTCACAATCAACCACAGCTTGTAGTCGTTGGATTGGATAAAAATTCTCATCCTCTCCTTCCAATATGAGTAGTTTGTTCCATCGAACAAAGGTGGCCTCGTGGTTGATTGTCCCTCGGTCACTCCTACGTTGAACATCCTTGATGTCATTTGATCTTTTAGCTCCTGAAAAATAACGTATTCGAAGAACTTCCCGCTCCGATACCAATAGTTAGACAAATGTGCAACTCTAGAAGGGGGGTGAATAGAGTTGTTTTCAAGAATGTGCGTTTATCGCGTAAAAAAAATATTGCAGGAATAAGTAAAGAGAGTAAGGGAAAGAAGAACACCGGGATTTATACTGGTTCACCACCTCATGGCTAGTCCAGTCCTCCGAGAGACTCTCTCGAAAGTCCTACAAATCTTCAAGCTTCAACGGGTGCTTGAAAAACCGGTACAACTTGAGAACTTGAATCACACAAGCCTCACTTTCTTACAACAACAAGACTTGAGTCACACAAGTCTTTTGAACAACACTCAAATGATATTGAGTTTACAACACAAGAATGAAAGCTCACACAATTGAGCAAAGTAGTGTTTGAAGGATTAAAGCTCTATGGATGACAACTTCTTTAGCACTCAAAGAAAATATTTCTAACTCTCAAAAATAATGTTTTGATGAGGAAGATGAAGCAAGGAATGACAAAGGCTCAATGAATATTTGGAGTGCAAGAGTGAAGTGTGGAGAAGAAGGAGAATGAGGGATTAAATAGGCTGACTGAAAAATAAATCCGTTGGAGCAGGTTGAGAATATGCACCAGATAAAATTAATCGATTAAGGTACAAGGTTAAATCGATTACGGTACACAGAAGCGAAAGGCCTGAAAAGAAAAACAGACCATAATCGATTAAATGAAGTCCATTAATCGATTAATAGGCTCTGTCCGAACTAATCGATTAATTGAAGAGAAATAATCGATTATTGTTCAAAATTGAGCAGCCCCACCGAAAAGCTTATAAATCGATTAAAGTGAAGCAACAAATCGATTAGGCGGTTCTGTCCAAGCTAATCGATTTTCATAAAAGAAAAAATCGATTAAGTATTATGTCCTGAGAAATTGCGCTGGATCTAATCGATTATCCTAGAGGAAATAATCGATTAACAAGAAAATAATGCGCAAACACAAAGAGCCCAAGCCAATTGCGATTGGAAGGGGTTTGGATTGTAACTAGTTGTTTGGGACAATGGACGCTCCTCGGATAAAATCTCCCTATTCAATGAATTTGAGTAGGGGAGAGAAAAAGAGAGTCCAAAAATTATTTTGTTTGTTAAACGATGTACACAAAAAAATTTAAAGTAAATTTTTCTTACCAAGTAAAAATTGTGTAATCTTAAAAAAAGTTTTTTTTAAGAAGTTCTGACACACTTATTTTGAAACTGACTCAGTAAAATATTTTAGACAGAGGAAAAGTAATTTTTCAACTGACTCAAAAAATAATAATAATTTTTATCCCTCAGAAATTAAATTGTTTTGTGCAGAAGATATTGTCATCCTTACAAAAATTCCTAGACTCAATAAAAAAATAAAAAGTCTTCGGAGTCTTCGCTTCTCTTCAAAAAACTGCGTAGGGGTGAGCGTGAATTATCGCCGAAACTTCTTGATGCCTTCTTTGCTTTTCTCGATCCGAATAAATTTTCGAATATCGATTGAATTTAATCATCCTGTCTGTCATTCATCAAAACAAAAAAATAATCCAAAAAATAGTAAAGGGGTTTGAACTCATGTCCAACAAATTAAACGCCTTCATAAAGTTTTGTTAGCGACTTTGATTTGACCATCCATTTGTGAGTACAATTTGTGTATAACTTATATAAGAAAAAGAAATCACCTTGAGTGAGAGTAAAACATAGAGAAAATATCAAAATAAGAGTTTTATGTTTTTATTTCCAAAATACAAGTTTTCATTGTGGTAATGTGACGGTGTATATGAACATTTCACAATACGTTTTGGTAATGTATATGGTCATGATTGACACTGTAAATCTATTTTAAGTCCTATTTCAGGAATAAAGACATGGAACTCCTATTTTACTAAATTATTAATATTCTACCCTCATTTTAGTCATTTTCCCGAAAAAATTGGAAACATTCCGAGATAGAGAAGAATTATTGGATTGAATTCGGCAGAGGAAAAAGTACAGTCGCTGACTGCTATTAAAAAAACTCTAAACATATTTTTCTCAAAGGAAGTCGCTGACTTCCTTTGAAATGACTTTTTTTAATTTCAACTAGCCTGGCACACACTTTTCCCACAGGTTCCGTGAAATTTGTTTTCTCAAAGGAAGTCGGCGACTTCAATTGAAATTACTTTTTTCTGACCAGTCTACTTTCTCATGTTTTACTCTTAATTTTTTTGTTTTAAATTAATTTATACTTTTCAAAATAAAAACTTAATCTATATTAATTTCTTTTAGCATTGATTTAATTGAAAAATAATTAAAATAAGAACTCATATGATGATATAATTAATATGACATAAAAAAAATTAAAACAACAACGTTACATTCATAACATAAATAAGATTTGTTCAATTAAAGTCAACAGAAATTAAAAAGATAATCTAAAAGAACAAGTGATTTTTAAACCAACACATAGAAATGTGAAAATTTAGTTTTGATGCCTTGCAACTCTGTCCATCTCTCCCAAGAATCGATTTCGCTGTCGATGACCAGACTGAGAAATTTCTTCAGCGGGCCAAATACGTAAATTCCCGTAAATTGATTGTTGTGGGAAAAGCACGGGGTTGATTTGTACATTGTAACATCTCATATATTGTTCAATTGAATACATTGAAGAGATTTCGACGTCAGCCAACGGTCAAAAAGAATGATACAGTCCGTGAACATGCACGCATGGAATACCATCACTGCTCCACTGTCCGCAAGTACATGTTTTTCTTCCCTAATCCACTAAAAAGCTATAGATGTTAGCTGGATTAGACCTCAATGTTCTGCTTACCACATATTCTTGCCCACCGTAATGCACAGTTTGAAAAAGTTGTTTATTTTTCTCATGCTTCTGAAAAATCTTTGTAATTTTAGGAGTAAATAAACAATTTTTCCTCTGCCATGCAAACAATGCTTTACGTCGTGTCTCGAACTGATCAATGAGTTTATTATACTACATTGTGACAATATCAGTTACAGATAGCATCCGACAACCCTTTAATATGTTATTGAAGCTCTCTGAATTGTTGGTAGTAAGTATCCCACATCGATGACCGCCGTCATGTCTAAGCGTCCAAAACTCAGGTCGAATTTTAGCAAGCCAAGCATATTCGGCCTCATTTATACTTTTGATTTCTTCCATGTGTTTTTGAAAATCCTAGATGCTAGGAGTGCTCCCTGCCGCCCACATGAGATTTTTTAATGTGCCGTTGTGGAACGGCGTGTTAAAGTAACTTCGTAAATGACGGAGACAAAACCGTTTTTTAATATGTCCAGTGGGGAGTTCTTGGACATCTCGATACGCATTAATTATTCCTGCATGCATATCAGAAATCATTCCAATCTTTTTATCTTCTACGACCTTCTGTGCAACAAGACGTAAGAACCACGACCAACTATCGGTCGTTTCACCATCAACAACAGCGTACGCCAAGGGAAATAACTTAGGGTTCCCATTCATTGTCATTGCTAGGAGTAAATGTCCTTTATACTTTCCGTACAAATGCGTCTCGTCTACAGTGACCACAGGCAAACAAATTTGTAGGCCGTTGATTGCTGCTAGAAAAACCCAAAACGCATACTTAAATGGAAATCCATCCGTGGGTTCAACATTGAGGTTTGGTTGAGGCTCTGTATACACTAACTCTGCCATAGTACCCGTATATGAAGTCTGCAAAGTGTACAAGAGAGTTGGAAGTAGATTGTAAGAGTCTTTCCAGCTCCCATACAACATCTCTGATGCATCAAGCCTAGCGTGCCAACATTTTTTGTATGTGACAGCGATGCTGAAGAGCTCCATAATTTCGTGTTGAATAAGCTTCACCTTATATTCTGGGTCAACACGGACTTTTCCAACAATCATCCTATCAATGAAACCTTGTGTGATATTATAATCATCCCCTCCATGTGAGTAATCCGGACGACAGGTGTTTTTTTTGTCGAACTTCTTTAACAGCCACTCTCCTCCTTTTTGTTGCGCTGCTTGTACCCGCCATGCACAGGGTGGGTTTCCGTCCTTGTACCAACATTTAGCCGCCCAAGAGCCACATTTTTTATATTTCGGAAGCCATACTCTATGGTCCTTAATACAATGTTTGGTCACTGCATCTTGCGTGGACGAGGATGTTGTTGTTGCTCGTCAATTTCTCTCTCTAGATCATGTCTTGTAAGAAACTCTAGATCAACTCGTTCAAGGGTCGTCCGTGCTATTTCATGAGCTTGAAAGGGGTGACCGCGCAACACCTTACGCATTCCATCGATATAGGTTTATATGTAAAAAAAATGGTTAGTACTTAAAAGTGGTGATGAGTAAAATCTAAAATATATTTTAACACTTATACCAGGATATTTATAGATGCAGAAACACTATCAATGCCTATTGCCAGATGGTGGGCCGGGTTTCATATGTAACGTTGTGCATACATTTGGTACCAGTCTTGGTATCCATGTGCCAAGCCTTCACTTGTATCTGACACTGATGGTAGTTGCTTCATCTCCACTCGATGTAAGAATCAATCACGACTCCACATATTCCAATACGGTATAGAGAAATTAATCTGTACATTTCATCTCACAATATGATGCAAGTGCTCATTGTACTCAATTGGCAAAGCTGGAATATCTTGTAGACAGTTGAACTGTCGAGCGAACCTCCTAGGCATATGTGGCTCATTAAAAATGTCAAAAAAAAATATAACCCTCATAAAGCCAGAGAACTCTATCGGCCTGACAAAAGTTTCGAAGGATGGTCAAATTGTACGGAGTCCATACGACCAATAAGAAATACAAAATGAATTTATAATTTGAAAATTTTTAATTAAAAAATATAATTTTAAAAATGTATATTTAAAAAATATACATGACAAAATGAAGCACTGTCAAATTGTTCTCGATAGAAGCGTACTGAGTGACGTGGACTTGCCCAGAATAATTTCCTTATTCACTGTTAGCGAGTATTTGTAATTGGGTCATAAATATTGTGTTGTGTTATCGGGCCTGTGGATTTAAGCCCATCGTGTACTTGTGTATATATCGGTTTGTGATTAATGAAACATAGAACAGTTTCTGCTAAAGTTTCTACATGGTATCGGAGCCAAAACCCTAGGCTTTCACGCGTTTCTGCTCTGCGGCGTACGTACGGCCTAAAACCTAGGCCTGCACCATTTTCCGTTTTTTCTTTGCTGACCCTTGTTCGTTGCTTGTCTCTCCAACAAAGGAAGAAGCACAATTATTGGTGCTTGTTAATTCTTTTTCTTTTGGAACCAGCACGGCGTTTTGGTTCTTAGCAGTGGATTTTTCGCAGATTCCATTGGTTCTAATTTTGTTCTAGGAATGGCGGCTACTGCTAAGAAGACTCGTTTGATTCACGATTCATCGTCCGAATATTATCTCCATCCGTCTGAGGGTCCAGGTAATACTTTGACAAATCATGTGTTAAAGGGCGATAATTTTGATACTTGGGAGAAAACTATATTCAATGCTTTAAAGGGACGCAGTAAGGCGGGTTTTTTGATCCCTACGGGAATGCCTAAGCCCACTGATCCTGCGGAGCTAGAGGCTTGGGAAGCGAACAATTCTACGATATGTAGTTGGATTTTTAATGGTGTGGATGAAATCATACAACCTAGCATTGCTTCTCATAATATTGTTCATGAACTCGGGTCTGATTTGAAAGCTCGGTACAGCACTATAAACGAGCCCCGGATATATCAATTGGAGAATGAATTGTAGAATTTGAGACAAAAGGGTCAAACTGTGGTGGTATATTACAATCAATTTGTCACTTTATGGAACAAATTGTATGGCGTGGAGGACCCAACTTGCGGCTCTACGTGCGCGGCTGCCACCATCCTACGGGCTAATGCAGAGAAAGCAAAGACACGTAAATTTTTGTTGGGTTTGGACGACGAACAGTTTGGCACTATTCGGGGACAAATTTTGGGTACTCAACCTCTTGCAGATTTAAACCGAGCATTTTATTTGGTGACTCCGGAAGAGCGTCACAGGAGCGTGGTGCGTGCGCGTGATGACCGCACCGATGCTATGGCCTTCGCCACTCCTCGCTCTAATCCTAATGCATATCAATGTACTCATTGTGGGAAACCGGGGCATACGGCAGATAGGTGCTATTTGATCATTGGGTTTCCACCTTCTGGCCGAGGACGAGGCAAAACTTCTACCACACGAGGGGGAGGACGTGGTCACAGCGGTGGCTGAACCAGTGGATAGCCGATGCCCCCCTTCACTGCCCCAAATCTTTTTTCTCTCTCAAATGCTCTCCGGAACTGGTTTTCGCCTCCGGGCTGATATTGGTTTTCCCTTGTGATGATTTGGGGTTCTTTGTGGTGATTATCTTGAAAAGCTCTCATATTTCGTGTTTCTTGATCATCCCTTTTCCCCGATCAGGACATTTCCCATGATGTAACCTCTCTGCAACAGAAAGTTTGAGTCTTTCTGGTTTGATCATCTTTTGATCCAACCTGTTTCTTGTTTCAATCATTTTTTCTTAGTGCTCTAATTTGTAGATGTTTGTCTGCAGGCATTTAGTTTTCCTTTTTATTTTTTTGGGTGTTTTCATTTGGGTTTCCCAGTCCGAAATTTCTTGTGTTTCTACATTCACCACCTGAAATTTAAAAATATATTTAATTTAAATTTAAGTAACATGCATAGTAATATTTCTAAAAATAAATACAACATTTCACATACTGTGCGCCATATGGCTCGTCTCCCTCATTACGGAGTGGTCCATGAACATTGCATCGAAGATTACGCATTTCAGGGCATATTGTTATTAGCCGTGTCCAAGCCTAAAGTTGCAGAAGCAGAGCGCATCCTCCAAATTTTGGAGTATCAGTTTTCCGTAACACTGCTTTGCACATATTATGATACAAGTTTGTCAAGACAGCAAAGTCCCAACTGAATCGATGAATGTCATCCAAATTTGCCAAGTATGGCAAGAACTCAACACTCACATACATGTTTGGCGTAGTAGGAATTACCAAACCTCCGATCAACTGTAAAATAATCCATGTAGTATACTGAACTGCTTCCTCATCAGTGTTATCCACAGATAGTGGGTCTCGACCTTCTAGTCTACGCAAGTTAAACCCCAATGACCCAAAATCAGTGTCATCCACCGGAAAGTCAAGAACCCTAATAAATAGCCGGGAATAGGTTTCTCGCGGAACATTTTGCGTAAAAACAATGGGTTCACCATCCACAGGTAATCCAAGAAGACACTCAACATCTTGTAAGGTAATTCCTAATTCGCTAAAAGGGAACTGAAAGGCATGAACCTCTGGTCTCCACCATTCCAATACGGCCGTGATTAAAGATGTGATCCAATTTAATGGGTTGCACACGATGCACCCCGTAAAAACTAGCAGTTCTGAGATTTGTCTCTATCAGACCATCTTCGAAAGAGCTTTCAACTCCAGCGTCATACCAACAACAAAAAACTTTTGCATCAAGAAAATCTTCCTCTTCCCAAACGCGTCTTGAACGATGCTTCTATTGAAGCGTTAACACATCATCATTTTGAGGACTGGCAATATCACGTTCAATTTGGTCCATTGTTTCATAAAATTTAATGCAAATACAAGGAAATATAAGAGAAATAAAAGAAAATATACTCTATAAAACAAATAAAAATGTACAAGTGTTGGAGCATATATAATAATGTATCAAACATAAAAGAAAAAAATATACACTAATATACTCCAAATATATTTCTACCATATATACAAAACTTCCCTAAAGTTATTATATACAAATGCAAAATATAAAAGCAACATATATCTATCATAAGAATTTATTTGATTCTTTTTTTCATACTATTTAATACTAAATACCACATTTATAACAATTAAATAAGTTTATATGATAATAAAAATAAAGTCTAATCATTTTTGCCAATTTTTCTAAATAATTTTAAAGAATAAAAATTAAAAAAATAATAACATACCTTTTAATATAGAGTAGAATGAAGAAGTATTGTGTTGTTAATTGTGATATAATTTTGAGGATTTGAATATGGAAGAAATTGAAAAGGTATAAATTTAAGATAATGTGTTAGAAAGGGGAGGAGAGTGTTTGAATTTGAAAACATGGCTGGAAGGTGTGAAAAGGGAAAAATGGGTAGAGTAATTAAATAGGGTAATTGAATAGTGTAATTGAATAAGGGAAGAAGGAATGGGGAATGGAGAAAATGACGTAACACGTGAGTACATTTTCTTTTTTCCCAAAGGAAGTCGCTGACTTCCTTTCTCACTGACTCAAAATTGCTTAGCTTTTTTGGAATTCCATCATACAAATATTCCCTTTCTGGAAGTTACCCAAAAAAACTTCAAAAGTGGTTCAGAGACACAACATCTCGATTCAAAATGATAGAATTCACAACGACTCAAGTATAATTTCCTCTCCTAGCCATGAATAAGTCAAGAGCCCAAGGGCTATAAGGTGTGGATCACACCATTACACCATTATTTCCCACCAATTCAGCAATACATCATTTTTTTCTTTCTCATCACATCTCTTCAAGGGTGTGGATCACGTAAATTCCTTCCATCCCGTTTTTCTCTGTTTTATAATTTTTCATTTATTTAAATAAAATGACTTAAAATAAAAATATTGCATAAAAATGTATTAGTATTAAATTCAAATTACAATGACATAATGCGAAAAAATAGGTGGATTAAAAAAAAGATAAAATTATAAAAGAAGGTACCAAAAAGAGATTATTAACTGGTGTAGCAAAACTCCACAAATGTTCAACCAAATCGGCATAAAGGTTCTGGGGTGTATTCATGCTATGCAACTTAAAGCTGTTGAGATTTTTTGTTGCATCAACTAGTTCAACGTTCTCAGAACATATCCGACTCTACCAAAACATTCAAATCGTTGTTCGGACCGGCCACAACAAAAAAGACATGCCAAATCCAAAGTTCATTCGAGACAACGGCCTTAAATAGGATTGTGGGGTTCCGTGATCCCATGTTTTCCCTCTTTTATATTCTTTTTTGTCATTTATTTAAATAAAATTACTTAAATTAAAAATGTTATATAAACATTTAATTAATATTAAAATTAAAATTACAATGACATAATGCAAAAATAGGTAGAATGAAAAAAATGTACAATTATAAAAGAAGGTACCAAAAATGATTATTCGTTATCTGAAAGTGGTGTAGAAAAATTCTACAAATGTTCAACCAAATCAGCATGAAGGTGTTGGCGCGTATGCGTGCTACGAAACTTAAACTTATTGAGATTTTCTTGTGTTACATCAACTTATTCAACGTTCTCAGAACATATTCGACTCTTCCAGAACATTCAAATCATTGTTCGAACCGGCCACCACAAAAAGGCATGTCAAATCCAAAGATCATTCGAGCCAACTACCTCAAGCATGCCTCTGGGGTTCCCGTGATCACTACGCGTATATTTCCCTCACAATGCATTAGGACAACTACGCCACGCCTAGTGTATACAAGTAATACTACCTAACATGCAAAAAAATCCATGTCGGGCTTGGTAGGCGGTGTATAATGCTTGTACGTTTTTGTACGTGGGTCTATGCAAATATTTTTTGTTGTATAACCTGATAACCCATTTGCAATACTGGTACAAGCATTCACGCACTGTTGGGCAAGACATGCACAGGTACTCATAAAGTGAATCTGCAGTTGTGCCATACACCAATTGTCGTAATGCTGCATTGCATTTTTGTAACGCTGAAAACCCCTTTTTATATCGGGCATCATGTTGCAACGTAAATGTTGGGAAAAACTATAGATTTTGATGATGATGTATTTAGATTGTAATAGGGACTTTAGGTCACCCCCAATATTCAATGTAGTTTTTTTTTAGAAATATTGTTAAAACTGAGTTCTTGAGATTTCCAATAAAACGTGTGATATTTCGCCTTGTGATTTGATGTTACTCTTTGAAGATTTAATCAAGTTCAGTGATATGGAAATTGGAAGTCTTGCTCGGAAATGTCAGAAACAAGTAAGGAATTCTCAAAGCAGTTAGTTACTTTGAAGATTCTCAAATCCGAAATACTCTATGATACCCGGACGTCTCGCAACAACCCGCTAAAGGCTAAGTCATTCGGATCAGAAGACTAGCACGGATTTCTATCTCACCCGGAAGCCTAAGTATGCATAATCCGGAACTGCTAGCGAAAGAACTGGATGTCACAAGGAATACTAGAACTCTCAGAAGCAGACCAGTGAGAAAAGACTTAGAAAAATGTCTAAGTCATGAATGAAGAAATTCTACCCGTTGGTAAGGAAAAATCAATTTCTTGATTTTCAACGCCTAGATTGAGGATAATTAAGCTGATTCAAGAACAAATGACTTGAAGAAAAAGTCTGGACTTCTCAAATTGAAGAGCTCGCCCAGAATTCCTAAACAAACACTAGAAGACAAAATGGGTACTCCACTCAATAAAGAGCTGCAGTCCAGAATACTTGAACAATAGCTAGAGGACGAATTCTGTGAAAAAGGAATCCTTCTTCAAACAATTGGGTATGTCCAAACACCCATTCCAATGAAGAATCCTCAATCTCACTCTTCGTTCAACGGATAGATTATCTATTCCCTTCAACGGATAGATTATCTATCCAGCTATATATATAGCTTCCATGGAAAACTGGAAAACTAAGATTGAGAGGAGAACAACATATATATAGCAATCACGAAAACAACTAAGCAATCTCATTCACAGTTAGCCAAAAGCTTGATAAAGAGAGATATCTAAAGTCCTTATCCCGAAGCAAACTCCTACTTCTTCCAAAGAGCTATAGTGTAAAGACTTTAAGGTTTCCTTGCCTCAAGTACCACACCACGTTGAAGGATACAACTTTTTATGAAACTTCTTGATTAAAACGGGGCACATCAACTTTTCCATAAGTTGATCTTGCAAGTCCTATTGTTCGGACCTTGCAGTTGTTGAAGAAGCGTGATCTTCGAACGAACAACAAAGCCAGCACGAGTGCAGTAGCAACATTGGCCTTGCGAAGATATACCGTGTAGAAATTCACAAAAGTGTAACTGTTGGTTCATTATTCAACAACCAACTACATGGTGGAGTTTGAGGACGTAGAAGGATTACCCCACCTTCGAACCTCGTTAAAGTTTGCGTGTCTCTCTCTTTTATCTTTACATAAACTTGCACTTATATTAACTGTGAAACTAACTCATCCATATTGATTACTTCTCCAATAACCCACCAACTTCCACACACAATCTAAGTTCACAAGAACTCTAGATTTACACTCATTTTCACGGTTTCAAAAGAAACGAAAAAGTTTTTAAAACTTGCAACAAAGTCTATTCACCCCCCCCCTCTAGACTTTGTATCTCACCACTTTGGGACCACCAGTAAAAGATTCACATCCATTTGTTGAACTTTCCAGTTTGTCGGCGCTTCTTTTTCCATAAAATTTATTTTCTTGTTTCAACTTCTCATTATCTTTTTCTAGTTTTTCAAAATCATTTTCAAGAGTGGAAAGACGTTTCTTTAAGGCTTTATTTGTTTTAGAAACACTAACAAATTCATCGTAAAGTTCACGAAGTGCCTCTTGCATTTATTCAAAAGTATAAGAGTCGAAAGAAGTGGCACATACCTCTTGCACGTCGTCGTTTGCGTCTTCGTGTGCCATTAGGTAGAGGTTTGCAGCTATTTCATCTTCTTGGTCGGTTTACTCATTGCCGGAATCACCACCCCAAGAGATATACGCTCTTTGCTTCTTGAAGCCGTGTTTGTCCCTGCCGTTCTTGGTTTTGGACATCTTGGCTTGATGCGGCCAATCTCTCCATAGCCATAGCACTTCGGGAGACCGCCGTGCTTCTTTCCTTAGCGCTCAAACTCCTTTGTAATGAATTTATGAAACTTCTTGATGACGAGTCCAAACTCGTCTTCATAGTCGCTCGATTCTTTTTCCAACGGTTCCTTGGTGGCTTTGAGAGCTATTCCTTTCTTTCTTTGTTCATCCAACGATGGGTTAAGTATAGTAGATTTGTAAGTTTTGAGGTTACCTCTTAACCCATCAATGGTGAAGTTGGAGACGTCAATTGACTCGTAAATGAAATTGGTCTTTGAGCGCCATTCGGGAGTTAAGCTACGCTGGATCTTCCTTACTAAATCCTTGTTGGAGTAGCTTTTCTTCAAGGCATGAAGATCGTTGATGATCATTTAGAAACGATCAAACATGTCATCGATCTTCTCACCTTCTTTCATTCGGAACATTTCGTCCTCTTGGGTGAGAAAGTCAATTTTGGCTTCACGCACTTAGTCCGTCCCTTCGTTTGTCATCTCATGTTTGTCCCACATTTCAAACGGTTATATCTGGAAGAAAGTTAGGCTCTGCTACAATTCTTAGATTATAGTCCCAACTCTAAAGGGGGTGAATAGAGTTTGAAACGAAATAACGCAAGAATAACAAATTTAAAGCTGTAAGTAAAGAGTAAGGAGAAGGCAAACCAATTTTACCCTGGTTCACCACAACGTGTGGCTAGTCCAGCCTCCTGAGAGACTCTCTCGAGCTACACTACTTCCATTAATCTTACGGGTGCTTAACAAACCGTTACAACCTGAGAACTCGAGTCCCACGAGCCTCCAAACACTTGCTTGGAGATACCGCACTCCAAGACTTCAACCCAAAGGAAGATACCCTTCCTTCGTACAAACAAGGGGAACAAGCTTCCATTAAATTGTGTAAAACACTAAGGGGCTGTTTGTTTCAGCCTCTTAATGGTTCAGATGTCTGAATGGTTCAGCACTTAATGGTTCAGACTGTTTGTTTCAGCCTCTTAATGGTTCAGATGTCTGAATGGTTCAGACATTTGCCTCTGAATGGTTAATTATTATACAAAGTCTGAATGGTTAAGACCTCTTATCCGAATTGATCATACATTTGCCTCTGAATAGTTAAGCAATATACTAGCTCTTAATGGTTCAGACCTCTTACTGGTTCAGCACTTAATGGTTCAGACCTCTTACTGGTTCAACACTTACCTATTCAGAAGTTCCCAAACAGCCCCTAAGACACTCAAGAACAAAGTTCTCTTAATGAGTAAAATAATATGCTCAAGAACACAACAAAAACTTCACACAAATGGCTCTCAAAAGCTATGAAAAATATGAGAATGAAATGAAATGATGTAGTATGAGTTGTGAATTAATTGGGATGAGAAAAGCAGACCCAAACACCCCATTTTATCGTAGAAAATAGGCTCCAACGTGTGGGAGTTGATTGGGGTGATTGGCATAATTTGTGGGATTAGATTAAAATTGGATCTGCTGAAATTTGGCCTAACAATGTCGTTCATCACTTGAACATCGTTGTTGAAGGCTTAACTTTTGAATTTGAGGCTTCAACGGTCATGCCAACAGCGATGTAGAAATGGTGAACATCGTTGTTCAATGTGTTGACTTCGAAACATGGAAAGTTTTAGCCTTTAATTTCTTCCAACGGTCACGTGCCTACATCGATGTTCATAAGTGAACATCGCTGTTCAGGCTAAACCTTCAACGGAAGAATTTGATCTGACATCGATGTTGCTAGGCAAACATCGATGTTCAAAAACTTTTTGCCAAAAACATTTCATCCTGGCTTGAGTTGAACATCGTTGTGGAGAAGTCTACATCGCTTTTCGAAAAGCTTCTGGAATTTCAGGCTTGGCTCAACTGTAATGTACAATATCCAACATCGATGTTGGAGGACTTAGCGCCAAACCATGGTTTTCAGGTGCCAACACCAAATAGCATTGTTGGGCACTCCAACATCGCTGTTGGGCTGGTTTGCCAAAACCATGGCTAGCCAGTCAACGCTGAAAGCTGATATCAAAAATCAAAGTTCTCCAAATTTAAAACCAAGTGTTGAAAACATGTATTTAATGTATTTTGTTAAGAAACCAAGTGAAACATCTTAAAAACCATGTCATTTAGGTAAAGACCACGGCTAGCCAAGTTTTTGCCGTTTCACAAGGTTTTTACCAAAAGACCAAAAATGAAAGGTGGTTTTTGAACATTTTGATTGGAGAAATATTTAAATGTGCCTAGAAGAAAAAAATTCATAAAAAGTTAAAAACGACATGGTTGGTTCGAACACCAAAAACCAACACCGATAACTCAATGCCGAATGTCAGTTTTTGAAAGTCGAATGCCAGATGGCTTGGTTTTTGGTTTGGGCGAACTCCAAGAGTTTTAGGCTTATTGAAAACTTATGGAAATGTTTTCGATGATGCATGAAAAGCATTTTAATGTAATTAGCCTAGAGAGCCAAATTGTAAAGTCAATGCGGGTCTTGATCACACTAGGACCGACTCAACTATTACTACGTCTTCATTCTTGTTCTTGGTTCTCGTTTTCACTTTATAATCGTGCCATGTTTCTTCGCCTTTGGTTTGTTCAATATGTTCTTGTTTTCGTGGCGGTTTGGCATTATCAAAACCTGTCATAAAACGAACACGGTTTTAGTACGATGTAGGCGTAAACTCATGTTCCAACAAAAGAGAGTATTGTTCTTGAGTGAAATTGTGTTTTAGAAACTTGCTAAGAGAAGGTGATTCTCTTGTTTGGTTTGAATGAAGGTTTGTTTCCTTCGAAGGATCGTTGAGGTTCGTGTGACTCGAACTCTCAAGTTGTACAGGTTTGTTAAACACCGTTAAGCTTAACGTTGATAGTGTAACTCGAGAGAGCCTCTTGGGAGGCTGGACGTAGCCACACGTTGTGGTGAACCAGGGTAAAATCAATGTGCCTTCTCCTTACTCTTTATTTACGCCTTAAAATTTTTTATTCCTACGATATTTCATTTCAAACCCTATTCACCCCCCTCTAGCGTTGGGACTATAATCTAACAATTTACGAACCGAACGTGAAGCCCAACGGTCCAGGGGCTTGAGGTGTCCAACTTGAACGCATGGAAAAGTTGGACGCTTCACCTTAATTGCAGCCCAAGAATGACACGTGGCAAAAACAGATTTGCTCGGACACACAAAGCATCTAGATTTTGACGCTTGGACTTGGACGCTTGGGGTTGGACGCTTTGTGTCCGACCCTATATAAACAGTGCCTCTCCCCTTCATTTTTATACCAATTTCATATCAACTTTGAGCTTTACAGTTCTCCTCTTCATTTTAGCTTCTAGAGTAGTGTAGGTAGCTAATTTTGAAGTATTTTCGGAGATTTCAACTCCAGATATGTTCAATTCCTCTTATACAGAAGTTGTAAGTTTTTTCTAATTTAATATAATGTTATTTTAATTATTTTTCATAGTATGAGTTAAGGTTCGGACCTTTGGGTCTGGACTACTTTGGTTGTATACTTTGAATATTTGATTAATGTTGGAATGATTATTCTGAACTTGTTCTTGCCTTATTTCGTTAATTAATATTGAAAGACTTAATTAGCTATATATTGAGAAAATATTATACGCCGTAAGGATGTAGTATCCAAGACCAACAGGGTAATTACGAATCCTAGTAATAGGTGAGTATTAGTAGAAACAAGATTGTCCTAACTATTAATTAAATCTGCTATAGTTAACCCAGATGAAGTTCTGACCCTAGGCCAGATCTTGCTTATACTATGTGATTAAATTTACTTCCATTATTGTTCTCTTTTATTTCATCCCGAGGACTTTCATAAACATATCCTAACCTTCGCCTAGTTAGAAAGATTGGCTAATACCATTCGTCCACTCCTTAAGAGACACAACACTCGAAGAGAAAACTAACCCTTTACTGGGAAGGTTTACTACCTGAAAAACTACGATTATCAAGGAGGAATAAGTCTCTTTAGATACATCTTGTTGAACTAGGGGCACAAAAATTTCCCAATGAACAATGGCTAGGAAATTTTCACTCAAACCTGTGCCTTCTTATGACAACCTGTGACTGATGTTTAAAGCCCGATGGTTTATTTTATCATCCACGCAATAAAAAAATTGGTGTTGGAAGAGGAATTCGCTTCTTAACTTGATTTGAGGATTCCCCAAGGCCATCTGAACGTTGAGATGTTACATAATGTTTCCTCACCACTTTAGAGTGGTGATCCAAATTAGAAAAAAGGCTACGAGCACACCCTAAGAGAAGGTCTCAAACAAGGTGTAACAAGTCATTGAAAAGGACTCAAACAGAGTTTGTGTTGGAAGCCTTATGTAAGATTGATTTCATCTTTAACATTAGAAGAGACGTTTATTTTTTTGTGAGTGGTACAATCTATTACATAGTTTAGCCAAGAAACCTAAATTAGAGGTTAGATACTTTTTCGCCAAGAAAGGTATAATTCTAACATTAACTTATAATCTTCATAAGGGATCTTGGGTGGATTCAATGTTTGGACTTAAAAATTTTGTTTTCCGCTTCCCTATCCAAGTGTGGTTTCCCAACAGTGATATCAGAGCCGACTTATGGAGTTATAAGTTCTGTAGATTCGATTACTATTAGGATTTTTGTTAATTGATAATTAAAATTATATATGTATATAATATTCGCAAATTATCCAAAATTCATAAAAGTTTCAAAATTTAATTCTAGACTTTATGAAATTGGAAAATATGATTTTTGAATTAAAATTGGGTTATATTTATAATTATAGTATTTATTGATTAAATAATTTTAAATAATGAAAAATATTTCGAAATTTATAAAATTTAATTTTAATAAATTTGATACATTAAAATATAATTTCAAGTATTCTGGAAAATTAAAACTAATTTTAGGAATTTATTTTCTTATCTAAAGTATTATTTAATTTTGTAGTTAGTTTAATCAATTAAAAAATAAATACAACATAAATATGGAAAACTAATTTTAATCATTCAGGGATGTTAAAATATGATTTAAAGTATTCTTTAAAATTGAAATAAAATCGAAGAATGAGATTAAAATATAGAATTTCAATAATAAAATTTTATAAATTCAGAAAATTTGATTTTCAAACTCATAAGTCAAAACCCAATTTTGAAATTAATACCTACATTTAAGACAATTATTTATTCTAAAATTTAGGACATTCAAAATTAAATTTTGAATATTTTGGAGTTCTAAACTAAGCTTTAATAAATTATTTGATCAATTATAGGCTTGTAGTTTATTTTTCTTAGAAGAAACTAGGTCTGGGGCGAGCGCGGCTGGCCCAGTGTATGTTTATTTATGCATGTGATGTATGAATGTGAGGCATGGTGTATGGTTATGGCTTTGTATTAATGTTTTTTTTAAATACGGGATGTGTTTCATGCCCTATCTCTCTATTTTGGATGTAATTCTCTTCTTCAACCTCATACCCCTTGCCTTCAACACAATAATTCTTTTCTCTCAAAATTTTCTAAGTATGTCAAAGACAAGAAGTAAATAAAGATCCAAGTGAGAAGAGCTAGAGTTGATGGGATGAAGATACCCTAAATAAAAGATGATGAGCAGATAGGGATCTCAAGTGAAGGCGTTATCATTAGTTTTCTTAAGGAGCCACAACCATATAACGTTTTATTTATTCATTATGCATGTTTGTATGTATGTTTGATTGAATGTTATCCGCTGGAGTATGTGCGCGGCATATACGATATGTGATGCCATGTTTAAATCCCTCATAATATTAAGCATCTACCTTCTGAAGCATGTTCACTCGTCGTTACTAATTTCAACAGTCAATGGACAGACAAAAGCGAGATACCTGGTCGACATTGGTATGGCGTGAAATCCGTAACAATGGATACTGAGTGGATCCCGGGTTGGACTTAACTAAGTTAAGGTAAAAGGATGAATAACTTAGAGGCACATGGTTAGGTTAAAAAATAAAATCAAATTCATCTAGTTAAAGTTGTAAAGTGTTATAATTGGAAATACTTCCTACCCGAAATAGTTTAAATATAGGGCAAGATACAAAACCCAACTAAAGTTAGATGAAATAAGGATCTATGCCCAATAGAGATTTTATTTAAAACAACCTTACAAACCAAGGATTGTAATTCGAAATATAGCTCCTACCTAGTTAGCTTAACTATAGGGAAAGATGCAAAACACAACGATAGTTAAATGTAATATAGACCTTGGCCCACTAAGATACCTCTTTAGGAGAAATCTCGAATTAACAAGTTACGTACTTGAGGGTAGTTGATTTGTTAAAATAATGGAGAGTATTTAATTAAAGACCTAATTAATTACTTATATTCTTTATAATGTCAATTTTGCAACTCATTTATAGTAATGTAACCCAGTTCGGCTAATTACAAGTAACTCCTAATATCAAACCACAAAATTAAAAAGCGTTCTCAAATTTAAGTATGAGTTCAATGTCTTCGAGGATTGAATTGTTCCTGGGCGTATTAGAATGTTTTAAAAACATTAGTAGTTCCCTATATTTAGAATAGATCATGCTCGCTTCAAATGACTTCTCATGTTAGAAGTACAATGAATGCCTAAAAGGTAAGATTCGATCTAGACCTAATATAGCTCTAGTGAGAGCATGCATGAGTAATTCAAAATCTTAAGATTCTATTCAAGTATAATAAGTGAAAGAGATTCCCATCTAGGTTGGTTACTCTCAAAATAATTGAATTTGTTAAATACTTGAGATAATGGGATTCCTATTAACCAAAAGTTGGTTATAGACCTTTTAGCAAACATTGCTAGATGTGAATGGTCATCTTGTCACACATATTCCTGGTAAATGATAAGATCGCTAAGAATAGTTGAACAAAAATAAGGGAAAAATGACAAGAAGTAGTTACCAAAAAATGGGTCAGTGGTAAGGATGTAAGCACTAGTGAGCTCATATCGAAAACCACTTCTTCATCTTCCAAGCCCATACCTCAAACTTATATTATGGAAAACACAAGGACTACGTGAATATATATAAGAAAGATTAAAGGAGGTGTGACATCCATGTTGGGTATTTACTTGTAAAGGTTACTTAGTCTACACTTTCCAAATGGGTACAAGATATCGAGACATGGGTCGCACATCCGTACCTTTATGCAAATGTTGCATAATTATAGACTATTAACAAAAATGGTTGGAGTATATGTTGAACCAAGTGTTTGAGTTTTGGTCTTATAACTCAACCAAATCTATTAGAGTGGTGTTACAATTAAACAATTGTACCTACAACTAAGGAAAATGTCATCTATGAGTCTTTTTATGACAAGAATGCTTTTCGATTTTTGGTTATGGGATAACTATTATTCGTTGAAATGATGATAGACCATACTTCTAGAACGTATGAGACCATAAAATAAATATAAAGTGGGTTCAAAGTATGAAATTCTCCAATATGATTGAGAAAGTGAATACTTTAAACAAAGAGTTTAATAACAATCATAAAGAGCTTAGGTTTTAATCCTTATCCGCCCCACTATGATAGGTCATAAAACTCTACTTAAATCTTTCTAGGCATTTTCAGTTTTCAACTTATATTATCTAACCTTGTTCCATTCAAAGGGCACTAATAAGATAGATATACCTTAGATGTCCTACTTAAAGGATTGCACAATGAGTCTTTTAGAAGTCTCACAAGCTAAAATGTCTTTTGGAATTAGCTGAGGAAACTCGTGGATAGTTCTATCACCTATTAGAAAGAAAAGTGTTGTTGCTCGTAATAAGAGTTTTCTTAAAGAAGGAATTCCTCTTTCTGAAAGTCAGTGAAAGGAAGATAGATCATAGAGAAGTTCAAGAACCAAAAGGACATTGCCTCTCTAAGAATGGAACATGAGCAAGAGACACAATGCATTGTACCTCGAGATTGCTCAAACAACACAATTATAGATTGGGTCTATCTGAATGCATTCATTTGATGATGCCTAAGATGAGTTTTATGGGAATCAATGGCCCTAAGTCCAAGAAATGTCAACGAGCTATAAGATCTAAATGTTACATGGTGAGATCTTAAGAAAGTTTCCTAGAGTTATTTCATCTCCTTAAGAAAATCATAATCAATTATGAGTTTATCATCAAGGTATGAAAATTTGTGATAATATAAGGTTAGTGGGAGCATTATATTTTTCCTATAAGGTATGTATGACATACACATCATAAGTTTGATATTCCTACTTCAAGCATCCATGAGGAGTTGAGTAGAATTTCTTATGAATAGGGAAAAAATTAGGAATTGGATATTGAATCTATTGGGATAGATTAATTGGAGATTACTAAGTTCATATATAAGGGTATGTTATTTGTAAGTTCAATGTAGTTGAATCTAAAACATACCCATAATCCAAAGGTCTATGTATTTCAAAGACTCAATATTCCTCGATGTTTTTATAGAGGGAATGGATAAGAATCGATCTTTATGCAACTACTTTTGGACCCATCATGAACGTCATGACATAGGCCGAATATAATCTAAATGTTATAAGTAAATAAGGTGTTACGAGATACCACCCAACGGTGGTGCTGCATGACAAAGGATAAACCATCATCTATGATTTCCACATACACATAGTACACATTGCAGAAAAGTTACATGGACCAGCGGATCGGGTTGTCACTAGATTGGCATCCAAACACAATAATTTTCAAGTGTATTTAACATTTAATTCAAAACTTTTTTTATTAGTCCATCAAAGTTAACCATAACGATGCGGAATCTCTAAGTACTTAATTCGAAATACAAACTTTGGGTTCTTGCCGGAGAACATAATAAATTCAAATGATATTAAATCAAATGACTCCTCAGCTAGCATCCTTTCATCTCCTCGTACTCGCTGCCCTCCAAGATTATTTCCTTATTCGTCATTCATGTTACCTACGTGTAACAAGAGAACAAACGGCACACACTCAGCATTGCTGCTAAGTGTATGAGATATATCTAGCGTTCAACTATGCATATAGATGAACTCACTAGCTCATATTTCATACAATGTCATGCACACAAGTACAACATTAGGAATATCACATATCAATCATCAAATAATAACAAAAAATCATAAGCCAAATTAAACCTTCTTACGTGGATAACTAAATTTACCACATTCTTAACTTAGGAACTTATTACACACAAAATCCATATGCAAAGCTCATAACCAATCTTTCTTAATTCTAAGCTCATAACCTATCCTAGGCTAAGGCAAATTCTTTATTCTTTTGAGAGTCTTGATTCAACCACATCCATAGAAGAATCCTTGTGATACAACGTCATACAACATCGTCTCGGTGGGACCACCTACTCACATTGATGAATAGATCTGAGATCCCTGTGCGCACGCTTTACCTTACTGATCATGCATGCACACCGGCTCATCATACGAGTAGTAATTCCTAACTATATTCTTATTTGTTTCTCGGTCTACCTATAATTTAGCTAGGTAGCCTATCCATATTCAAGTTCATAATTTCATATTCGCAAGTCTTACACAATCATAGTAACGCTCATAAACATACATATATAACAATTAGCAGCCTAGTGTCAGGTATAAACACCTTTCATATTAAGGAAGAGTCTCTTAAGTAGTGTGTAATTGTCTTGGTTCAATGTCCTCTATCTTTGTGGATAGTTTGTTGGTGTTGTGCCTATCTTAGAGTAGTTGTATATAGTTCAAACTCTTCCTCCTGTATCTATTTAATACCTCGGGTATCAATTGAATAATACAAGTTGATACAACCTCTATATGGTATCAGAGCCGCAGAATTTTTTTCTCACGATCCGCAACTCTAGATCATCATTTGTGATCTTCCTCCGGCTATCTCAAAAGCCGCTCCATCCTCATGGCCTACGCTATCACCAAAGACACTCCGGTGATCCAACTTCATGCGAAAACTCATTTCCCCATCAAATTGATTGCCACCAATTTTCTCATTTGGCAACGTCAGGTCCGATCTACACTTATCGGACTTGATCTTTTCGGTTATGTGGATGGTACACTCACGCCCCCCCCCCCACGACTGCCGCTGATACGGTGAATCCCTGCTACGGTATCTGGTTTCGTCAAGATCAGGCTATCATTGGTGCTCTTCTCGGTAGTTGCACCGACACCATTCAGCCCCTTATCTCAAACGTTGAAACTGCTCGTGAAGCCTGGCTTAATCTTCATTCTAGTTTTGTGAGTGCAAGCCGTGGTCACGTGCTTGCCCTCAAATCCAAATTGGGTAAAAATCCACGCGGAAATCGTTCGATCAATGACTACCTTCATGAGATGCGGTCACTTGCGAATGAGTTGGAACTGGCTCAAAATCCGATTTCCGAGGAGGATCTAGTTGTGCATATCCTCAATCAACTTGGTGCGGAATTTGACTCGATCACCTCTACTGCCTACATCAGGGAATCCACTATTTCTTTTACCGAACTTGGTGATGTGCTCAGGAATTTTGAGTGTAAATTAAAGGTGTCTAATTACACTGTCTCCAGTATGGTGGCTATGGCGCACAGCACTCAACGCCACATGTCAAATACCCATTGGTCACATAGTGGTTACCCCTCAGCCAGCATGTCCAGCTCTTCACATCGTGGTCCACAGCAGCAGGGGTCAGTGAGACAGCACAGACGTGGTGAAGGTTCGGCTTCATGCCAATTCTGCTCCAATCCCGGTCATGACATCAAAGTGTGTCGCAAATTAGCTCGTTTATTGCGTGACAATGGTATGCAGACTCAACCTTATGCTCCTATGAGTCCCATGGCTCACGTCACCACCACTGCTCCGGATGGACTTCACCAGTGGATGTTTGATAGTGGGGCGAGCCATCATACTACTCCTCACCCCTAGAACCTGCAGTCGTTCTCTAATTATGGTGGTCCCGACGAGATTCGCCTGGGCAATGGTAAGGGTCTTCCTATCTCTAACATTGGTTAAACCTCACTCCCCACCAACTCTGGATCTCTTTCCTTAACTCAAGTCTTGTGTGTTCCTCAGTTGTCCAAAAATTTAGTTTCTGTTTCTCAATTATGTCAAACTAATAATGTCACTTTTGAATTTTTTCCCATGTCTTTTGTGGTTAAGGATCTGATCACGGGGGCGCCTCTTCTTCGCGGTAAAAACCATGGCAGTGTTTACTATGCCATTCCAGTTCGCCCTCCAGAGGTGCATCACACCAGTTTGTCCAGTTTGCATCATTCATATGGTCATCCATCCAATAAAATTCTCACTCATATTTTGAGTCGTTGTAATAAAAGAGTCTCTCCGAAGGATTATGAGGCTTTTCATTGTTCTTCTTGTTCAATAAACAAGAGTCATAAATTACTGTTCTCTATAAATTCTCTTGTTAGCATTGCTCCATTACAGCTTATTTACTCTGATGTTTGGTCTTGTAATGATGTCTTAGTTGATGGCTACAAGTATTACGTTATATTTGTTGATCATTTTACAAAATATGTGTGGCTATATCCGCTGTGTCAAAAATCTGAGGTGTTGACTCTCTTTCCCATTTACAAATGAATGGTGGAAAAGTTTTTTAAAAAGGACATCATAGCCATTTACTCTGATAATGGTGGTGAATATATTAAGTTACGCTCTTTTCTTGAGTCTCACAATGTTTCTCACTTTACTACACCACCTCACAAGCCTGAACATAATGGCACGTCTGAGCATCGTCATAGGCATGTGGTTGAAACTGGGATGTCTCTTCTTCATCATGCATCCATGCCTATTCAATATTGGTCATATGTATTCCAAACGGCTGTCTATCTCTTTAACCGCATGCCTACTCCGCTCTTGAACTTTCATAGTCCCTTCCAACGTCTCTTTCAAAAAGAACCCAACTATCTCAAGATTCAACCATTTGGATGTTTGTGCTATCCCTGGCTACGGCCTTACAACACATCCAAACTCCAACCCAAATCTACTCCTTGTGTGTTCGTTGGATATTCTACCACCCAATCTACGTATAAATGTCTTGATCTCCAAACCCACCGAGTTTATATCTCTCGTCATGTGAACTTTGTTTCCATCCAATACCCTTGTTCCTCTCTGTCACCCATCTTCCCTCCTAAACCTGTGCCTCAACCTTCTTCACTGCCTCCTGTCCGTTGGCATTCTAATGACTCAACCACAGCAGGCAATTTGTGTACGTCGTCCGTGTCCGCTCCAATCAACATGGCCTCTCCCTCCTCCTCTATTCTTACGTCGTCCGTGTCCGCTCTAATCAACATGGCCTCTAGCATACCCACCTCCACATCTGTCCCGAGTTCATCCACTGCCCCACCATCTTCTAGTTCCCAGGCTCCTCTTGTCCTCTCTCGTCCTACTCGTCAACGGTGTCCTAATTCCAGGATCTTTAATCCTCAGTTCATCACCGGGCCTCCACAGTCTCATCTCACCTCCCGTCATCCTCTTCCTAAGTCTCTTGAACCCAAAACTGTTGATCAGGCCCTCAAGGATCCTCGATGGCGAGCGGCTATGAATGCTAAGTATCAGGCTCTGGTCAGGAATGCAACATGGGAACTTGTCCCTCGTAGCATGTAACGTCCGATTGGGTGTAATTGGATTTTTCGCATCAAACGACGTCCCGATGGCTCCATTGATCGGTTTAAGGCTCGGCTAGTGGCCAAGGGGTATTTACAAGAGGCAGGTCGTGATTACTTTGAGACCTTCAGCCCAATTATGAAACCCGTTACAATTCGTCTTGTTCTGAGTATTTCTCTTGCTAACCGCTGGTCACTGCGTCAACTGGATATCAACAACGCGTTTCTCAATGGTAAACTCTCTGAGCAGGTTTTTATGGAACAACCACAAGGGTACGTGCACCCCGATTTCCCCACTCACATATGTCGTCTGTCTAAGGCCATTTACGGTCTCAAGCAGGCTCTACGGGCATGGTATGATTCCTTGTCCAGCTTCTTACTCACGACAGGCTTTCACAGATCTCGGGCTGATTCCTCACTGTTTGTGTATGCTAAGGACTGTGTGCTGACTTATTTTTTGGTTTATGTTGATGATATAGTCATCACACGCAATACACCTACATTTGTTGCTTCGTTCATTGCATTACTGGCAAACAGGATGATTAAATTTAAGCTGATCGGAAATTTATTTTTTCGTATCGAGAAAAGCAAAGAGGCGTATCAAGATTTTTTCAGTGATAAAATCAACGCTCACCCCTACGCAGTTTTTGAAGTTATGCACAATAACTTCTGCATAAACAAATTTTTTTTGAGATAAAAACTATTATTTTCTGAGTCAGTTGAAAAATTATTTTTCCTCTGTCTAAAAATATTTTACTGAGTCAGTTTCAAAATAGTGTGTCAAAATTTCTTAAAAGTATTTTTTGGATACACATTTTTTATAAGAAAAATACACTTTAAATATTTTTTTGTACATCGTTTGACACACAAAATAATTTTTGGACACTTTTTTTTCTCCCCTACTCAAATACATTGAATAGGAGACGTTATTATTTGAGGAGCGTCTATTGATATTCTCGTTGTCCAAAACAACGAGTAAGAAGCCAATGCCCTTCTCATCGCGCTTGGCTTGGGCCCTTCATGTTTGCGCATTATTTTCATTTTAATCGATTAAATTTTTTAAAATAATCGATTAGATCCAATTTCTCAGCGCTGGATTTCTCAGGCCAATAGACTTAATCGATTAAATTGCTCCATTTAATCGATTAGTTTAAACAGAGCAAGCTAATCAATTTTTCTCTCTTTTTTAATTGATTAGTTCCACCTTTGCATTCAACCCTTTTCGCTTCTGTACACTTTAATCGATTAAAGTCCCTAATTTAATCGATTAATTCTGTCTGGTACATATTCTCAGTCCGCTCCAACGGATTTATTTCTCTGAGCCTATTTAATCCCCCTTCTCCTTCATTCTCAAACACTTCATTCTTGCACTCCAAAATATTCATTGAGCCATATTCATCCCTTGCTTCATCTTCCTCATCAAAATATTATTTTTGAGAGTTAGAAATTTTTTCTTTGAGTGCTAAAGAAGTTGTCATCCATAGAGCTTTAATTCTTCAACACTACTTTGCTCAATTGTGTGAGCTTTCATTCTTGTGTGGTAAACTCAATCTCATTTGAGTGTTGTTCTTAAGACTTGTGTGACTCAAGTCTTGTTGTTGTAAGAAAGTGAGGCTTGTGTGATTCAAGTTCTCAAGTTGTACCGGTTTTTCAAGCACCTGTTGAAGCTTGAAGATTAGTAGGACATTCGAGAGAGTCTCTCGGAGGACTAGACTAGCCACGAGGTGGTGAACCAGTATAAATCTCAGTGTTCTTCTTTCCCTTACTCTCTTTATTTATTCCTGCGATTTTTTTCACACACGCAAAAAACGCACATTCTTGAAAACAACTCTATTCACCCCCCTCTAGAGTTGCACATTTGTCTAACACCTTGGTACCATTGAAACGGCATGTAGCTACCATATACGCACAAGAGAGACACAGTCACTATTCATCATCTTCAACCTTCGATCCAATTTCTCAAAACACCATTTAAGCTTATAAGCTTTAAGCTAACTTCATATAAATATTTTATAACGTCCATAGATCATTCACAAACAATTTATTTGAAGCTTTAACAACAAAATAATTTTGGTGATTATGAATATCAAAATATTTATATTTTCAAATATATATGAATCTATGAGTTCAAGGGTCATTCCAATGCCTTCTAAATTTGTTTAAAATCATAGTACATACCTGGAAATCGACGTGATGAAGCTCAATGAATGAACGGGAGCGAAAACAATGTTGGAAATCTAAAAACTCGTCGCTTCCTGTCACCATTGTACCAACCCTGGTTTTCGCGTCATATCTCCTTCATTACTCGACAAAATCGTAAACCATTTGAATCTACGGATTCATAAGACATAAGGATACAACTTGTTTTAAGAAAATAGATTAAAACAACGAAGTTTAGATGGTCTAATATTTCTTACAAGTGGAGTGATATGTGCTGCCAAGATTCCTTCGTAAATGATCGTTAGAGAGTTTACGATAGGTGGCTTGAATGGAAGGAAGTGAATATGTGAAAAGACTTAACCAAACCCGAGGATCTCGCCACCATTGGCGCAGTCCCGGTATTTAACCATATCGCCTTCGTTTCTTAACAAAATCGCAAACCGTTTGTTGGGTTGGATTTGTAAGAAACGAGGCTACAACTTTTATGGAGAAAGTATTTTGAGATAATGGATAGAAAATTCTAGAAAAATACCACAAGTGGACTGATATGTTTAGTTTCAAGATTTCTTGAACTTGGATGAACTTTTGTTGTTTCTTCTTTTTCCATGGACTTAGATAATGGATTCTTGTTGTTGTGTTCACATCCTTGATGTGTTGCACGAAAGGGAGAGGAATGGAGAAGAAAATGATAATGGTGAATGATTTAGGATGATGGTGGTGGTAAAGGATTATAATGTAGGATGATTTGGACTCATTATAATAGTGGGAAATTTTTTAGGGTGGCTATAATGACTTTAGTGGAGTTATAGTGGCTATTGGAGTTTGATTGAAGGGCTCCTACGTGATTTAGAGAGATTTCAAAATTAATGTTTTGGCTTTTAGCCAAAATTGAACAGTTGACCCCAAACGATATACGCTTTTTCAACCAAACTGTTCCAAATTGAAAATGGATCGCATTTTTGGAATCAGGCAGTCAAGCTCTACGCAAAAACATAATTTTCATATTTTTCTTAAATACTTTTCCTGACATCTTATTTTTGAATGTTTGACTATGATAGAGTCATAATTGAACTAATTGAAATAAAATTAAAAGTACTCTCATATTCAATCAATAGTATTCAATTTAAATAATTTATTTCAATAAATCATTTTACAAAAGTTCACATCTTTAACCACTTCTCATATTTATGAAAATTATACATTTAAAATGTAAATATAAATCTTTACATGAGATTTGTTCATAAAACATATTGTTGGATTCGTCTCTTTGAGACCTATCCATAAAATTTGTTTTTTTACAAAAGAACATTAGCTTCAGAAATTCCTTTATTTTTTGTCAAACATAGAAATAATTCTTTGTTGGGTCAAAATATAGTTTTAAAAATATTTTTATCATAAAATAAGTTTTGGGCCATGTTTTGGGGCTTTACATCACTCATCACACTTAGCACGAAAGTCCAAACTCATCAAATTTTATACCGTTGGTCACCATTTTAATCAAAATAACGTCTAACTACTAAGCTGGTTTTCCGGCGTTACATACAGTACATAAAAGCTTTTGAAGCAACTGAGATGGGTGTTTGGGTCAAGGGCTACGAGCTCGAGATGGTACTTAGTATGAAGATACCATCTAATGTAATGACAACAATAGATGGTCACACGCCAATGAACCACGTTCTCACCAAGACTAAACATGACCTCAGATGATAATCACATAGATTATTCAATATGAAGATTTGAAAAATAGAATAGATAACAATCTATAAACCCATTGACATAGGCTTTGGGAAAATCTAGACAGGAGGGTCACACTTCGTCCATATTAATGTAATGCATAATTGGCCTTAGTGCTAGTGGAAGATTGTTAAATATAAGTGAGCCATAGAGGCCAACTTTTAAATCCATATCTATATTATATCAAGAATAATAGGCCCTAAAGATTGTTTAGATAGTCTCGTGTGATTTAAACATAAGCTTTAGTCCATAGAGTAGGCTCTTTATTAACATAAATGAGAACTACGACATTCTGATTATGAGGTTGTTGGAAAGATAGGGCTATGTCTAAAATATCCTTAGTCAAATTTTGTTATAATATGAATATCATAATATATTAAGAATAATACGTATGAGATAAGATAGTTGCATCTTAGAGGATATAGATAAAGTGTTATCTGAATCTATACGTAGGCAAACATATTGGATATGTTGCTGGATTGACCCGCTATGAGAATAATACTCCCTCCGTCCCACAAAACATTACCCATTTTGAATAGTATTTGGTCAAAAAGTTACACGCTTTGACTACAAATTATGAGAAAAATATTTTGAATTATAATATAAATTTAATATAATTGGATTCATCTTAGAATCTAATTTTGATATATCAAATTTTTATTACATTTCTTTATTTAGATTATATTTAATTTATGACCAAAGCGTGTAACTGTTTGACCAAAAATACATCAAAATGGGTAATATTTTGTGGGACGGATGGAGTATATGTTATGTTAATGTGTTAATATTATTCTCATGCGACATTAGTATAACTATCCTTTGACTTGAAGTCATTACAGTCTTTGGTAACTTGAGTTACATACTTCGATGCATATTAATGTCATCTGAAATATTGGTGGACGTACAATTATGTCTTAAGTATGCAATAAAACTTGAGTGAAGATGTGAATGACGTATATAAAATTTATCCCTTCTTTAATGAAGTATAATATGTTAAGGCCCACTAATTAATGTGACTTGGAAAGTGCATGGTCATACCCAAATAAACATGTTATTTGAATCGCATAAGTCAATCGAAGAATTAGTAAACCATCGATTTTACTCTTACAAAGTGACGCACCACATACCTTGTGTTAAATCAAGATATGAGTGATAAAGGGATAAGAGATATAAATGAGATGTGTCGTTGTAAGAATTGTTCCAAGAGCTTCATGTCTATAACCTGGGGGTGATAACGTGTTGCTAGATAGCGCTAATCACTTGTAGTATCTAATCAATACCATGGTCAATGTAATATGGACCTAGAATAGCATCACAATCATGGAACATATGAAAGTGTAGAGTATTGAAGTGGAGAAAAATGACATTTATATATTGTGTATATTATATTGTGTGACAATATATAAGGATACATACATACATACATGTATGTATGTATGTATGTATGTATCATTATATATTGTCACACAATATAATATACACGGTTTATATATATATATAATATGTTTTTATTTGAATATTAAATTATGTGATAATTAAATATGTTAAATATAATTGATAATAAAATATATATATGTATATACATGGATATATATATATATATATATATATATATATATATATATATATATATATATATATAATAAATGATTTGTTTATTTTACTATTAATGTAAACATATACGTATGCATAAATGATATTTGGAAATTTTAATTATATTTGGATATTTTAATTAAAGAAAATATTTTGAATAAACAGAATGAGTGGCTTCCAACGTAGCTATTCAACAGATGGGGCTAGGATCATCAATAGCTAGACTCATGGATTGAAATTAGAATGGTAGTTAACAAAACAGCTTTCTAGCCTTTCATTTCTTAGTTTGTTTATCTCCATTGCTTTATCGTTTTATAAATTGTCTAGAAAGAGGGAGTTGTATTAGAGCACTCTAATTCAAATTAAAAATATTCATCATTCTGCATCAATATTTGAAGCAAGTGACGTAAGAATAACTCAGGTGTGCTTATACTTTATCCTATATCCTTATAGATGTACTGAATTTTGTGAATTATCATTGAAATGATATGAAATCAATAATTTTCTCTCAATTTTCTACTTTTTATATTAATTGTATAGTTCATTCCTTTTTCTCTAAGGAGTTGTCTTGCTGAGATTTGGGATGGAAGAGAAAGTAGACACAATACAGAAGCATGGCAATCAACCAAAAGTTAAAGAGGAGACAAAACACAAAGAAAAGAAAAAACAAAATCAAGAAGATGAGGTTGAGAAAGGAGAAAAAATTGGTGATAAAGAAACCAAGAAGAAAGGCAAAGGCGATAAGGATAAGAAGGATGGGAAAATGGAGAAGAATTCGCAAGGCAAAAAAGATCCAACAACATTGAAGCAAAAACTAGAAAAGATTGATTCCAAGATGCAAGTTTTGGTGGCTAAAAAAGAAGAAATTTTGAAGATGCTCGCTGAAGTTGAGAAGAGCTCAGAAACATGAAAAAGTACCAATAATTAATTACAAACATAGAGCTCTAAGCTCATGTACAATGCTTGTCCCAAATATTTGTTATTTAATATGTAGAAATCAATTAGAACTCCAATTTAAATCCCACTTCATTTGATCGGCGAGTTAACTAAACATGTGACCATCCAACTTCAAGGAACTGGCCTATTTTTTAATTTTTTCTTCTTTTTTAAAATATAATTGTTATTAATGTCACTTTTGATCCAATATTAAATTATAACACTGGAGCAAAGAAATAATTTTAGAGGTAAATATAATATTTACTTATTTTTCAATTTGTGGGACCTCAATTAAAAACAGAGATGTCAAAACATTGGAGATTCTAAAATCCATATGTAATAATAAAAATGCATTTATTATGTTATACTTGTTCCTTTGAAATATATCACATACTTCTCTCTCTCTCCCTCCCTCTATATATATATATATATATATATATATATATATATATATATATATATATAATATATATATATATATATATATATATATATATATATATATATATATATATATATAATATATATATATATATATATATATATATATATATATATATATTATATATATATATATATATATATATATATATATATATATATATATATATATATATATATATATATATATATATATATATATATATATATATATATATATAGATATATACATACATACATACATACATACATACACACACACACACACATATTAAAAAAAATTATTAGATGAAAAAGAAAATACAAAAGAGTGGGTGGAGCTAGCCCATACAAGTCGGCCAAAGTGAAAATACAACAAAGCGAAAATTCCAAAAAGGATTCAATACATTATCCAAACTAAGGGAACAAATGAAACATACGCTGTAAAAATGCTACGAGTGGATACCTTTGAAAAATTGTAGTCAAGTAGGCCAGATTACTGAATGAATTGTCTGAATCCATCTGGAGTACTACAAGAAGACATATGAACACAAACCTAATACCAAACATCTCCTAAAAATAATCCTTCTTATGGCTAGCAGGGGCAGAATCAACTCAAATTATTTCCAGGCTCCACCATATGGGTAAAGTAACCCAGCTATAACACAGATTCCCATAGTAGTATATGTCCCCAATTAGGTAGAAACTACTAAAGAACCAACTTGATTATTCTAATTCTGCCCTTTCGTGCCCTGAACCCATCTTCTTGTTAAGTCTCTTCTTAGACTTTTTCTTTTGGCTCTTGGTTAAAGGTTTATTCGTAGTTGCTTCTTAAGAGGTTTTTCTGGATTATTTGGACAACATAACTTGAAGAAATTTCTAATGTCTTCTGCATAGGGAACCTCTAAAGAGTCTGACCCTTCCTCCCACCCAATAGGGGTTTTCTTTCTTCCTTCTTTCAAAAGCTTAGCCTTACTTCTGGTTACTATTTGCGAAGGACAGTAGATGTGCCTGCCCTTGTAATCTCTTCCCAAGTCAAAAGGTGTTTTGAACATCCTGGAGTAATCTATTTGTAGAGGTTTAAGGATGTTGTCACTGAAGACCTTGTCTTCTCCTTCCGAGTGCGAGTACAAAATTGGCCCTTCTCTTTCATCTCTAATTTCTTCTAATGCATTGCAGAGTACCTTGTTCCCATCATCAATCTTGTCAAATTCATCATCCTTGAGTGAGCTGTTACTCTCAAGGCCTTCCATATGATTAAAGGAGCAGCATAAGGGTTGGGCATTAAGGGGATGAATTCAGCAGCAAATGGGGATAAATGCACTCTTGGTAGTGGGGGGTATTGAATATTATATCATTCGGAAGCCTCTTTTGGAGAATTGTTCCCCTCTAGCTTATCAGTTTCAATCAAGCAAGAACTCACATCTGAAAATTTACCGTGGCTGAGCTCCTGCTTATCTAGATTAAGATCTCCAATTTGATTTGATTCTAACTCTTCTTATGATAGAATCACTTAACTTTAGAGTTCTGAGTTAAGGAGTAACCCTAGGATGGGTGACCCATTGGGAAGTTCTAAAAATCGATCCTACAAGTGGTACCAGAGCGAGAAAGTAGGCTCAAATCTCCCTGGTGTTGCTGGGGGGAGATTGTTGGTCTTATGGGGGACCATTGATCACCCTTAGGGATTCGCTAATGTTCTTGTCACGGTATGAGGTATTGACAGCCCAACCTGACAAGGTACATGAGTCGTGTATCTTGCGAAGCCCCTCCTCTCCATCCACCGCTCATTAGTGGGGCTCCGCACTGCCATAGTGAATTGTAGGGGGTGCCCTATAGGAATTTACCTCGGCTTCGTGCTACAGAGAGATGTAGTTAAATAGTAAGTGTCCACCATTCTATCACCAATTGGTTTTAGGAAACATTTGACACCTTTTTAACTTCAGAACTCTGTAATTACGTGTGCTGGAACAGGAGTAGTCCCAGGATGGGTGACCCATTGGGAAGTTCCAAAAATCAATCCTACAAATAGCACCAGTACCCACTGTAGTTTGAAAAATAGGCACTCATACCCCCTTGTTTTCAAAACTAACTTCTAAAGTTCCCCTGGTTTCAAAATATCGCATTCATGCCTCCTATGATCATTTTCCGACCATATTTCCGACAAAGATGGAGACCTTAGTGCATAGTTTCCAAACCATAGGGGCACTGGTGCTCATTTCTTATTTGTTTTATGTTTCCCCTTTTTGTTTCTTTTATTAAATAAAGTTTTTCTCTTTTTAAAATTGTTTTCATAATGTTCTTAAAATTTAAAATTGTTAGACAAGGCGTGCAACTCTAGAGGGGGGGTGAATAGAGTTGTTGAGAATGATTACCGATTTTTGCAGGATAAATAAAATAAACGTAAGTGCAGCGGAAATAAAAGAGAGAAGGCAAAGAACACACCGATGTATACTGGTTCACCACCTCGTGGCTAGTCCAGTTCCCCGAGAGACTCTCTCGAAGCTACCACTACTTTCGTTAAGCTTACGGGTGCTTAACAAACCGTTTACAACTCGAGAACTTGAATCCCACAAGCCTCGACACAACCGCTCGTAGATATGCTCTCTACAAGACTTCACAACCAAGACTTAAATCACATAAGCCTTGAACAACAAGAAGAACAATCTTCTTCAACCTCTCAGCAATAACTCTCACAAGAGTAGAAATGAGAAAAGATTAAGCTCTATAGATGACAAGAACACTCTCTTGAAAACACTTAGTTTTCTCTCAAAATATATCAATTTGAGGAAGAAATGAATGGAGGATTATAACCTCAAGATTGGGGGAGTTTAAGAGTGCTTGTTCATCGTAAAAATGACCAAGGAGTGAGGTTTATAAAGGGGTTGAAGGAATATATCCGTTGGTCCAAGAAAAGAAGCTGTGATGAAAAATGCAGCACATTAATCGATTGATGCATCACCATAATCGATTAATGTATCATAAAAAATCGATTAAAGCATCTTCAAAAATCGATTAATGGAGTCTGCGAGGAAAAGGGTAATCGATTAAAGAAAGATAAAAAATTGATTAGTCAGCTCTTCCAGCCTTAATCGATTAACAGAGGAGCAAAAATCGATTAATGTTCCAGCCCAGGGTAATCCAACGATAAGCAGTTAATCGATTAATTTTGGAAGATTAATCGATTAATAAGGAAATAATGCGCAAACACAAAGGGCCCAAGGCCAGACAAGAAGAATCAGGGAGCGCTCCTCCTCTCTTATTCAATGAATTTGAATAAGGGAGTAAAAGTGAGTCCAAAAATTATTTTGTGTGTCAAATGATGTACACGAAAAATATTTGAATAAAATATTTTTGCTTACCAAAAATATTTTATAATATCGAAATAAATATTTGATAAATGTTTGACACACTTTTTGTAACTGACTCAATAAAACTATTTTGAACAGTTAAAAAGATTTTTCAACTGACTCCAAAAATAAATATAATTTTTATTTTGACTCTCATAAAAATAATTTTGGAGAGAAGATATTTTTGTCATCCTTACAATAATTCCTAAGACTCAAATAAATAAAAAGTCTTCGGAAATCTTATACTCCTCCGAGTCCTCCGTTAGGTGCTCCGAACGCGTCTCGGACTTCAACAAAATCCTGTGCACCTTCTTGAATACTTCAAGGAATGGCACTTCAAGTCTTCGTGTTTGTCGTTGTAGCACTTTGATCTTGACTTGAATAAATTGTGTTTGTCAATTATCAAAACCTGTGAGTCAACACTTAACAACACAGAAAGGGTTGAACTCATGCATTCCAACAAAAATTACTTTTGTTTGAAAAACAATTGACATAAACTACATTTGTATGTCTTAAATTAACAATTTTTATTCTATGTTTTCTAAAATAGAAAATTTAAAACTTGTTTTGAGAACTTCAAAACATGATGAATATAACAAAACAAAAAATAAAAATGAATATCCTTGTTGAACATCCCAATTTTAAAGTTTTTTAGGCATTCTAAAAATTTCTTTTTGTATAAGACTCTTTTTCTAGATGTTTTAATCTTTTCATTTCGTTTTTCCATGTTTTTATTTTATTTCAAACACAAAGAACTTTAAATTTATAAAAAATTATACATTTCTTTTAAAAGTAATTTTAAAAAAACTTTTCTAGTAAATGGAAACAAATTTATTTCAAACTTTTCTGCTTATTACTTATTCTTATTAAAATTAGATTAGATCAGATCAGATCCAATGAGATCATATTAGATCATATCTAATCTGATCAGACTAGATCTATTCAGATCAGATCCAATCAGATCAAATCAATCCTATCAAATCATATCAGATCCAATCATATCAGACCAGATCAAATCCAATTATACCAAATCAGCTAAAGAATATAAATAATAATATTAATATTTTTTCAAGGACTAAATAATAATTTCTATTTGATTAAATCACATAGCTTTATTTAAAGCTACACACACCTAAATCTTAAGTAAAATTAAAATTTTAAATATTATTATTATATTATTATTATTATTATTATTATTATTATTATTATATTTTAACTACAAATCATTATTACGAGTAATTGCTTAGGTTGTTGAAATGACGCATAGAAGCAATGTTAAGGCTTAAAAAGTTGTATTTTTCATATTTTTAAAAGAGCTGTTATAGAAAACTTGTTTATAAAAGAATTATACAAAACTTAGTTCTTAAAACCATAAATACTTTTTTACTTAAAAAGACTCACATTTAAACTTAAAAATGACATAATCCATAGAAGAGTGAGTTTATGACAAAATTGGTAGAAGTGAAAAAAATATTAGTGTTTAAGATTTGATGTGATGTGTAATTTCTAACATGATATTTTTATATAGAATATGATATTTTTTGTAAAAATTGATTGTTCAGTTTTAATCTTTTTAAAAAACTGAATAATCAATAAAAAGATTACTACTTTTTTAATCTTTTTAAAAACCTGAATAATCAATAAAAGGATTACTACTTTTTTAATCTTTGTAAAAAACTGAATAATCAATTTTTTATAAAATACTACGGAGTACATAATAATATATTACATGTTAGAAATGAGCACGTGTGCCCCCAATGATTTAGAAAAATATGCACCAATGCCTTCTCTTCGCCGGAAAATGATCAGAAGGAGTGTGAGTGCAATGTTTTAAAATCACAAGAATTTTAGAAATAAGTTTTAAAAATAGAAAAAGTATTAATAGCATTTTTTAAACCACAACAATCTAGAATGTTTTTTAGTTTTCAAAACAAATTCAAAGAAAAGTTAGCTGGAAACTTTATGGGAGTGGAAAATGAATGTGTGGACTGTGGAGGACTAGAGACAGACTTTTGTAATTTGGCTGAAAAAGAAAGTTTTAAAAAGTACTTATACGGATTACGGAGCACAAAACAAAAGAGAGAGAGAGAGTTGCCAATAAGGCAATAATGCTGAAGTTTTTTATGCAGTGTATGTGTAACTGTTTACTGCTCTTCTTTGCCAGCGGTTCTCCTGCTTTTGTAGATTTGGTGTTGGTGGGCCTACCCTCCATCGGCCTTTCAGATACATTATTGTCTAACGCTAAATCTAATCTTATGTCCCCGGTGGCCTAAGGATTGGGTTTGGGTTGCTCTCTTCTGATCTGAAACTTTCTGGAAGAGAGAGAGAGAGAGAGACAGAGAGAGAGTGGGAGCGATGGCGGAGAAGCCTGAAGTTCTCGACGCTGTGTTGAAGGAAACTGTGGATTTGGTAATGGATCTGGGTTGTTAGTTCACCTTCTTCGGTGAGAGCTTCAATCTGTTTCTAATATTCTTCTCATTTCACTTGTTTGGTTTTAGGAAAACATCCCAATTGAAGAAGTGCTTGAGAATCTGAGATGCACTAAAGAGGGCCTTACTAGTCAGGCGGCCCAAGAAAGGTTGGCCATTTTTGGGCACAATAAGCTCGAGGAGAAGAAGGTTCTAACTTTTACTTATGGTTTTCTTTGGGACTTGTTCTTCTAGATGTAATTTCATGCTATATTTCTCTCTTACCAATTTTCATGTTGTCTTATTTCATGTCTATGATGTTTTGCTGCTAGATATAACTGGATTTTGACAGCGGAATAATGTACATTCATGGTTTTGTTTTCATTAAACGGCAATTGTACTCCATAATTGTTGGTTATTGTACTAAATGCTGTTATTTAAATGTTAGTCTTTTCTTGAATCAAGTTCTGGTTGCCTGTAAAACATGTGCGAATTTAACCAACTGTTCTGTTTGGCTTGTGATAGGATAGCAAATTCCTGAAGTTCTTGGGGTTTATGTGGAATCCACTCTCATGGGTGATGGAGGCTGCAGCTATCATGGCCATTGCTCTTGCAAATGGAGGAGTGAGACTATTGTTTAGATTCAGTTCAGTTTGGCTGTTTGTTATGCTGGTTCTTTTTGGATTCACGTAAAGATACTTGTTTTAATTTCAGGGAAAGCCCCCGGATTGGCAGGACTTTGTGGGTATCATTACTTTGCTCGTGATAAACTCGACTATTAGTTTCATTGAGGAGAACAATGCGGGTAACGCAGCAGCAGCTCTTATGGCTCGTCTTGCTCCTAAAGCCAAGGTAATATACACATACATACATATACATACATACATACATACATACATACATACATATGTATATATATAGATATGTATACACACACACACACACACACACACACACACACATACATAGATATGTATGTATATATATAATGTGTGTGAGTGAGAGATATGGGGAAAGAAAGAAGTGAAAGGGAAATGGTGTCCAATTAGGGTGGATTTAACATCACACACACACACACATGGATATGTGTGTCTGTGTCTGCATTAGCCATATTGGTTACTGACCTTTATTTTCTTTTTGTTGTGGTTGGAGGTCTTACGAGATGGGAGATGGAGTGAGGAAGATGCTTCTATTTTGGTACCCGGTGACATTGTCAGTGTCAAACTGGGAGATATAATTCCAGCTGACGCACGCTTACTGGATGGTGATCCTTTGAAAATTGACCAGGTTTTTGTTCTCTAAGGAATCTGTTGTTTCTGGTTTTGCTGAATATTCATCTCTGAGAATACTGTATGTGTGTGCATACCAAACCATGCCTAGCTGCTTATATTTTCCCTCAATCTTGCAGTCTGCTTTGACTGGTGAATCTTTACCTGTAACTAAGGGTCCTGGAGATGGTATCTACTCTGGTTCTACGTGTAAACAGGGAGAGATAGAAGCTGTGGTCATTGCCACTGGAGTTCATACTTTTTTTGGGAAGGCTGCACACCTGGTTGACTCTACTAATCAAGTGGGCCACTTCCAAAAGGTAAGTGTACATAAACATACCTTATTTGTACATCTATGTTATGATATGTTCATTTGTTTCTCTTTTTTCCCCTGTAACCTGTCAATACTAAAGTATCTCTCTTTTTTTGGTTTTATGGCCAGGTTTTGACTGCCATCGGAAACTTTTGCATTTGTTCTATTGCCGTGGGCATGATTATAGAGGTCATAGTGATGTACCCAATCCAGCACCGGAAATATCGCCCTGGAATTGACAATCTTCTTGTACTTCTTATCGGTGGAATTCCAATTGCTATGCCAACGGTTCTCTCGGTGACAATGGCAATCGGTTCCCATCGCCTTGCACAGCAGGTTTATATGTTGGCCAATGTCATTTAAGTAGCTCACTGTTAAGCAGTACTTTACTATGATTAAACAATCGTGCAGGGAGCTATCACAAAGAGAATGACAGCTATTGAGGAGATGGCTGGAATGGACGTGCTCTGCAGTGACAAGACAGGAACTTTGACCCTGAACAAGCTCACTGTGGACAAGAATCTTATTGAGGTTAGAATAGCTGAATAATATATGGAGTGATGTGTCTATCAATCCTTGGGAAATCACAATTTTCCATTTTTTTTCACAGGTCTTTGCCAAAGGAGTGGATGCAGACTCTGTCGTTCTAATGGCAGCCCGAGCCTCCCGAACTGAAAACCAAGATGCAATTGATGGTGCCATTGTGGGTATGCTTGCTGATCCAAAGGAGGTAA
Source organism: Cuscuta australis (assembly GCA_003260385.1). NCBI lineage: Eukaryota > Viridiplantae > Streptophyta > Magnoliopsida > Solanales > Convolvulaceae > Cuscuta > Cuscuta australis. The sequence continues at coordinate 1,105,268 of NQVE01000203.1, forward strand.
ATTTGCTCCATTCAAGCCTACATTTTCCGCTTCATTCTGCTACATCCTCTTAAACATCATAATTATGAATAGGCACGAGCTGGCATTCAAGAAGTCCACTTTCTCCCCTTTAATCCCACTGACAAGCGAACAGCTCTTACATATATTGATGGTCAAGGAAAAATGCATAGGGTCAGCAAAGGTGCACCAGAGCAGGTATAAATTTGGAGTGTCGTATATTTTTAACCGTGCTAATTGGTAGTCTAATATTTTTTGTGCTTTGGATTCTAGATTTTAAATCTTGTGCACAACAAGTCAGACATAGAGCGCAGGGTTCATTCTGTGATTGATAAGTTTGCAGAAAGGGGGTTACGTTCACTTGGTGTAGCTTATCAGGTGACCCTTTTCCCACTTTTGTGGTCTTGTTTTTTCAAATAATACTCCCTCTGTCCGCAATTTTGTTCCTTTCCTATTTATTCCGTCGCAAAATTTTGTTCCACTTCTACTTTTAGGATAATATTCTGTGGCTCGTATTGTCTATATATCTCTTTTACAGAAATTTACACAAAATTCAATAACTTAATTTTCACTTTATTAAAAAGCAAGCCAAGTCAGACCAAGAACATAATAATGGGTCAGACGGAGTATAACATAATATGCTGATGTAAAAAAGGGTAATCTGAACATATTGAACTCACCTGTCCATCCATTTAATCTAGTAAACTCTAATGTTTTGAGCAGGAGGTTCCAGATGGAAGGAAAGAGAGTGCAGGCGGTCCCTGGCAATTCATTGGTCTAATGCCTTTGTTTGATCCACCAAGGCATGACAGTGCAGAGACCATTAGGAGGGCTCTAAATCTTGGAGTAAATGTTAAAATGATTACTGGTGAGTTCTGCTTCCTATTTTCCTTATGGTTCCTAAATTTAAGAATGATGCATAAAAAGTCCAAGGTGACATTTGTTTTGTGCTAAGAACTCCAAGGTCCTTGACTCTTTTGTTTCAGACCCTTGGACCTTAATTTATAGTTTAAGTGACTGCGAGTGACAATTTAGCGCTAGTGTGACTTTTGTGTAATGTTATCCCTAAAATGCCCTTGCCTTATATACTCGGTCCAATTTTTGAATCTTGATGACGACGGTTGAGTTAATCTGATGTGCCACTGGATTTCTTGCGATGGGATATGGCAGCCTGGATGGTGGATTGCAATTCCTCAATGGTGCTCTCACTTGATGAAAAAATAGTGCCTGCCAAAGTTGCGGACGGCAGAAGGATGCCACGTTTGCTGGATGCCCTCGTTGATGCCAGCACCAAGCCTCCTTCCTCTGATCATATTACGTCCTTTTCTCTTTTCTTCCTCTGGAAGATTTTATGTTCCTGGAATACGAATAGTTAGATTGCATCTCATCATCCCTTGTTCCTTTTCCTCTGGACCCTTACAATGGCGTCAACATTCTCATGTACCTCTTCACCACATGCATCACATCAAATTTCACCTTCTCCCCGACCTCATACATTTTTCTCCATTTTGGTGGCCAAATCATGGAAGCCAATGAGCTGTGTTTTGATTTTTCTTCTCTTCTTTGACCGCGGTGCCTTTCTGGTGGCGGTCCGTTCGACTTCAGGGGGTATTTGGGTCTTCTGATGATACTTTAACAGGATAGACAGAAGATTCTGATGAGAGACCGGTGGCAGTGGTGGAGGGGGAGCAATTGGCAGTGGAAGAATATTTCATTGGCCGGAGTTAAGTTGACTGTGAAGAGTTCCCTCTCTCTTCAGGATATTTGATAAAGACAATGATTGGTGTAGAGAAAGGGAGCATGAATATTCATGAGCTGGAGAGGACAAAGATGACGCGGGTGATGCGGCAGCAGCATTGCCATGAGTCTGCACATGCAGCGGTGTGCCTTCTTCATTTATGCTTTTCCCATCTTTCGCATTAGTATCTTCAGCATCATCACATGACACTAGGGCATTTTAGGGATAACGTTACACACAAGCCATGGTGACACCAAATTGTCACCCCAAAGTCACTTTCACTATCATTTAAGGTCTAAGGGTCTGAAACAATAAAAGTCAAGGATCTTGGAGCTCTTAGCCTAACATAATCATCACCTTGGAGTAGTTCTTGATGATCTAGCATGCACTTAAAATTTTTGCACATGCATGCACACCTGCCATGACAAATAATATTCCCTACTGTAACTTTTTTATTACCACTGCATATTTGATCTTTTCTTCCACAATCGTCCCTTGAGAACTTTGAAACACATTCCCCATGAAAATGTTCAAGGACATCCTAAGAAAGTGAAGATTATTTTTAAAGTTTGCAGTAATTTCCTTGGTCTTTCTTAAAGTCAAAATTGTGCCGTATAATACAGTGCGGAGTGAGTAATAAAACATCGCAGCAAAGTGCAACAGGAACTATTCAATGCAGGATTTGTTTTCTATGCTAACTGTAGTTTTTTGATGTGGCATGGTAGTAAAACCCCAAGTCAGTTTGATGGGAAAATGTGTTTCTTGTTAATGCAGCAAATGATGATTTTTGTGGTTTTTACTCACTGCTAAATTGATTGTTAACAGGGGATCAACTGGCTATTGGTAAAGAAACTGGACGTCGATTGGGAATGGGAACAAATATGTACCCGTCATCTGCTTTGTTGGGACAGAATAAGGATGAATCTATTGCTGCTTTACCAATTGATGAACTTATAGAGAAAGCTGATGGTTTTGCTGGTGTTTTCCCTGGTATGTCTTGTTATCTTGACTGCAAACTTTATTGCACAATTCTGCATCTCTACTGATCTTTTGTCTTGTTCATCAGAGCACAAATATGAGATAGTGAAGCGGTTACAAGCAAGAAAACACATATGTGGGATGACTGGTGATGGTGTCAATGATGCACCGGCTTTGAAAAAAGCCGATATAGGAATAGCTGTTGCTGATGCTACTGATGCAGCGCGCAGTGCTTCTGATATTGTTCTGACTGAGCCTGGTCTCAGTGTCATAATCAGTGCTGTTTTGACCAGTCGAGCTATCTTTCAGAGGATGAAAAACTACACGGTTGGTTTTTTTGGCTTCACTTATATGCAGGGACGGGGACTGTTCAGTTTCTTTTTTCTTTAATTAACTGTTAATATCATAGTGGTTCAGTTTCTATGGGTTTATTGATTAACCATGAACGAACTTAAAACTGAAACTAAGAAAAAAAGAACATACACTAATAAAACACAAATGCTGGATAATACAAAGGTAAAACTGTTTCAAGTCTTCAAATGAGCTCATACAGAGGAACATTTTACTTTCTATAAAAACACAAATATTGTAATACTGAATGATAACTAATACTCCCTCCGTCCCATGAAACATGGGAGTTTTGCTTTTTAGGAGGGAATTAAGGGGAGTGTATTTTGGTATTGAATTTCCAAAAAATGTCCTTTGATGTGATGGGTAAAAGTATGATTTGATGGATAGATTATTAGTAAAAAGGTATGATGTGATAGTTAGGGTATGAAAAAGTAAGGAGTAAAAGTGACTTTTTAATAGAAATGAGAAGTGTTTTGTGGGACGGATAAAAAAAGAAAGGAGAAAGGTTTTATGGGACGGAGGGAGTACAATACTGTACTAAGTAGCACTAGGACTGGTGTGGGTGCATATCCTAGAACTGAGACACGGATGGAAAACAAAAACTATAAAACTTAGAGGGTGTGGGTGGGGCAAGGATACGTCGAAGAATAATTATTAAAACATCCAAAGGCATACTCCCTCCAACCGCAAATTAAATCTAATGGCGACACATCACATATTGCTTCCTTAATTTTTCTTAGGCAAGTATTTAATCTTGAAGCAGGAATTGCATCTTTAATCTACCCAAGAACCTAACTGTTCCTAACCATTAATGCATATATAGGAACCGAACCAAATTGGTTCTTAAAGATGCGGCACAATGATTCCTGATTCAATAATCCCAGCGTTACTATGCTTTTATCCATCGTATAATCTGCACTAAAATTATTTCTTTAATCTTTCAAACTGGAGTTTTCCTTTATCTTCTCGATTTGTCTCTAGTCTTTTATGTTTGAATCTAGTGATTAGTCATTTCCTTTATTTTTGGCAGATCTATGCAGTTTCAATCACAATCCGTATAGTGGTATGTAGTGTCTTACATCCCTTTCTCATTTTTTCTTCTACTACATATCTCTTACACCTCCCAGGGGAAGATAAGTATTTGGAAACACATCAATATCATTTTATGACTATTTTGCTTAATTATTTGATGTAACAGCTTGGCTTCATGCTGCTGGCTCTGATATGGGAATTTGATTTTCCACCTTTCATGGTGCTGATTATAGCAATTTTGAATGATGGTTTGTTCAAACTCACTCTGTTTATCTTGCAATGAGAAATAGACAAAGGATAAATACATGCGATAGATTATTACTTGTAATAATGCACAATGGCAATGAAAGTGATAACATAGGAATCAAATAATAATTCCTGATGCAATGTCTTTTAAAAAGAAAAATAATCAGTTAGATATTGTTCTCTTCAACTTATTACATGTTCTTATTGGAATTAGATTAGACCTGTCTGTACCAAATCAGAAACAACTTTAAATATAACCACAATCATATCACACCAGGCCAGATCATATCAGACCTTATTATAATCATATAAGATTCAATTAGATCAGACGAAGAGAAAAAGGTCTTAGTAATGTCGTCTTTAAGCATTAATGTGCATAATTTGGAATCTAGATACTTCCTCCTGCAAAAATGTCCACGTTTGACTCGGCCGGCACATCGATTAAGAAAAAGTAAACTTGTGTGATTGGAAGTGTTGCAGAGGAGAGAAATAATATGAACCACAAACTTTTTCAAATGTAGAAAGTGGAACCTTTAATGGACAGATAGAAGGGAAATGTGTACCCTTTTTGCAGGACGGAGGGAGTACTATTGATTTTATGTTATCAATAATATCACGTGCACTATATTCTTGACATCTAACAATTGCATTAAAACTTTTAGGTACTATTATGACAATTTCGAAAGACAGGGTGAAACCGTCTCCTCTTCCTGACAGTTGGAAACTTGCTGAGATATTTGCTACTGGTATTATTCTTGGTGGTTACTTGGCAATGATGACAGTCATATTTTTTTGGGCAGCATACAAAACTGACTTCTTCCCGGTGAGAAAATCTATATTTATACATGATATTTCTTACCTTTGCAAGTAGGCTATTATTGGCACATAAATCTGCAAAGCTATCTGAAAGCTGAAAATTCAATTTATTAATATTTGTGAAGTGTCAGAGAAAATTACATGATAATGAAGCTATCATTATGAAAACAGTAATAGAATTGAAATCTTTGTTATTCAGATAGGAATTTGAGAAATTTTCGCCAAGTAACAGGGTTAGTAGAGCTAAAAATGTTCAAGAAATGCTATGGCTGGTAACATTTGAAATAAGCTTATTGTTTTATTTTTAAGCCATTATCTATTTTACTTTACTAAAAAAGATCTTATAAATTACGGTTAAATAGCTTAAGTTTAGGTATACGATCCAAACCAATCTCTCCTTTACAGAGCCTAATCTACTTTTAGTGTTACATATGTTTTCTTTAGTTATGAATAACTACTGACTTTAAAAAAAACTACTGAGTTTGGTACAAAAATTTCCTATATGCTCTCTGAGCAATCCATTTTGGGCTCATCAATAAAATTATACCCCCTTAGATCCTATTATGCGTATTGGAAAATTTTGCATTGTTGTTAACTCATCGACTGCTCACTAATTAGTCCTAATTAACATAGTTTGTAAGGCGCCAAGGCGAGGCAAGGCGCCAATGTACCTTCATATCGCCTAGGCGACCAGGCGCACACCTAGGCGACGACTAGGCGACAAATATATATATATATATATATATATATATATATATATATATATATATATATATATATAAATATATATAAAAGTCTTATACATTTTAAGAAAGCTTGATTGAGACAAAGAAGACCGAGAGAGAAGATAAGTTTAAGTCTATTAGGCTACACTAAAAGAAAATGGGCTGCACTAAAAAAAATGGTTTTTTCAAAATTTTAAATGGGCCCAAGGCATCAAGGCGAGGTAAGGCGAATCAAGGCGAGTTAAGGTGAGGAAAGGCGACGCCTAGGCGAGTGCCTGGTCGCCTTAAGGTTTTCTAGGCGAGGCGAGCAAACAAGGCGTCCCAGTGTCCAGTGACAGCGCCTTATCGCCTAGGCGACGCCTTACAAACTATGCTAATTAATCATCCGGTCGCGAGAAGGATTTCTTGGCTCTGCGACTAGATCTGTCCGATGTCCGGTTGTCGATTGTGCGTCCAATCATGTCAATTAGTCATGGCACGCACAACATTTTAAAGACCTGACCCGACCTTACTCCTAAATTTATTTAAATTTAAAAAAAGAAAACATGCTGTTTATCATCACAATTAAATGTCGGGATTAGGGAACCCTACCTTCAACATTGCCTGTCCAGAACACATTGCCTAGTCCTTGTCGCTGCAGAAAGTAGCTTGTCAACTCTATCTTTTTTTAATAAACTTTTAAGCCTTTTCATTTTAACCTCAAATCATTGAAAGTTTTGCTTTTTTTTTTAAATAAGTATTTTTATATGGTTTTATGCAATATATCTATATGCATTAGATCTTATAATGCTCCATCCTTCCCTAAATAAACTTCATACTATCCTTTTCAGTTTGTCCCAAAATAAATTTCACTTTTCTTTTCAGTCAGTCTCAAGATCAATTCCAAACTTTCCTTATTTATTTTTTTAAAGAAAGGAATGTGCAACTCACCAAATTTCTCTTACTTCTAAACAAATTCTTAGTTTCTACCCATACACTATTTACTCAAGGTAATCAAACTCCCGATTCAAATTGTTGAATCGTATGAGTCTTTTATACAGAGAAGTCTTTTGTTTATTCAAATATAAGGAATATACAAGCTAAAGCTTTTAACAGTTTTTTATGCTTGTTATACAAAGAGAAATATCTCCCGCTCTTATGCTTTGTGGATTTAGAGGAAAAAGGACTGATTATTTTTGGTGAGTTTGCAGAGAGTATTTGGTGTAGCTACACTTGAAAAGACGGCTCATGATGACTTTAGGAAGCTTGCATCTGCAATCTACCTTCAAGTTAGCACTATCAGCCAGGCCCTGATTTTTGTCACAAGATCCCGTACCTGGTCATTTATTGAACGCCCCGGCCTGTTGCTTGTGGGTGCTTTTGTGATTGCTCAACTGGTAAGCTGTTATTTCACTTAAGCGCCCAAAGGTTTCTGACTTCCCTTTTAGTTATGAAAGAAAGCATCATCATATTAATACCCCCATAATTTGTGTTTTGAAACAGGTTGCGACTCTTATTGCTGTTTATGCAAACTGGAGTTTCGCTGCCATTGAAGGAATAGGGTGGGGATGGGCTGGTGTTATCTGGTTCTATAACCTTGTGTTCTATTTCCCACTTGATTTCATAAAATTCTTCACACGTTATGCTCTTAGTGGGAAGGCCTGGGATTTGGTTCTTGAACAAAGGGTGGGTACTTAACCATATTGGAAAAAAATGTTTTTCTTAGTAATTCATTACCCACAAATACACACCCCCACATACATATACTCAATTTATTGTTAATCATCAGATTGCTTTCACCCGGAAGAAAGATTTTGGCAAAGAACAACGAGAACTCCAGTGGGCACACGCACAAAGAACTCTTCACGGGCTCCAAGTTCCAGACACGAAGCTGTTTAGCGAAGCAACCAATTTCAACGAGCTTAATCAGTTGGCCGAGGAGGCTAAGAGAAGAGCCGAGATTGCAAGGTTGCGAGAGCTACACACACTTAAGGGACATGTGGAATCGGTGGTGAAACTGAAAGGCCTTGACATAGAGACAATCCAGCAAGCTTACACAGTTTGAGGAATTAGAGCTGGGCCGGGCAGTTCCAGCAAAAGCTTATTGTCTTTTTTCCATGAGAATCCCTGCGGCACACCGGACTGTGTTTTTCTATCATATCGTGTTTCTGCATCCGTGGGGTGTGTTGTATTTTTCATTTGCCTTCTCCCTCCCTCTGAAGAAAGACCAAACACTTGGATGATGAGCAGCGTAACAATGCCGACACTTAACATTATTCCTGGAGCTTATATTTGTTGTTAATATATTTCTGATTATATGCTTTTCTCCCACCGTCCAATATGTTTTATTGCTTACCGTTTGGTGTGCTTTGATGTTGGAATGGTATGATGCCATTCCGCAAGAGTGTTGTGCACCCATCTTCAGAAACAAAAACCAAGGCATCATGATTTTGGCCAAAACGAATAAATTGGGTTTATTTTTGGCCATGCATGGATACAAATAATGTCCAAAATGCCACTCTATTGGGTTTGCTAAAACCAAAGCTTATTCTAAAATTACCTTTAGTGTGATTTTTGAATATTTTAGAGAGTCCAATGATATTATTGACATTTTTGACAAAATATAATACTTGAGTAGCTTTTTTAACACTTTAAAGAAGTGAAATTTGCACTAAATGGGACTAAAACATAATCATTTTCTCAATGTAGGATTTAAACTTTTTTATTCTCTAAATAGGACTTAATAATGACCTAGTGGGAAGAATAATGTCTAGTAATGATGGACATTTACTTGAGTAATGACTACTTTATAATGGCCAAAGGTCTTACATTAAGAAATAAAAAGATATGGTCTTATATTGGAAAAGTTATTATGTTTTAGTCCTATTTAGGTAAATTTCTCATTGAGTGCTATAGATGAAATCAAGACCCTATCTCATTATTGGTGCATCAAATTTCGGCCATTTATATTATTTTTTCTTTTCTCACTATTTTTATCTCAATATTAGTAATACAATATCACTTTCTGCATTTGTGTCACATGAACATATTTTACTTTTTCCCCAAATTATTCGTCCAATATTTAGGTAACAATAATTTTGGAATCATACTCAAAGCTTGTTTTTTAGGGCGGAAAAAAAGTTGGATATTGGAAGGAATTGAAAAAAAATGGAATAAATGAAAAGAAACTGGAAAAAAATTTAAAAATTGATTTAAGTGTATTTTACATAGTATTTTTATTCTAATTGCTTGTTGTTGTTATCTAGATATAGTTTTGAGCAACACATAAAGAAGATTGGACCCTGTAGATGATTAAAGGATATAGATTAGTTTGAGGGGGAACATTATACTCTTTTTCCCTTAATTAAATTTTGTCTCACTAAGTTTTCTTGATACTCCCTTCGTCCTAAAATTAACTTCTCATTTGATTTTTCACGGTTTCTAATGTGACATTTTGACTATCAATATCTCAATTTTTATATAAATATATTTTATAAAAATTATATATTTCGAAACTATGTTTCAAAATGAATCTATTGCGAATAAATTTATATGAAAATTCAATGTATTTTTTCTGCAATATACGGTCAAAGTTTAAAAAATTTGACGACAAAAGTCAAACTTAGAAATTAATTTTAGGACGGAGGGAGTAAAATTTTTAATGAGACCGCATAATTCATCACGCATTATCAGTTACTAATATTGATCTTGAAGAACTTAGCTGCCATTATCCAGTAGCAAATGTTGATAGTGTATAATGAACGATGATATATCTGATGGGGAATGTTAAATATAACAGATACATTAATTATAAAAACTTGTTTCTTATTTACCTAGAGTTTGCTCCTTACTTATATGTATAAATAAAGTACTCTACCACATTGGTAATCATGTTATTAGTTGTGCAATGAAGTATATTTTATTATTTTTGTTTTTACTTTTATATTGACTTTGGTGAAAAAACAAATGATAATAAAATACTCTCTCCGCCCCGAAATGATTTTTCTATTGTACGTTTTTTCTGTCAAGGAAATGATGCTCTCATTCTAGTTTTTGTCACAATTTTTCCTAAACTATCTCTCCCATTAAATCTCTTTTTTTCTTCTTCTATTATCCTTTTTCTCCGCCACCCACCTCAACTGCTTCATCACTCTCCCTCTCGTTCTTCCCCCCTCCCCAATCTTCTTCTTCTCCTCTTCTTTTTCTCCTCCTCTTCTTCTCTTTTTCTTTTTCTCCTCCTCAACCTTCTTTCTCTATGTCCTCCTACACCTGCTTCTTTTTTTTTTCCCCCTCCTAAATCTGTTCTAGATCTATGTTCTAGCGGCGATGGTGGACCCAATGGCAGTGGCGGGAGCTAAGGCAGCGATGGATCTACGGTAGATCTATACTAGATTTGTGGATTCTCTGTTTAATCTTCTTTTTCTCATCTTTCTCCTCTCTGTTTTCTCTCTTTCTCCTAGAAATGGTGCGATGGAGGTGGGGGCTGACGGAGGTGATGCAGCTGTGGCGATTCTGGTGTTGGCGGTCGGGGCTGGCAGATGCAGTGATGATGGGGCTGGATGGGGAGACGGTGGGGCGGGCGATGGTGGACGCTAGGGAGGTGGTGGCTGCTAAAACTCTAGCACGGAGGGTTAGGCAGTGGTGGAGATGCAAGGGTATTTTGGACATTTTCATGCTAAAGTCAACACTCCAAAAAAATGAAGAAAAAACAAATCGGGAACATCATTCCCGGAGGGAGTATTAAAAAGTCAACTATGACAAGAAACCAAGCAAATAGAGAAAGTAAGTAAAAGAAAGCTATATTTTTATTTCAAAATAAGAATTTACACCGTGATAAAGGACTAAAGGATTATGGCCGTGTTTGGAAGAAAACAGCTTTTCAGATAGCTTTTGACATCTTTCAGACTTTGACTGACTTTGGCTTTTTTGACTATGCAAATAGTCAAAACGATTGTTTGGCTAATGTTTTTTTCACTTGACATTTTGATTCGAAAAGCCAAAATCTGAAATGCCAAGGAAGTAACATTTGGACTTGGCTGTTAGGAAAATTAATTTTTTTAAAATCATTTTTGTTGAAAGATATTATATAATATATGTAAAAAAAATAAAAATAAAAGTTAAAAAAATTAAATACTAAACAAAATAAAATTTAAAAATTTAAAATTTCAAAAAATGAAATGAGGAAATAAAAAGTAAAATCATTAAAAAGTTGTATATTAATAATTTCTTATAAATAAAATGAAATTAAAATTTAATACTCCATATAGTGAAGATTTAATTTTTACATGTAAAAAAATAAATATCGCGCGCGTGTTTATATATATATATATATATATATATATATATATATATATATATATATATATATATATATATATATATATATATATATATATATATATATATATATATATATATATATATATATATATATATATATATATATATATATATATATATATATATATATATATGGGGGGGGCGGTTCAGGTGAGAATGCACCTTGGTGAAAGAAATAAGAATAAAATCTAGCCTTTGGATCTGATGCATCGTGCGGCTCATATTGCATCCTGCGGTCAGGTTTTGAGATAGTGCATTTTCAAAGGATTATGATGCATTTCAACGTGATGCATTTTTAAACCATTTTGATGCACCTAATTTTGATGGAATCCTGATCCTTAGATTTCACAATCTAAAGCAGCAGATTCATTCTTATTTCTTTCATAAGATTGCATTCTCACCAGAACCAAAATCTATATATATATATATATATATATATATATATATATATATATATATATATATATATATATATATATATATATATATATATATATATATATATATATATATATATATATATATATATATATATATATATATATATATATATATATATATATATATATATATATATATATATATATATATAGTTGTTGGTTCAGGTGAGAAGAACTCTTACTGAAACAAATAAGAATATATCTTAGCCATCTACAAAATGAATGGGATGGTTCTCAAAAAAAAAGATTATCCATTTAAAAGCTTATTTATATATGTTAAGTAATTATGGCGATGCATAAAATCAGGAACAATCCCCTTGGGTAAGGGTAATATTGTCAAACATTGTTGCATTTAAAAATGCGTATAAATTATGAATATTGGGATGAATCCCTTGAGTTTTGACCTTACCATCTAGAGCACTGTGCAATTAAGGCTTTATTCATCTATTAGAAGTTGTCGCCCCTTTTCTTCCTTATTTTAATTATATTCCAACCAGTTTTCTTTATTAAAAATTAGCAATACGGAGTAACTCTCCTATGCATGACGTGCATAATATGGATAATGTTATTTGTATTTCAAAAATTTGTACTTTAATTTATTTTGTACGGAATACTATTTTGTACATCGCAGGGATACATCAATATTTTGTGTTGGTGTAATGTTAACTTTTGTTAATGCACTAATACTTTGTATCAGTGTAGATTTTTGTTAAGGCACCAATACTTTGTGTCAGTGTGAAGCATCAAAATGTTGGTGCATACCTTTGGTGTACAAATGAGATACAAATTTGGGGTAAATGTAGCATGCTCCGCATAAGATTTATGCAACATGGGATGCCTTTTATGCAATCAGTTTGTAATTTCATTGATTATTATGAAAATTCAATGAATTGTAATGTAAGTTAATGGGCCGATATCCAGAGGACGGCCCTAATGAACCATTTAAATAGTTTCGGGTCAAGCACCTGTGAAATACTCAAGCTGGGCCGGCCCAAGAAGCTGGGCCTAGTTAACCTCAGGCCAAACGCAGCTGGCAAAGTCAATCCGGAGAAGGAGACGGAGTTGATTGGCCGTTACAGAGCCGGGAAAAGGGGATCGCGCCCTTGGCGGGATAGACTCCATCGGTTATGCATTACCTTAATTGTTTAGAGCTCATGTATAAATAGAGGGGACCCGAAAGGGGAGAACTCAAGCTAAATCAAGTTGGTAATACACATCCAATTCTCGAATTCTTGTTCTTAATTTTGTTCTTATGATCCGCTCTGTAAACCGGATCATTTGGTGGATTTATTGTCCATCAAATTGGTGCTCTCATTGAGAGTTCGAGAATCATACTCAGAAGAAATCCTCCACAACGACGATGGTGCAAACACGTAGCAACGCCAATGTAGGTACCGGAGTTCCCCAACAGGGGGAGAACAGCGCCACCGGAGGCCGGCACCCCCCCATCACCACCGGGGAGGCTGAGGCCCTTATTCAGAGGGTTGGGATCACGGCCGAACAATTCAAGGAGGTGCTGGCCGCACTTGCGCCCAACCGCGAGGTTGTGGTAGGAGATGTGGCTGGGGGACCCACAGGCGAGAAGGCTGGACCTGCAGGCTCCCAAGGAAAAAAGAAAAAAGTGAGGCGGTCCCAAAAGAAGAAGGCGACCAAGCCTAATGGGAAGGCTATGATGGCAGATGCGCTTTCCAGGCTGGAAGAAGAGGACGAGTCGTCCTCCTTCGAGCGGATGTATGCTTTTGACCGTTTGGGAGACCCCAAGTCGAAGAAACCTCGGACCTCTGCGTTCGAAAGGCTGCAGGACACTCGGTCGGCCCGAAAAAGCGACTTGAGAGACACGCTCAAGGAGAAGAGAGGGGAGTCCACAGCGACCTCCAAGGTCGGTTCTGAGGAGCGACGGACGACAGTCGGGGATAAGGGCGCAGCCGAGCTTTGGAAAATGTACGAACAACTGGAGAAGCGGCTGGATGCCCAGAACCCCTATCGCCAGGCGGTCTTCAGTGAGGTAACGCCCTTCTCCAGAATGATAATGTCCTGCCCTCTCCCAGATAATTTCAAGACTCCCCAGATCAAGGCATACAACGGGACGACCGATCCCCAAGACCACCTCGCTCGCTTCGGGGCCAACGTGGTCATATACGCATATCCAGAAGAAATCAAGTGTCGGTGCTTCCTAGCGACACTGGAAGGGCAGGCTTGTGAGTGGTTTCACAAGTTACCCAAGGGGTCGATAGATAAGTGGGGCGACCTGTCCCACAAGTTCCTGGAGCACTTCGCATCCAGCTGGAGACAAAAGCTCCCCTTCTCGCATTTGCTCAATGTGAAGATCCGAAAGGGGGAACAGCTCCGGGAGTTCATTAATAGGTGGGAGAAGGAGGCTAGGGATGTCCAAGGGGCGGACGACCAAGCCCTGATCGTCATGCTCCAAGCTGCACTCCCCCAAGGGGATGTGCGTAAGGAGCTGCGACGGAATCCTCTCTCGACCTATCAAGAGATGTTGGCCAGGGCGAAGTACCTGGCGCTGGAAGAGGAAGATGATGAGCCACCAGTTCGGAAGGAGAAGAAAAGCGAGCCACCAGTGGCAGAAGGAAAGAAAAGGAAGGATTATGGTAAGGGGCCGAACCCCACCGGGTATCATGCGAACAGGCATCCCGTTCACGCGGTACAGTCGTTGCCGGCCCCTCCTCATGGTCGGGAAAGCTATGGTGTGCAAGATGCACCCAAATACTGCGAGTACCACCGTAACAGCACCCATAACACGTCGGAGTGCGTTACGCTGAAGAAGGAGATGGATCAGCTGATCGCTAGAGGGCCACCTCCTCGGTCAGAGCGACCGTCCACAAGTAACCGGACCTGGAGGAGGCCGCCAGCCCCCACGGCAGCGATCACAGCAGGAGAGGGGCAAGAAGATGGACGGCGGCACCTAGGGCGAGATTGTGATGACCTAGATGAGGAGGAGAGGCAAGGTCGCTGACACCTGGGGTGTCGGTTCATCATGGGAGGAAACACTGGAGGAGATTCGGTATCCTCCCGGAAGAAGTGGAAGAACATGGTGTACCTGGCCGAGGTACAAAGGCCACCGCTGCCTAAGCGAAAGAAGAAGGAACCTCTGATCTTTACAGACGAGGATTATCCCCCAGTCCTCAGCCCTCACAGGGACGCTGGTGATAAGAGTGGAGATCAATAATGTGGTTGTTCACCGAACCTTGGTCGATACGGGCAGCTCGGTCAACGTAATGTACAGCAACACCTTTAAGGAGTTGGGATTGTCTCGAAGCGACCTGAAACCAATCCATATGCCGCTGTCAGGATTTACAGGAGATACTATCGAAGCAGAAGGAACTATCACGGTAAAGGCCGGGGTAGGAGATGGCACCCACCGACTCTAGGTCGACATGGAATTTATGGTAGTACAGCTCAACTGTGCACACCATCTGATTCTGGGATGTCCAGGGTTGGAGGACCTGGAGTGTGTAATATCCCCCGTCCACTTATGCCTAAAGTTCAACACTCCCACAGGGGTGGGAGTAGCAAAGGGGAACCAGAGCCTGTCACGGTCGTGCTACGTCAGGGCGACCAAAAGCCAAGCCCGAGTCGACGAGAATGTGAGCATGATCTGTGCGGCGATCCAAAAGGAGGAGGGGCGACCCCGATCTGAGCCGACGGAAGAGGTCGAGGAAGTTTCTTTGGACCCGGTTGAGCCAGAGCGGAAGGTGAAGGTAGGCAAAACCTTACCGCTTGAATTAAAGGAGCAGTTATTGGAGGTCCTCCGAGCATTCAAGGTGCTATTCGCTTGGGGACCAGAGGATATGCCAGGGGTCGACCCAAAAATCATCTGCCATAGATTGGCAGTGGATCCGACCCACAAGCCGGTCAAACAGAAGAAGCGTTTCCTTTCCTCAGAACGGAGAGAGTTTGTCACCAAGCAGGTGACCACCCTGCAATCCATTGGGCACGTCCGGGAAGTCCGCTACCCGGAATGGTTGGCAAATGTAGTCCTCGCACCCAAAGGGAATACCTGGCGGATGTGCGTCGATTACACTGATCTAAATAAAGCTTGCCCAATGGATCCTTTTCCTCTCCCCAACATTGATTAGTTGGTTGATGAGACGGCAGGATGCGAGCTGATGAGTTTCATGGACGCATTCAGTGGCAGTGGCGGATGAAGAAAAGACCGCTTTCATCACCCCCAGTGGGGTATACTGTTACAAGGTGATGCCTTTTGGTTTGAAGAATGCTGGGGCGACCTATGCACGGATGGTGAACAAGCTGTTCGCGCCGGTACTAGGGGGGTGCATGGAAGCGTATGTGGACGACATGATTGTCAAGTCCAAACGAACGGAGTCTCATGCTGGCGACCTGGAGAGAGTATTCAAGATCATGAAGAAGTTCCAGCTTCGCCTTAACCCCAAGAAATGCACATTTGGGGTGAAGGGGGTAAATTCCTAGGACATATGGTCAGCCGGAGAGGGATCGAGCCTAACCCGGAAAAGGTAAAGGCGATTTTGGAGATGGAGCCTCCGCGAAATGTAAAGGAGGTCCAGCAGCTCACCGGCAGGATTGCTGCTCTCAGTCGTTTCTTATCAAAGATAGTTGATCGAGCGGCTCCTTTCTTTCAGACCATTAAGAAGAGTAGAGGGTTCGTTTGGACCGAGGAATGTCAACGGTCTTTTGAGGGGTTAAAAGCATATCTCCTCTCCCCACTAGTGCTTTTGAAGCCAGAGCCTGGAGAGACCTTATTCCTATACTTAGGAATCTCTCCTCGAGCTGTGAGCTCGGTGCTTGTGAGGGAGGAGGAGGGCGCACAGCGACCTGTGTACTATGTGGCCCGAGTGCTGCGAGGGGCGGAGTTGAGATATACCAACATGGAGAAGACCATCTTTGCGGTGGTGTGTACGGTGAAAAAGCTCACCCCATATTTTCAAGCCCATCCGGTCCATGTGTTATCACAAATTCCCATCGGAACACTTCTTCGAAGCCCAAATGCCCCGTCACGGGTCAGCAAGTGGGGGGTGTTCCTGGGATCCTTTCATATAGAGTTCAAGCCGCGACCGGCGATAAAGGGGCAGGCATTAGCAGATTTCGTGGTAGAATGCACTGCGAGAGAGGTAGAATCTAGTGGAAAAGAACCCGAGGGGAATTGGTGGACCGTGTACACCGATGGGTCGTCCGCGACTGATGCTTCGGGGGGAGGTGTCGTGGCGATATCTCCGGAAGGGTTCAAGGCATACTACTCCGTGAGGTTCCGGTTTAAAGTCTCAAACAATGAGGCTGAGTATAAGGCACTGCTTTGCGGCTTAAGGTTGGCAGCCTCATTAAGAGCTGAGCGAATCCAAGTCCGGTGCGATTTCAAGCTAGTGGTAGGCCACGTCATTGGAGAATTTGAGGCCAAGGATGAACGAATGAAGAAGTATAGAGACACTGCCCTGGAGTTGCTTAAAGCATTCGGGGCGTACCGGATAGAGCAGGTTCCTCGGGAAGAGAACGCTGAGGCAGATATCTTGTCAAAGCTTGGTCCGGATTCCCCGGATCATATTAAGGCAATGACCCAGGAAGAAGAGTTGCTCGAGCCAAGCATCGGTCCCGGACAAGTGCTGATCATCACACTCAAAGAGGAGCCGGATTGGATTGATGAGATTACCATGTACATCCTTGACGGGTCGCTACCTATCGACCCAATCGCGGTAAAGGTGGTGAAGCGATGTGCACCCAGCTACACGCTGGAGTGCGGTCGGCTGTATAAGCGATCGTACAATGGTACATTGTTGAGGTGCTTAAGAGCGGGCGAGGCACAAAAGTTAATGGAGGAAATCCATGAGGGAATATGTTCAGCACATCAGGGAGCCTTCACGATGTCCCGAAAGGTGACCCTACAAGGATACTTTTGGCCAACGATTATCAGAGATTGCGCAGAGTACGTGCGCAAATGCAAGGTTTGCCAGGAATTCCAGAGGATGCCAGGGCGACCGGCGACGAATTATACCCCAATAAGCACAACGATTCCTTTTGCCCGGTGGGGCATCGATCTGGTCGGTATTTTGCCTCAGGGGACAGGGAACAACACATACCTGGTGGTCGCGATTGACTACTTCACCAAGTGGGTCGAAGCCGCCCCCGTCCCAACCATCACTGCGGAACAGATGACGAAGTTCGTTTCCAAGCAAATCTTGTGCCGATTTGGGGTGCCCCAGCAGATCATCACTGACAACAGAACCCAATTCGAGGCCGGAGGGTTCAATGAGTTTCTACAGAGCTGGGGCATAAAACACAGCTATGCAGCGGTCGGGTACCCCAAAACCAATGGGCAGGTTGAGAACACCAATCGTACCATCATGGACGGCCTCAAGAAGAAGATAATGGAATGCAAAAGTGCCTGGGTGGAAGAAGTGCCCTATATTTTGTGGACCTATAGAACTACCCCAAGGAAGGCAACAGGTGAAACTCCTTTCTCGCTCACATATGGATTTGAAGCAAGGGCTCCAGTGGAGACCTCGTTGTTAAGTTATAGAGTAGAGACGTTTGATGCTCAAGGAAATGAGGAGAACCTGAGGGCAGAGCTGCACCTCATTGATGAGCGAAGGGAAAGGGCATATATGCGGGCAGAAAACTACCGCCGGCAGGTCAAGTCATATCACGACCAGCGGGTGCGACCAAGGCAGTTCAAGGTGGGCGACTGGGTCCTTCGGAAGAGGGAGGTCAGCCGGCCGACCGATGGAGGGAAGTTTGCTAAAAGCTTCGAGGGGCCATATATCATAAAGGAGGTGTTGGCTGATGGGACATTTAGATTGCAGACTCCAACCGGTGGCGACGTTCCGCGAGTATGGAATGCCGCCAACCTTATTAAATTTTATCAATAGATTGTATTCCAGCCATGTCTTTTTCTTGAGATTTAATAAATCCAGCTCTCTGGCACATCTTGTCTCCAATTCTCCAAAAAAAAAAGGGAGCGACCACAAGAGATCGCTAAAATCACACGGTGATTCGTGCTAAGATACCTAGTAGTGGGTGAAGCGTCGAACCCTGTCAAGCGACCAAGGTTGAAGACGACGCCGTGGCAAGAAAGTCTGAGAGAACGGCTAAGTCTGGAACACAAGATCTGTTGATCGCATGAGCGACCAGGGGATCTTGGGGGTATGGCGACGCCACAAGGGTCAAAGTAACCCGAAAATGGCTAAGTCAAAAGAGGCGAGGTATTCTCTGATTCAAGTCCGAGGAAACCTGAACGTCAAAAGTAGGATGCGAAAGAGAAGAAGGTGAAACTTGTAAGTAAACAGGTAACATCAAAATACATTCACAGAAATGTTCATTACATTTCAAGGATAATCTCTTGCATCTGCTACAGTACAGTTGAGAACAATCTCTACGTAAGGAAGGATACTTCCCCAAACATCTCCTACAATGAAAAAACAACAATCTAAGACTTTGCGAGCGAAGGTCTAGGGGGGACACGCAGGTTTGAAAGGTAGTTCTGCGGCTGTATAGGCAGGCAAAACTCCGATCACCGGCCTTCCAGGACGACCACCTTTCTTCCCCAACATGGAACGGGAGTGGTCGCCCCCAGCCTCGGCAAAAACCCACCGCCCTTCTCCTACCAAGGAAGGACGGGGGACGGATCACTTCTCTGTGAACCCCAACCAGCATCACCTAGGCGAGGATGGAGATCCTGAAGCCGCCCGAGCTACTTCAGGTCGCCTAGGGGTCTTCTGGGGAAGTGAATGGCAAGCGGGGCGAGGTAGGGAAGAACCCAATTCTTCCCCTAACACAACCTCCTCCGTAGGCCTCATCGGCGAACTAGTGCGACTTTCGCTAGTCCATCGCTCAAAACTTGCGTAGTATGCGCACTCATGCTCCAGGAGGGGTAAGTGCTCATCTTGAAAGCTCTCCCAGGCCATACATTGCAGGGAATGGAGGGGACATGGAGCATCCCAGTCAATCCGCCCGTCAGGCAGGCGGTTGGCGGAGAGGGCCTCGTACGCCTCACTAAAGTCTTCATAAGGGTTTGGAGGTGGTGGCGGCGGTTTCACCGACGGCCACTGCTGGCGAGGAAACCAGCGACAAAATTCGTAAGGGTCAAGCCCCCCCAGTCATTGGAATTGACTGACTTGGGGGAGGAGGCAGGCTCCGGCGAAGAAGGAGCCGGCCCATCGGAAAGATCCAGAGAAACATGAATTCCTTCAAACATGGCGAGAATGGAGAAAAGGAGGATATTTGGTGATGGAGCAGAGTAGAGGCCAGGGGGACTTATAAATAAGCCAGGGCGAAGGAACCGAAGAGACGGTCAAGTCTCGAGGCAGCCAAACCAATAAAGCAACTTTGAGCCGCGCGAAGGTCCAATCAGAAACGGTGAAGGGCATTGGATCAATTGGGCGGCACGATGGCCAATCCAGAGATTGGGCCCGGACAGGTAAACGGGCCGGGATTAGGAGTTGGGTCCAAACTAAAACATACATGTTAACCAGCTAAATCAAAAAAGAGAGTGCTGAAGTAAAGCGCCAAAAAGAGAAAGCACATGATGAATCTAGAAAATCAAACAACATAGGAGCATTGTATCAAAACGACAAATCATTCCAAAGGAAAAAAGAGAGGCAAGTGTTTGTAAAGCTATGGGGGAACAATGGGGGATTTAGACGGCCGAGCCGGAAGGTCCACCCGCTTTGGACATGGCTAAGCTGGCCCCTGGATTCTGGTCGCTCTGACCACCTTCCACTTCTTCCGACGCACTCGAGCTCCCCCCGTCCAAATAGGGACTGGGGTCGAACTTGGCCAAGGAGCGGCAGGGAGGAGGGAAGCCAAGGTCGGGGAGAGAGAATCCTTTGGGGAGCTGGGCCAGCCTGTCGTGGAAGACCTGTTGGGCGTGGAAGAGTCCGCAATTGAAGGACTTGGTCCCCTCCTTGACCATCCATTGAGCCCCAGGTTCAGTTTTGAGCCAAGCGGCCGTTAGCTCTTCCATCCGCTCCATCGCGACTACCGTGAAGTCAGGAGAGGACTTGAAGGATTCTACCGCTCCCTCTGCATGGCGGACCCGATCGCTCCTCTCCACCTCCAAATGCTGGATCAGATCAGATTTCTCCCCTTCCAGCTCGACCACTCGAGCAGAAACAGATTCTACCTCCAAGGACAAGGAGGCCTTGTCTGCCTCAAGGGCGACGCAGCGGTTCTCCTGGGAAGCTTTCTCCACAGAAAGCGTCGCGCAGCGATTTTCTTTCTCCTCCAACTCCCTTGTGAGTCGAGCGACCTCTTCCTGCAGCTCCTTCTGCTTGGCCTCGGCTGCTTTCATCGCCTCAACCGCGGCGGCCTGGCGACCCCGTTTCCGGCTGACCACCTCAATCATCCCCAGCGTAGCCTGCGCAAAGGGGTGAGGGTTAGGGGCATAAAGAAAAGGAGTGATGCATAGGAGATCAAGACCAGTACCTGACTGAGCCTGAAAAGGACCATGTTGTCAAGGTCGTCCTCGGAGCCTGCTGAGATACGAGCCTGGTCTTCTGCAGGCAGAGTGATCAGAGTCTCCAGCTGTACGTCCCCTAGGCTTTGGGGCAGGGGAGGGATGCAGAGCCTCGTCGAGCGACCCCCGGTCGCCACCTCGTAGGTCACTGCGGGTGGTGAGAGGGGTCGCTCCAAGGCAATGCTCTGAGACGACCCAACGAGGTCGCCACCCTGCATCACGGGGTGTGGAGGGGATTGGCCAGCCATGGTACCCGGTTCCTGGGTAGCATCTTCTTGGTCCTCCACCACAATTACGGCCGGCGCTCGAGAAGGACTCTCCTCGTGGTGGGATGAAGAACGCTTGTCCTGGCCCTTCATCTCTCTCTTCCTCTTCCTCCCTGCAGTGAAGCGACTGAGCAGGAGATCGCTATCCATCTCCTCTCCTGAATCTTGTAATTCCACTGGAAACAAAGGAAATGGTCAACCTTGGGAAAAGATAAACTAAACATCGGGGCAAAAGAAAAGGTCACCTACCAAAAGGACCACAGTCAAGACCTTCCTCAGAAATGTCCTTCAGCTGGTCAGGCTGATGCCCCCCGGGGATGTCCCTCAGTAGGTCGGGTTGGTGGCGAAGCTCATCCTGAACAAACTCAAACCCCAACCCGGCAAGGGTTTCCTCTGTCACCACCTCTTTGATGTTCATAACTCCCTTATTGCAGAATTGGCGAGTGATAGACAAAAGGGTGGCATCAGGTGGGGGGCGTGGGATGCGGCGGAAGGAAGGGCGCCCTGAACCCGTGAAAGGAGATTCGGGCCCCGTCGAAATGAAGACAAAGAAAGGCTTCCAGTCTTTGGTTGACCCCTTCTTATCACTAGCAAAGAGTTTGCTGGACCTCTGGGAAAAACTGGCGTAGGACGCCCAATCTTTATGGCCCTTGGTCATTTTGAAGGTGAATATGAAATGGTCCAAGGTCGGCTTCACCCCTACATCTTTGCACCAGACCAGGTAACCGGCAATGTACCGGTGAGAGTTGGGGACCAGTTGGCATGAGAGAAGGTCCACCACGTTGAGGAATTCGATCAACAACGGGTGGAGTGGGAAGCGCAGCCCCTTCTTCAAAGACGCCAGATGGACCGTGAAGAACCCCGACGGTGCGTCTAGAGCAGTTTGAGTACTGGTAGGTCTCATGACCTCGATGGAGGGTCCAACCATGTCAGTGGCATCGGCGAACCCCCGGTCAGTAATTTGACAATGGCACAACGCCATGATGTTTTCGTCCAATTCAACCCTTGAGCCCTCATCTACCGGAGTTGAGGAAGGGTATTGCTTCCTTAATCGACGCCGTTTGTGGCCAGGCACGGCCGACGGCGACGGCCGGGGTGATGGAGTGTGGCCGGGGTTACGGTCAGAGGCCGATTGACCGGCTTGGCGAGAATTGGACGATGGGGTAGCCGAATCGGAATCTGAGACAATCATGGCGGCGAGAGAAGGAACTGACCTGGACAGGAAGAAAAACGAGTCGGGTGAGTAGCGGAGTTGCAGACGAACGGTAGTGAAGAAGGCGAAAGAAAGAGATGGCGTTCAGCGGCGGTTTTTAACTGACAACAGGAAGGAGAATTGGCAGGCCATGATTACTTATTTGTGGAGATCGTGCCCAAGTGTCGTGCGGAACCCAAGCAACGGCCCGAATCCCCGATGGAGCGTCCACGTGGACTTTGCAAACTCCCCACTCCTCCGCTTGGCCCAGCTGAGGACTGAGGAGTTGGGGGGCTTATGATGGGCCGATATCCAGAGGACGGCCCAAACGAACTATTTAAACAGCTTCGGGTCAAGCACCTGTGAAATACTCAAGCTGGGCCGGCCCAAGAAGCTGGGCCTAGTGAACCTCAGGCCAAGCGCAGCTGGTAGAGTCAATCCGGAGAAGGAGACGGAGCTAATTGGCCGTTACAGAGCCGGGAAAAGGGGATCGCGCCCTTGGCGGGATAGACTCCATCGGTTATGCATTACCTTAATTGTTTAGAGCTCATGTATAAATAGAGGGGACCCGAAAGGGGAGAACTCAAGCTAAATCAAGCTAGTAATACACATCCAATTCTCGAATTCTTGTTCTTAATTTTGTTCTTACGATCCGCTCTGTAAACCGGATCATTTGGTGGATTTATTGTCCATCATAAATATAATATCAATAGATTTATTTTGTAATGCAGTTCTAAATATCATGTATTTATAATGTATGCCTATACACGAATAGAGATATTAATAGTTAAAATATTGTATTGAAGACCGTAAAAACTCAATGTGACAGAGATTTGTAGTACGGATTTATCTAAAAGCATATTAAATTCTTTTGTTAAAATAATTGTAATTGGGCAATATCTAGAAATGAAAATGTAGTCCGTAATTAATTTTGAAAAAATATAATATGAGCGGTTCATGTTTTATTCTTTCTCATAAATACCTTTTACTCATCTTTTAGTTTTTAACACTTTCTTTACGATTATTCATGCAATTGTGGTGCACTAGACAATGATTTTAGCTACTTAATACAAGTCAATGAACTTTTCTCACTAGTTAATTTTTTTATTTGTATGCACTATTCTCAAACATATATGCAATATATATTATTAAGTATGCACACATATTAGAAATTTGCATTAACTAATAAGACTTTTTATCCGTATGCATGCACCATGCTGACCTATAGCTGCAACACAATGCATTGCATGTGCAATTGTTGTCTAATGGGAGCATATATACGCGCGTATTAAGAGCACCTGCACTTGCGAGGCAATTCCTTGCCACGCCCTGCCGCATCATCCAATTAATCTATTTGACTCGCGTGGCTATTTTGCCATGCTTGGCATGGCAACTCCCAGACACTCTTTTTTTATTTTTAATTTGTTGTTTTTTGTAAACAAAATTTAAAAAGGAATACATCTGAAAAAAGATAAGTAAAATAATTTTTAATAATTAAAATATATTTATAAAAAGTGTAAAAACTGACAAAAGCAAAGACTTGTCATTGGAAGGAATGTCACTCCACTCACTTGCCTCACACTGACGGGACTAATTTTGATGGGTTAAAACAAGCCACGTCACTGTGTGACATTCCATATGAGATTAAAACTAGGGAAGCATAATCAAGAGTGGTCATTGATGAAATTTGCAGACTTTATATTTGAAAAATATTAAGTGTATAACATTTATCTTGTATTGCATTGTTTATATAGTGTATGATGTCATTGTAAGATAACAGTGATTTGTCTATATGGGACTCGAACCTACATTTATATGCAAATGCATATCGCTCTACCATTTGAGCTAATAGACAATCAAGTCTTATTTAAAAACATTATTTATACTTAAAATCATGCTTGTTAATACATTTTATACACAAAGTATTGATGGTAGCAGTACTTAAACCAATTGGATGCACCAACAAAAGGACTTCACTCTTGTACTTTAACCTATTAGAAATGCATTTTGATCTTTGCAAAACTGCATTATTTCATATATAATTTTGAAAGACTGAGAGAAAATAGCATAGAACATAATAATAGCAACATATGCACAAACAATTGCACTAACAAATATAACTCAAAATAGCAGTAGCGTACATACATTCAATAGAACATAAAGTAATAAACTACAAATCACTAAAATACTCATCAAACTTTACAAATCAGTCTAGAGCCTACGGAATATGCACAACTTCTTTATAATGCACTTAAGATTATATATAATGCACTTAAATTGCATGTTATGAGGACTTACAGAGAAGGGATCAATCATTCTGGACAGTGCTCAATGAATTCATACACATACATTGAATTAAAACAAAATCGTGTGAATTAAAAATATGTGCTAGAAATTAGAATAAACAAAAAGCATATTACAAACCGTAAAAAGCAAAGGCTTACTTGAATCAGTAGAAGTATGAACCCTAAGAATGGATGGGAACTCATGCCCCTTACTAAAACAAATGAATACAGATATGATCGGCTACTATAATGCATTAAATTAGGTTTTTGTAATGACATATTGCATTATAATATTTTTAACCAGACAATTTGATGTAGAAGAATCAATTTGATATGAAAGAATCAAATATCAAAAAGGTAAATCTTCAAAAGATTAAAGTTCATTTAACTACTTAGTTACATATCTGTTTCTTGTTAGTCTCAAATAATTACAAAACATTTCTCTTTCTTTCAGTAAAAAAAGTGTCAATGGAAGATTTGAACCCACATCCATATGTAAATGCATCACACAGAGTGGAGTGCAGTATTTGTGATACAAAATGCATGGTGTGAAAAATAGTCATAAAAAATGGTGTAATTAGCTATAACTTAATAATAACTAATAAGTAGCTATAACTTAATAATAACTAATAAGCTGCAAACCCTCATAAGTTAAGAATAAACTCCCAACCTACACAAATATTACCAATGATAAGAAATTAAAACCTCTAAAATATTCTAGAAAAAATAATTCAAGAACGAGCACCACAATATCGAGCTATATTCAAATCGCATAGAAATTATGCAAATCTGTGCAAAAATGGACATAAAAAGGGATCACCATTATGAAAAATTTTCAATATGCAAATTGCATACCTGATGAAGAAATTGAACTCATGTGTGGTCTTCTGCTAGGACACTATTAAGAGTGGTGCGTATGAAATTAGGGCGAGGAACACACCAATGAGTGATTAAACCCTCCATGACCGCCGCTGGAGAAACAAAATTCACGTTGAGATTGTGGAAAGAATTTTAGGAGATGATCGGCAGGAAATCAGGGAAAATAATCGATAGATATGGCTTAGATGAGAAAATACCAAATTACCCCATTGGTGAAACGGATCCAGTCTCCAAAATGATACAGATCTAACGGCCAGAAATCATTCTTATTTCTTTCATTAGATCTCATTCTTACTGGAACCAAACTCTATATATGTGTGTGTGTGTGTGTGTATATATATATATTATATATATATATTATATATGAATAACTATTTTCAAATAGCTAATCTTACCAAACAGTTTTAACAATCAGTCAATTCATTCTGCCGATCAAACCAGCTAAAATAAAAAGTCATTCACAATAGTTGGCACGAACTCCCAACAGCCAACAAGGTCTATATGCCTCTTCCCCAAGTAGAGTTCAAACCGGTAGGCTTGTAATTATATGTTGACATTATAACTTTTATTTTAAAAATAATATATACTCCCTCCGTCCATAAATAAATTTCCCGTTGTGCGTTACGATGTTTGACTGAATTTATTTTCAAATCATTTTATGTGAAAAATGGTGTAAAATTTAAAAATAAAAATTACGTATTAAAAAAATATATCAAAAGATCTACAAAACTAGAAGTAGCATGACTATATTATTTTATCAAATGGGTAACGAAAATAGGCCAACAAAGTGAATACAGTTTGACCCTATGAATAATAAACGAGAAGTTTATTTGTGGATGGAGGTAGTAAAACTCTCATTTTAATTTTTTTAAAAATCATTTTTAGAAAACAAAAACAAGAAACTGATTCGGCATCTAAGCCGTTGGATATTACAGATGGGGTGGTGTTAATCCTCCACCGCCTCTGAGTCTCCGAGCTCCCTCCGCCCATCCAGCCCTCCAGGCATCCGGTTGCAGAGCTATGGGGGTCGATTACTACAACATTCTCAAGGTCAACCGAAACGCCAGCGACGATGATTTGCGCAAAGCCTACCGCCGTCTGGCTATGATCTGGCA
The DNA here is from genome assembly GCA_003260385.1 of Cuscuta australis. Lineage (NCBI taxonomy): Eukaryota > Viridiplantae > Streptophyta > Magnoliopsida > Solanales > Convolvulaceae > Cuscuta > Cuscuta australis. The sequence goes on from NQVE01000203.1 coordinate 1,132,089, forward strand.
CCCCGATAAGAACCCCGGCCCCAAAAAACACGAAGCGGAGACCAAGTTCAAGCAGGTCTCCGAGGCCTATGATGTCCTCAGCGATCCCCAGAAACGCCAAATTTATGATCTCTACGGCGAGGAGGCGCTCAAATCAGGGCAGGTCCCCACCCACCACTTCCATACCCAGCCCCATCCCAATCCCTCCTTCCGGTTTAACCCCCGGGATGCGGAGGATATTTATGCCGAGTTGTTCGGAGGGTCCTCCTCCTCCAAGATTCATAATGGGCGGGGCAGGGAGACTAGGGATGGCTTCTTCAGGAGCACGGCCAATGCTGGAGCTGAGTTCTCCGGAGCGAGTTCCAGTGCATCTAGAAAGGCTCCCGCGGTGGAGAACACTGTCATGTGTAGTTTGGAGGACTTGTACAAAGGAGCAAAGAAGAAAATGAAAGTTTCCAAGACGATTCAAGATGTTTCTGGGTAATGTTTGACGCCGTTTGACGCCATTTAGTTTATTCCCCCCCCCCCCCCCCCCCCCCCTCCCCTCCATTTTAGATTATGCAAAATTCTTCTAGTAAACTACCTTATACAGAGTATACTTTGGGCTTTGTAAACATACATGGGCTAGGGTTTGTTAGTTTTAGGTTCAAAGGTGTGATTTTTCATGATGTGGTGAGATACTCTTGCTCATTCTTCTTGCATTCATGAATCAGTGGTATTCAATTCGATGTGGTGTTATTGGCTATTGGCCTCTCTAGCTTTTCTAGTTAGGGGTAAGGTCTCCAATCTCCATACACCCACCATCAGGCTCACTTAGTTAAGGTTACAAATTTTCAACATCTCTTAGGTGTAGACATTTTAGTGCCAATGGATTTGAAAGTATTGGTATAACATTCAAGTCTCTTCATGCTAGAGATGTATGAAATAAAATATGTAGTGATCTATTTGTGTCAGCCTATTCTATCACCTTTGGAAAAAAATCACTTAGAACATAGTTTCCGTTGATGCCTCCACGTTCTTTTGCATCACTCCTTGTGAAACAGTCTGCAGTATACGATGATATGATGTGTTTTGTTAACTGTGTATTATATTTGTGTAGTGGTATTCTGTTTCAGCAGTTGCTCTCTGCCTCTCTCTAGTATTTACTGTCTTTTCCTGATTTTTACAATAGAGCCAGTAGCTGTGCCTAGTAACCTGAGTTCATGATCAGTTAGGCTAATGTCAGGGGAGTAGGGAGGCAAAGTAGGAGGAGAGTAGTTGACTTTAGGTTAGGAAAATGTAGCCTGAGTGTATCATGTATGAACTCTTAGTAACAAAATACAGTAACACTGTTTGGTTCATGGAATTTGAAAGGGAAAAGAAAAGAAAATGAAGTGGAAAACAGTTTTTCTTGTTTGGTTAGAGAGGAAAAGGAAGGAAAAGTGGAAGGAAAAGAAAATGGAAAGGCAAAATGTACTAAATGGAGGGAAACCAAATTACTCCCATTTTGGTGAGGAAAATGAGAGAAAACCATTTTCTTTTCGTTTGCTTCCAAATTCCTTGAACCAAACATAATGTAAGTGGTGGATGTACTTCGAGAAAAAAGTTGACTTGTCTTCATTGTCTTGTATCCAGAAGACTAAATCCGAATCAGTGTTAAAAAAAAGATGGAATAAGTGATAAAAAACCCACAAAATATAGAAAAAAAATCCGGGCTTGTATAGTTACAAACCCATTAAATTTAAACATACTTTTTTAGATTTTAATGAAAACCATAAACTTGAAAATGTCAAACCATTAAATTTAATGGGTTTGTAACTCAGCAGGCCCATACTTTTATATTTTGTGGGTTTTTAACACTTATTCAGTCTTTCTTTGGCCAAAGCTACATAAGTGGTGAAGATATCTTTGTATGTTTGGTAAACATTTTATATATATATTGAAGGCAGAAAAGCTTCTTTGGATGATTGTCAAATTGTATGTTCATTTTATGGTGGTTATTAAACATCCTTAAACAAATTGTTCTTTTGTACACTCTGAGGGTCCGTTTGGTACACGGAATTGACAGAATTGGAATTGAATTGGGGTTGAAATTCTGTGGAATTGATTTGGATGGTATTGAATTCTCTAAGGTCCCGTTTGGTACATGGAATTCAAACTATGGAATTGGAATTGGGGACTTCAATTCCAATTTTGGTGTTTGGTAGCACAAAAATTATGTGGATTTGGAATTGATAGTGCAAAAAATGAATTGAAATTGACAGAATTCAATTCTATGGAATTGAATCCCATGGAATTTCAATTCCAATTCAATTCCAATTCCACCAATTCCTTATACCAAACGGACCCTAATTTCAATTATTCTTAGCACTACCTATTCCAAATCCACATATTTTTGTGCTACCAAACAATAGAATTGGAATTGTTGTCTCCAATTCCAATTCCATCGTTTGAATTCCGTGTACCAAACAGGCCTGAATGATTTATATACTAGTGCGTATTGGACATAATTAGAATTTCTAAGCATTTCATGTCCTTTGCAATTGTTCGATTTGCGTATCCTGAAATTTCGCATGCCCAAAGGCTCCTGCCCATTGCAGGGCAGAGGGGGGGGGGGTCAGTTGGTCAGATGTATGCAGCATGGCCCCTATGTTTAAAATATAGAGCTGTTGTTTTCGGATGACCCGTGATGAGCATTGAAAGATGCATTGGCCAACTGCTACTTTGCTTTGAAAGAAGCACAAATAGTTTAAAGAGTCATTTTGATGTATTCCATCCAGGGGCGGATCCATAGCTTAATAATTGGGGGCAATGGCCCCCTACTAGTTTTAAGTTTTTGTTTATCATGTGTATTGTGATACTTTAATTTTTTAATTTCTTTTAGAGTTACGTAATATATGACCCCAACTAAAAATATTAGAAACCCTAATAAAAAGTATTAGAGGCCTCAATTAATAGTATTAAGTAAGAAAAAACTGAGAGAAATCAAATATTTAGATATTAAAAAAATATAATTTTAAAGTGAAATATTTTAAAATGCAAAGATAAATTCTAAAGTACTCCGTAGTACACTAAAAATATACAGAGTGATAATTAAACTAATTTATAATATTGGCATTAAAAAAATTATTTTTTATTTTTTTACTATTTGAATAACTATTTAAGGGTAAATTCATTTTTTTTAAAATCTCGCATTGCATGTATTAAAAAAAATGGGAACCTGAACATTCAAAAGGTGACCCCTACTATTTAATATTCTGGATCCGCCACTGATTCCATCGCATGTACATTCTATGTGTTCTTTAAATGTTCTTGTTCTCTATTGAATCTTTATAGATACACAGGAGTTTGGGATGTGAAGCACTAGAAACAAAAAAAAGGGATGAAGTTACTTACAAATTTTGGGGGTTCATTTTGGGATTTGTTTATTCAAGGCAATTATTTCTACCTTATTTAAAACATGATTTCTTGCTTCTTTTAATACTTATTCATATTTATAAATGGATTTACTTGTAGTTTTTGTGCAATCCTAATTTTGTTACTGATTTGTTCTTTGATGGTTTGTGGAAAGTGTAAATTCACTTGAGTGAAAATGAGAAAAGAAAGGTTAGCATAGTTTAACCAGAGGGATGTCCTTTGCTTTGAAGAAGAAAATGAAAATGTCTTTATGAGGAGTGGAATTTATTTATTTCATCGGTTATATTGTTGAGCAAATTTCACCCTTGGTCTCTTGGAGGACCTTTACCATTTCTTGTTTTTTCCTAATCCCTGCATTTTCTTCAAAGCAAGATCTCGAGACCCAAATATTTTCTCCTGCCAGGGTGAAACTTGCTCTAGTCCAAGATTTTACAAACTCAATTCAACTCTTCCTTCTAAGGATGAACCTTTTATGCAAATTAAGCTACTTCAATTATTAATGTATTGGGGATCAAGAGAAGCACAAAATAAGATGGTATAAGTACTTCAGTATTCAACCAAAGATGGTGTAATCAATCCCCAAAAATGTTCTAGTGTTTCCATTCCTTCCCCTGTAAGAGTTTTTTTATTTTCTAGTGCTTCACATCTTATGCATGTATGATTTAGAAATAATATGGATTATCTAAATGGTTCATCCTGTGTATGTATCATTTGACAACCAGTTGACAAACACTAATATGGATTATCTAACTACATTTATTAGTGAGACCCTTACATGTGTTGAAAAAACAAAAATTTGCCAAAATTATCACTGGCTGTAACAATGTTGCTTGTGTGATTTTCTCTTATCTACGTACATCATTTTATTGAGGTCTACCCACATCTTACCCTCAACAGACTCCATTTGTGGCCTTTGTGGGATTTCACTCTGTTTGTTGTTGTTGGTGTTGGTCTTCTCTTACCTTTACATTAAAGCTGATATATTTATATGGTATTTGTATCAAGTTTCTGACATCAATTTAATTTAGATAAGAAATTCACTGTGATGAAGAAGGTCCATAATAGTTATAATTCATCCTCTTCATCCCCAAACACATTCTCTACACAGCTGATATACTGCGTATAGATATTTGATATTAGTAAACTTGATGCTGCAGATATTCTTTTCATTTACTCCCTGAGATTGAGTTGAAGAAATTATTTCTCGTAATGAATTTGATTGAATTCCTTATTTGGATTTAAACCTAGAAATATGTTCCTTAGCTTGATTATTGTATTGCCTCCATTGCAGGATGCCTCGAATTGTTGAGGAGATCTTAACGATCGAGATAAAACCTGGTTGGAAGAAAGGCACAAAGATAACCTTTCCGGAGAAGGGTAATCAAGAGCCTGGTGTCATTCCATCTGATCTTGTTTTTGTGGTCGACGAAAAGCCTCATCCTTTCTTCGTCAGGGAGGGAAATGACTTGGTTGTGAAGCAGGAGATATCACTTCTCGAAGCACTCACCGGGAAAACCCTGGAACTGATAACATTGGATGGCAGGAATCTTAGGATCCCACTGACTGAGGTTGTCAGACCTGGACACGAGGTAGTGGTCCCGAACGAAGGAATGCCGATATCTAAAGAACTTCACAGAAGGGGAAATCTGCGGATAAAGATTGATGTTAGGTACCCGACTAGGCTAACTGAAGTTCAGAAATCAGAACTGAGCAGGGTCTTGGCAGGAACGTAAAGGTAAAGTTTTTGAATTGGTTACTGTTCTGGAGGCCGGGGTGATCCGTATCAAAGAAAGTTGAGTGAGTACGCCGTTGTTGGTTAGTGTACATATATATTATATATATAGAGGATGTGAATTGGGTAGAGTTTTTCCTTCCTTTGTTATGGTTTCTCCCCCTCTTCGAGAGAGAGAGAGAGAGAGAGAGAGAGAAGAGGGCAAGGGAATTGTTTACTGCATCAGAACTTTTTATTTAATAAGATTATTACATTAAAATGATTATATTGGTTGTTTTACAACAGTTGTTTTTGAACTGTTTTTTTTCCTATTTATTACTGGTATGTTAGACCATGATCTGCTGATACTGGAGTACAATATTTGGGTATTGGAGTAATTTGAACGATTATTTATTAAGATACTTCATACCAATAATTTATGGTGCAGCAAATAAATAACTTTAACGGAAGCAATTGTTCTTAAAAAATAAATTAAATATTTATATAAAAGAATGTAATACTCTATACAATTGAGGGATTTTTAGTCTACCAAAAATACGTCACTCGTGTCGATTATCATATACTTCAATTCCATAATAATTATTTATTAAGGTCTATTAAGTATGGAGTATATTAGATTTTCAATTAATGTAGACATACTTAAGTCTATATTTATTTAAAATCTAATTTGGAGTATTTCTTACTTCCTCCCTCCTAATTTATAATTCATGTTTTCTATTCACAAGATCGAACTTCATTCGCTTTCTTTATCAATTTTAGTTAGCAATTTGATAAAATAAAGTACTATTGTCACTACTAGTTTTGTAAATCTTTTGATATAGTATTTTAATATGTACGGAGTAATTTTTATTTTTTAACTCTATACCATTTTTCATATAAAATGATTTGAAAATAGTTTCAGTCAAACATTATAAACTGAAACAGACACCATAAATTGAGATGGATGGAGTAATAGATAGTTATTGTGGAATGAGGAAGTACATGAATATGAAAGAACTAGAGAGTAAAAGTACTAGTGAACTCGAGCTTTAGCTGTTAGAGCATGCCTTTATCCACTCTTGAAGTATATATATCACGGAGGCTGTTCCCATGACATTGATTTATAAATAGAGTTAATGGTGACTCCGCCGTGGGAAGAGCCGCTTCCTTCTTGCTTGATAGGGGAGGCTTCCATTCACCAGCGCAGACTCAAAGTGCTCTCCGAACCGTGCTGGATAGTCACCCATCACACGGCTCTTAAACCCAACCTGTGATGGAGACAAAGTAAAAGCGCTTAATCCTTTGTCCCCGCCGATAAAGGAGCCCGGAAGTGACTTACCGATTTTAGATTTGATACAAAACAATGTCATGGGATGACCCGTGTGTTACATCACATAGCGGTTACATCTCTAACAATCATCCACCATCATGTCTAATTTGAGACTTGTTCTCTTCAGCTTATTTTGATTAGTTCTGACTTGATTCAATTAAGTTTTGATCTGATTTTTGTTATATTTAAAGTTATTTCTGATCTAATCTAATCTAATTCCAATAAAAATAGGTAATAAGTAAAAAAGAGTAAGTTGAAGAGAACAAGCTCGTAATGGGACGACTAGAGCATGATTTTTAAAACCTTTTTTTGTCTTCGAAATAAGAGGAGTTGCTATTTCTTGAGTTCCTTCTGGTGGAGTACCATATGTAACTTGAAATTCTTTAAATAAGAACTCAAAAAGATCAATAACATCATCTATTTCTTTTAATCTGTCCATCATACTAATTTGAAGATATCTTCAAGAGTTTGAAGATTGACATTTCTTCTCCACCTCTTTAACGTTCTCGAGAATATCTCCAAGAGTTTGAAGATTGACATCATTCCTGTAACACCCTAATCTGTGAGGGTCTATAGCCCCTTTCAGACTAAAGTATTAACTTGGTAATCGTAAAAATTTTAAACATTTCAAATATTTTTATTTATCACAATAATATTTTTCATAACATAACAGTACGAAGTTTTCAATATTGCGGAAGCTTAACAAATCATAATCACAAACACAATTTATTTATGTTCTTCAATTCAAAACCATCACATCCATTCCGACAACCTCGCCTCCGTTTGCCTCCAGAATCATGTCACATCATTCTTTCTATTAACCTGCGTGTAGCAAATAAAACATACTACATGCTTAGCGCTGAAGCTGGGTAAACATATCTAATGCGTCGAATATCCATATAAATTGAATCTCAAGTCATAATCAAATCATTTGATATCATGCACATAATGTTGAATTCAAATATTCATCATTCATATTCAACATTCAATATTCAATACCCAATATTCAACATTCATGTTCATATTTTCCATACTCAACATTCAATCAACATTTAAGTTTATATTCAACATTTATCAACAATATTCTTAAACTATTCTTAGTTTAAGGCCAATCTTATTAATGTTTACTTACTCTTAAACTAATTCTTGTTTAAGGTGCTTCTAACCAACTCTTAAACTATATTCTAGTTTAAGGTACTCCTAACAAATCATTAAGCTAGGTCTAGTTTAAGATACAAATTTTCAAGAAGGTTTTCAAAATCTTAAACTTATCTTTGCTTAAGGTCAATCCGAAACCGAACAGCGGAATGCTCACTGTCAGGTTGGGTGGTATCCCCAAACGAGTGATCCTCAAGTTTGGTTTGCAGATCCCTTACGCACGTTTTTTACCCTAGCCACGGAATATTCATAGTTATACCTGCAAGAACTATTTCTAATCTATCTTAGAGGTCTTCTATATAATATTAGAAACCAATGTCAACATGGATATATCTTAGAGTTCTTCTAGATATTCTTAACAATACATATCATTTTCATAATCATTAACATGTCCATTTTTACTCATGATTTCAATCATTCATAAACATCATTCTAATCAGAATATTCATCAAGGTTTAATTATCATCATCATCAATCAATAATATTCATCATAATTAATAACATTCAACAATGGTCATCATAATATTCATAAACAAATAATAGCCTAGCGTCAAGTGTTAACACCCTAGCTTAGTGTCATGCATCAAATAAAATTCTTGGATTTATCAAAACATCATATTTATTTCCAGAAATCATATTAATATTGATCAGAATGGATTGGTATTAAAAATAGGATTCAATAGTTCAAAAGTCGGGTTTTCTAGAAAAATATCGGATCAGAGGGTACCCCTCACGATACCTCGTTACCGTGCCGACGGTATAGGGTACCGCTGGAGGGACTAGTGACGACAATAACATCTCTACCACCCGGGCGGTAAGTGGGTACCGTTTGAATGGTATCTAGCTACCGTGCCGGCGGTAGCAGGTTACTGTGCACTGTTCATCGTCTTCTTCCTAAGGTCTATTTTCAGAAATCTCATTTTTAGTCACTAAACTTCAAGTAAACTATATAGAAATGTTCTCCAATGTTCATAGATCATTTTGGTATCATTAGTTTATTGTTTTAACAACAATTTCAAGTTTTATGATTCTTGGTTCTTCAAATATGTCAAACACAAAACTCAACCAAATGACCATTTATGAATGTAGAAATGATCTATACAAACATTTTCGTCAATAGATATATCTACAGGGCTTATCTCAAAGCTTAACGATGATTCCGGCAATTGAACGACGAAACTTCCGACGAGCAGTACACCTTGCACCAACGACTTCAATGGCAATCAACAATAACAGACTACTCTCCTCATTCTCATTATTCTAATGAAACAATTTTCAAAAAGAATGGTGTGGAAAATGGAGGAAATGAGTTCTCCTTATATAGAAAGGAAAAGAAGAAGCTGCAAAAGATTTGTTGGACATGAGTTCAAACCCCTTTATTATTTTTGGAATATTTTTGTTTTGATGAATGACAAATAGGATAATTAAATTCAAAGCTGATCGAAACTTTATTTTTCGTATCGAGAAAAGCAAAGAGGCGTATCAAGATATTTACGGCGATAAAAATCAAACGCTTACCCCTACGCAGATTTTTATAGTGAAGTGAAGATTCCGAAGACTTTTTTTTTATTGAGTCTAGGAATTTTTGTAAGGATGACAATAATTTTTGCATAAACAAATTATTTTTGAGGGATACAAAAATTATTTTCTGAGTCAGTTAAAAAATTGTTTTTCTCTGTCTAAAAATATTTTACTGAGTCAGTTTCAAAATAGTATGTCAAAATTTCTTAAAAATACTTTTTAAGGATACACAAATATTTTGTGGTAAGAAAAATATACTTTAAATATTTTTTTGTGTACATCGTTTGACACACAAAATAATTTTTGGACTCATTTTTTATCCCTATTCAAAATTCATTGAATAAGGGATATCATTTGAGGAGCGTTCCTGTTATTCTCGTTGTCTCAAACAACGAGTATGAAGCTAAAGACTTTCTATCACAACTGGCCTTGGGCCATTTGTATTTTTACGCATTATTCTCTATTTAATCGATTAATAGTCTTTTTTTAATCGATTAGATAAAGTTTCTTTTCGCTGGATTTCTCAGGCCTTATATTTAATCGATTTATTCCTCTCATTTAATCGATTAGTTGAGACAGCCCCATCTAATCGATTTTTCTCTCTTTTTTAATCGATTAATTCCACCTTTGCATACAGGCCTTTTCGCTTCTCTACACTTTAATCAATTAAAGTCCCTAATTTAATCGATTAATTCTGTCTTGTGCCTATTCTCAGTACTTTTCAGTGGCTCCAACGGATCTTTTATCCTTAGCCTATTTAATCCCTCTTTCCTCTTCATTTCTAAACACAACTCTTGCACTCCAATATCTTCATTGAGTAATATTCATTTCTTGCTTCCATCTTCCTCATCAAATATTATTTTGACAGTTAGAAATATTTTCATTGAGTGCTAAAGATATTGTCATCCATAGAGCTTTCATATTTCAACACTTCTTGCTCAATTGTGTGAGCTTTCATTCTTGTGTTGTAAACTCAATCCTATTTGAGTGTTGCTAAGACTTGTGTGATTCAAGTGTTGTTGTTGTTAAGGCTTGTGTGACTCAAGTCTTGTTGTAAGAAGTTGAGGCTTGTATGATTCAAGTTCTCGAGTTGTACCGGTTTTTCAAGCACCCGTTGAAGCTTGAAATTTAGTAGGACTTTCGAGAGAGTCTCTCGGAGGACTGGACTAGCCATGACGTGGTGAACCAGTATAAATCTCGGTTTTCTTCTTTCCCTTACTTTTTAAATTTATTCCTGCGATTTATATATTACACACGCGAAAAATGCACATTCTTGAAAACAACTCTATTCACCCCCCTCTAGAGTTGCACATTTGTCTAGCAATTGGTATCGGAGCAGGAAGTTCTTCGAATACATTACTTTTCAGGAAGTAAAAGATCAAATTGCATCAAGGATGTTCAACGCAGGAGTGACCGAGGGACAATCAACCACGAGGCCACCTTTGTTCGATGGAACAAACTACTCGTACTGGAAGGAGAGGATGAGAATCTTTATCCAATCCAACGACTACAAGTTGTGGTTGATTGTGAAGAACGACTGCGGAGTCCCGATGAAGAAAGTCGATGAGGTCAACGTCCCTAAAAGATGATTTATTGCGGTGTTAATGCGGATGACTACCGAAAAATCTCGCGGTGTGAAACCGCAAAACAAATATGGGAAAAATTGGAGGTCACCTACGAAGGAACCACGCAGGTTCAGGATGCCAAAATCGACCACCTCACTCATGAGTACGAACTCTTCTCAATGAAGGAAAATGAGAAGATTGAAGAAATGTTTGAGAGGTTCTCTAACATCATTAACCCTCTCAATCTTCTCGGGAAGACTTACACCGACTGAGAACTCGTGAGAAAAGTGCTACGAAGCCTATCCCCCAAGTGGCGTTCAACGGTGGACGCAATTGAAGAAGGTCATGACTTCCAAACAACGACCTATGATGCTCTTCGAGGTAATCTCATTACCTACGAAACCACCCAACTCTGAAAGGTGGTTGAAGAGAAGAGCAAGAGGTCTATTGCTCTACTTGCAATAACATCAACCCACAACAACGTTGATGATGAAGATGATGACAGCGACGACACCGACCTCAGACTCTTCGTCCAAAAATTCAAAAAGATGATGCTCAAGAAGGGAGCCAAGAAGAACACTCCACCCAAGTGCTATGGGTGTGGTGAAATTGGACACATCAAACCAATGTGTCCAAAGCTCAAGAACGAGAAGGACAAGAGGGCACCAAAGAAGCAACGTGCCTACATTTCTTAGGAGAACGACGGCTCCGGGAGTGAAGACTCAGAAACGGAGGAAGTGGCCAACCTATGTCTCATGACCATTGAGGATGGTGAAACATCAAAAGAGGTGTGCTTGAAGGCTTCGAGTACCTCTTGGTATCTCAATAACGGATGCTCGAAGCACATGACCGGAGACGCATCCAAATTTAGGAGTTTAGATTTTTTCAAAGGTGGCAATGTCGTTTTTTGCGACAACGACAAAGGAAAGATCATTGGAAGTGGCACCGTCGGGAGAGACAATGCTACAACCGTTGAGAGCGTTCTTCTTGTTGAGGGCCTCAAGCACAATCTTCTTAGCATTAGCCAATTGTGCGATAGAGGTAACCGTGTCATCTTTGATTCTAGTAAATGCATTGTAGAACGCTTGTGTGACAATAAGACTATTCTTTTTGGTAGTAGAGTAGATAACATTTACATGTTTGATCTTGAAAATTCCTCGTCTACTTTAGCTAAGTGCCTCATTACCAAAGAGGAAGAAACGTGGCTATGGCATCGTCGGATAGCTCACGTTAATATGGACCATCTTAATAAGTTGGTTTCTAAAGACTTAGTAATTGGTGTTCCTAAACTTAAGTTTGAGAAGAATCTAATTTGTGATGCATGTCAAAAGGGGAAGCAAGTAAGGGCCTCGTTTAAGTCAAAGAACGTTGTTTCTACGACAAGGCCATTACAACTTTTGCACATGGACCTTTTTGGACCTTCAAGAACTATGAGTTAAGGAGGTAATTAGTTTGGATTTGTTATCGTTGATGACTATTTGAGGTTTACATGGACACTCTTTCATAGCTCATAAGTATGAAGCACTTAATGCTTTTAAGAAATTCATTAAATTGGTTCAAAATGAAAAAGATTCTCACATTGCATCCATTAGAAGTGATCATGGGGGAGAATTCGATCAAGAAGGCTTTAACGCCTTATGTGACGAATTAGGCATTGAGCATAACTTCTCGGCCCCCCGTACACCACAACAAAATGGCGTGGTTGAACGGAAAAATAGGTCTCTTGAAGAGATGGCTAGAACTATGCTCAATGAGGCTAACCTTCCTAAATATTTTTGGGCGGATGCCGTGAGTACCACGTGCTACATGTTAAACCGAGCCGTCATTAGACTGATACTCAAGAAAACACCCTACGAACTTTACAAAGGAAGAAAGCCTAATCTTTCCTATTTTCATGTTTTTGGATGTAAAGTTTTTATTCATAATAATGGAAAAGATAACTTGGGAAAATTTGATGCTAAGTCGGATGAAGAAATTTTCTTAGGTTATTCTCTTTGTAGTAAGGCATATAGAGTGTTCAACAAGCGTACTAAGACCGTAGAGGAGTCTATTCATGTTGTCTTTGATGAATTTGATGCTCGCTTGGGGAGAAAAGGTATTGTTGATAATGTTGCAGGTTCCTATGACGATGAAGAAGAAATCGTTTAGGAAAAGGAACCGGAAGAAGAGAAAACGCAGGAGCAAATGGAGCTTCCTAAGAAGTGGAGAACGTTGAAGAATCACCCGATTGACAACGTCATTTGGTGACATAACGCAGGGAGTTTCTACTCGTAATTCTCTTAGGAACACAATTAATCACATGGCCTTTGTTTCTCAAATTGAACCAACAACTGTTTTGGATGCTATTAATGATGAACATTGGTCTATGCCAATGCAAGAGGAGCTTAACCAATTTAAACACAATGATGTTTGGGAATTGGTGCCTAGACCTAATGATCACTCCGTTATTGGTACGAAATGGGTGTTTCGTAACAAACTCGATGAAAATGGAGTAATCACTAGAAACAAAGCTAGGCTTGTAGCTAAAGGCTACAATCAAGAAAAAGGCATTGATTATGAAGAAACTTATGCACCGGTTGCACGTTTAGAAGCTATTCATTTATTACTTGCATTTGCATCTACGATGGATTTTAAACTTTATCAAATGGATGTTAAAAGTGTCTTCCTTAATGGTATCATTCAAGAGGAAGTGTATGTCGAACAACCCCTGGGTTTCGAAGACTATGAGTTTCCCGAACATGTCTTAAAACTCAAAAAGGCGCTTTACGGTCTCAAACAAATACATCGTGCTTGGTATGAACGGTTAAACAAATTTCTTTTGGACCATGAGTTCAAACGGGGTCAAGTCGACATTACTCTTTTCATCAACAAAGATAACCAAGACACCCATTTGGTTCAAGTTTACGTAGATGATATCATATTCGGTGCTACTAATGAGGTTTTGCGTAGGTATTTTTTCGATATGATGCAAGGTGAATTTGAAATGTCGATGATGGGAGAATTAAAGTTCTTCCTTGGGCTACAAATTAGACAATGCAAAGAAGGAACATTTGTGTGTCAAACGAAATATTGCAGGGAATTGATTAAGATATTCGACGTTACCGAATCCAAATCCATTAACACACCAATGAGCACCTCTTGCTATCTCGACAAGGACGAAAAAGGTAAAGAGGTAGATACCAAGCGCTACCGAGGTATGATCGGCTCTTTACTTTACCTTACCGGGAGTAGACCGGATATCATGTACTCCGTTTGTATATGTGCTAGGTATCAATCTTGTCCTAAAGAGTCGTACTTGGTTGCGATCAAAAGGATAATGCGATATCTCGCGGGCACGTTGAACACATGTCTTTGGTATCCCAAAGGTTCGACATGTCATCTTGTTGGCTATTCCTACTCGGATTTTGCATGTTGCAAACTCGATAGGAAAAGTACCAGCGGTACTTGCCACTTATTCGGTCATTCGTTAATCTCGTGGTTTAGTAAAAAGCAGGTTAGTGTTGCACTCTCCACCACCGAAGCGGAATATGTCGCTGCGAGAAGTTGTTGTGCCCAAATTCTTTGGCTAAAACAGAAACTAGTGGATTTCGGCCTTATACTTGATCACATCCCAATTAGGTGTGACAATATGAGTGCTATTAGTCTAACGAAGAACCCCGTTCTTCACTCGCAGACTAAACACATAGAAATTAGGCATCACTTCATACGAGATCAAGTCCAAAAGGGAGATGTCACAATTGAGTTTGTTGAAACGAAACATCAATTGGCAGACATTTTCACGAAGCCCCTTAGTAGGGAGAGTTTCTTCCACATTAAGAATGAACTTGGCATTTTGGATATCTCTATGAACTAATTCCTTCTTTTATTAACTATACTAATTTGAGCATCGAAGGCGCGATAAAATATTTTTTTGTAGGGCTTTTCTATCAGGTATCTTGGTATCTAACCCGAACTGAACTTGATGTTGTTTTTTTCTGTCAAACAATTTTAATCGATTACTCCTCGTAGATAAATCGATTAGTTGCTTATATGCCTCTTAATTTATTACATTACTTATTCCTAATCGATTAAATTCTTCAGTACAATTTTGTTTCAATTTTAATCGATTAATTCTTTCACAGAAATCGATTAGGTCCATTTGTATAACTTAATCGATTAATAACCTCTGACTAATCGATTAGAATTCGATTGGTCTCAATCTTCACAAGTCTAATCGATTAAATAGTTTTTTTTAATCGATTAATATTCGATTCATGTTCTTTAAAGTCAGTTCGACTTCGTCTTCAACGCCATTCACTCTTCTTCAGAACGCAGAAGCTCTAAACCCTAGCTCTCTCTCTTCTCCGATTTCCTCATATTTCATCAAGGATTTCACCAATTTCTTTACCAAATTTCATCAAACTCAAAGAGGAAAGATGCCAAGGTGCAAGAACCCCACGCGTCAAGAATCGGCAGCGGAAGAAGGGGAGCATCCATGGCGTCGTGAAGGGAGCAAGTACATCCACATCTAAACTCGACTCGCCTTCAACACAGGAGCATCAGTCGAGAGGTTCCAAAACACTTTTCTCACGAAGGAGATCATCCCACCGAAGATTGTGGACAATGACCTCTTCAAATCGGCGACCTATGCCCCGAGTAAGTCCCTTTTCTCTCAGCAAGGTTTGCTCCGCTTCATTCACTTAACGTATGAATTCTTTTGTCCAAATCTTATACGTCAATTTTGCTCCAATCTTCGTACCACTTTGGGAGATTCGCCATCTCTCATCTCCTATGTTGACGGCAAAACCGTTTTTGTTGATGGTGCCGCCTTGACCTCTCTCCTTGGCCTTCGTAGAGGTGAAATTACCGACAATTTGGATGAAACATTCCAAGATGAGGGAATTTGGAGACAACTCGGGTTAGATCATCGTGACCTCAAGTTTAGAAATTCTAATAATCCGAGTGTCATTAACCTCACTTTGATTCAACGCGTCCAACAATACATCTTCTGTTATGTTTTGTTGCCCCGTGATTCGAACCATGGCGTTGTCAACAAGGGCGACATTCGTTTGTTTCACGTCCTGTTGAATAATGTCAAATTTGATTGGGTTCATTTCTTTCTTGTTGCACTTCGTGAGGGCTCTCGCTTTTCACATCTTCGTTTTGCCGTGCCTATCATGCATATCCTTGCTCATTGCAAAGTGGACCTTACTCGGGACACTCAGGTGCCGGTGAAGAAGACATGCTACATCAAGGACACCAAGTTTTCCCGGATCATGTACCGTGAGGAGGGCGATGTTGCACTTAATTTGAACCTCGTAGTCGCAGACGAAGAAGAGAGCCAAAACGAAACTCAAGCCGAGTCATCTCGTGCCGGAGGAAGTCGAGCCACGGAGCGCGTCACTCGTTAACGTAGGACTTGTCCAAGAGAAGAAGCACCGGAACTTTTGTGGGTGAAGAGGGTCTTTGACACTCTCACCTGCATTCAGGACGACGTTCGTCAACTCAACGAGAGGATGACTCATTTCGAGCAATCCCGCTCCTACCGTGGCTCGCGACACAACTTTAGCGGAGGAGCTTGTCCGGCGCACTCTCTTTGATTATGCTGACTTTTTTTATGACTTACTATGATACATTATTATTGTTATTGCTTTTATGATGTTGAAGATGCTTTGGATTGTTGTTAATGGATGACGTTAATTATCATTATGTATTGATGATTGTTGGTTTAGAAATATTGTTCCTTTTAGAACATATTGTCCCTTTGTGACATTTTTGTTAGTAGTTTTTCTTTAAAGAAAACTCTTGCAAAATCTTTTTTACTATCCTTCAAAATCCCGGCATTGATTAAGGGGGAAGGATATCGATTGATAATGCCAAAAGGAGGAAGGAAGGATAGTTGAGAAAACTTGTTTTTCAAAAACGTTTTTCCGCTTATTACTCCAAAATTATTTTTTACTGCACTTCTCTAACCTTGCAGGGGGAATTATATTAAGGGAAGTATTTCTTGAACTCTTACTTTACTTTTTCTCAACTATGTTTCTCATTATCAAAAAGGGGGAAATTGTTGGAAATGAGTTCAAACCCCTTTATTATTTTTGGAATATTTTTGTTTTGATGAATGACAAACAGGATGGTTAAATTCAAAGCTGATCGAAAATTTATTTTTCATATCGAGAAAAGCAAAGAGGCGTATCAAGATATTTGCGGCGATAAAAATCAAACGATTACCCCAACGCAGATTTTTGAAGTGAAGTGAAGATTCCGAAGACTTTTTATTTTTTTTATTGAGTCTAGGAATTTTTGTAAGGATGACAATAATTTTTGCATAAAGAAATTATTTTTGAGGGATAAAAAAATTATTTTCTGAGTCAGTTGAAAAATTGTTTTTCTCTATCTAAAAATATTTTACTGAGTCAGTTTCAAAATAGTGTGTCAAAATTTCTTAAAAATACTTTTTAAGGATACACAAATCTTTTGTGGTAAGAAAAATATACTTTAAATATTTTTTTGTGTACATCGTTTGACACACAAAATAATTTTTGGACTCATTTTTTATCCCTATTCAAAATTCATTGAATAAGGGATATCATTTGAGGAGCGTTCCTGTTATTCTCGTTGTCTCAAACAACGAGTATGAAGCCAAAGACTTTCTATAACAACAGGCCTTTTCACTTCTGTACACTTTAATCGATTAAAGTCCCTAATTTAATCGATTAATTCTGTCTGGTGCCTATTCTTAGTACTTTTTAGTGGCTCCAACGGATCTTTTATCCTTAGCCTATTTAATCCCTCTTTTTCCTCTTCATTTCTAAACACAACTCTTGCACTCCAATATATTCATTGAGTTATATTCATTTTCATTGAGTGCTAAAGATATTGTCATCCATAGAGCTTTTATATTTCAACACTTCTTGCTCAATTGCGTGAGCTTTCATTCTTGTGTTGTAAACTCAATCCTATTTGAGTGCTGCTAAGACTTGTGTGATTCAAGTCTTGTTGTTGTTAAGGCTTGTGTGACTCAAGTCTTGTTGTAAGAAGTTGAGGCTTGTGTGATTCAAGTTTTCGAGTTATACCGGTTTTTCAAGCACCCGTTGAAGCTTGAAGTTTAGTAGGACTTTTGAGAGAGTCTCTCGGAGGACTAGACTAGCCACGAGGTGGTGAACCAGTATAAATCTCGGTGTTCTTCTTTCCCTTACTTTTTTAATTTATTCCTGCGATTTTTATATCACACACGCGAAAAACGCACATTTTTGGGGACGGAGGGAATATTACATAAAAATGAAGTATATCCATAACTAATTATTCCATAAAAATTACACACATGTGTAAAAGAAGTTTGTAGAAGGAAAGAGGAATTTGAGTATACTGATATAAAATAAGCAAAAAAACTCTTTTTCAACGCGAATCTAATTCTCCATCGAAATTACTAGTGAATAGTGCATATAAGCTAAAAGGAAAGATGTCTGCTGATTAAGGAAAAGAATGCATATAAAGTCCTAAAGGTGTTGACTTTAGAAATATGCAACCTCAATAATTTCAATAGACACATGTGTGCTAACCTGTTAAAAATTTGCCCAATAGACCCATCATGTGTCAAGCTTGTTATATATTTTAGTGTCATTGTAATTACTACTTGACCAATAATATCATAATAATCATCAAAGAAGTTTGGTGGTGGAGAGTGCACACTTCGTTAAGTTTGTCATGATAAAAGTCCCGTTTTATCAGGGTTCCAAGGGAGTAGCGCCCCCGGGTAGGGCTCAAGAGGTG
The DNA here is from genome assembly GCA_003260385.1 of Cuscuta australis. Classification (NCBI taxonomy): domain Eukaryota; kingdom Viridiplantae; phylum Streptophyta; class Magnoliopsida; order Solanales; family Convolvulaceae; genus Cuscuta; species Cuscuta australis. Next base: position 1,150,501 of record NQVE01000203.1, read on the forward strand.
GCTGCCCCTGCGGGGTCCAAGAGGTAGAGCCCCTGATTGGGATCAAACAAAGTGCTGTGTTAAAAATTTACTTGAATTTTAATTTTTGGAATTTGTTTAAAGGTTTTTTCCAAAAATAGGCACCTTCTAAAATTGCACGTTTAGATGCAAATTTTAGATGAGAGACACAACCCATCTCTTCCTACTTCTGCGACTTATGAATCCGGCAATCCTTGGTCGCACATAGCACTTCGAAAATTCATAATCAACTTATACCCATTTTTTTCAAAATTTGAGTTTTATCCGATTGATTTTTGGATTTAACACCCACAATATCAATGTAAAAGTGTTGCACGACTCTTAGATTAATCCGTGTTATCTTCAATTTCCCCAACAAAGATCTGGTGAGTTTACTCCTAAATTATACATATATATGTATGTATGTATGTATGTATGTATGTATTTGTGTGTGTGTGTGTGTGTGTGTGTGTCTATGTTCTAGTGAGAATGCGATCTATGAAAAAAATAAAAATGAATCTGGTGCTTTAGATTGTGAGATCTAAGGGTTAGGATTGCATCAAAATTAGGTGCACCAAAATGGTTTGAAAATGCATCATGTCGAAATGCACCAAAATCCTTTGAAAATGCACTATCTCAAAACTGAGTGCATGATGCAATCTGAGCCGTACGATGCATCAGATCCAAAGGCTAGATTTTATTCTTATTTATTTCACCAAGGTGCATTCTCACCTGAACCGGCCCCTATGTGTGTGTGTGTGTCTATATATATATATATATATATATATATATATATATATATATATATATATATATATATATATATATATATATATATATATATATATATATATATATATATATATATATATATATAGAGAGAGAGAGAGAGAGAGAGAGAGATTGTTTTATTGACCACAAATCATGCACAAAGAGCCAATGCCTCTACCTCTAACACTTGAACGTGGGTGAAATGTTCCAGGAATTCTGGAAGGTTGGGAGTAGACTTGGCAAAATAGAACCGGAACTGATTACCAGAACCGAAATATCCGAAACCGAAACCGGAATGACCCGAAAAATGAAGATCCGATCTATAACCGAAAACCCGAAATGATCCGAATCGAACTGAAACTGAACTAAATAATTCATATCCGATTTAAATCCGAAACCGATAATATCCGAACCGATTAAACCCGAAACCGATTAGATCCGAACCCGACAATACCCGAAACCGATAAAATCCGAAACCGATAAAATCCGAAACCGATTAGATCTGAAACCGATAATATTCGAACCCGATTAGAACTAAAATCGATAAATTCAGAACTATGTTTGCCTTTCAATAAACATATTGTATTTTTAAATTTTTTACTTTTATTTTACCATTTGAACTAATTACATTACTTGCTCATTCCCTCATAAAATAGATTATCTTCTTAAAAAAAGTACAAAATTTTATGCTTTAAATTTATTATATGTAGAAAGTAAAGATAAGTTATACATATAAATGATAACACACAAACAAATAAAATTTTCGTAATTGTTAAATAGTAAAGTGTGATATTCTTTTTGGAATGAAAGGAATATATGATGAATTGTATGGGATAACTAGATTTTATTCTAATTTCTTCTCATTACAATAAATTTTATTGATTTGGGAGTTAATTTGATTAGTTTCAAACCAATTCACTCAATATTAGTCAATAAAATTAGATGCTAGTGTTAGCATTTTGAAAAGACTCTCTAGCGGCAGCCTTTACTGTTATCATTTTCAAATTTGATCTACACCATTACATTTAGGTTTAAAATTAATTATATTTGACTCTATTAAATTTAATTTTCTCTATTTTCAACAAAATATACTCAACAATTTACAAATTTTGCACTCAATTGAATAAAATTCAATTAATTTTACTCAATTTCACTCAATTTTTACCAAATTGTATTCAAATGAAACATAAGACTATTTAAATTTATCTTTTATCCTTTCATTTATATACATAAATATATTAGTATATGTGAGAAAGATTTGATATTTCAAAACTAAATTTTAAAATCAATTTAATTATATTAAATTTATATCATAATTAAATATATATGTTTTCATAATTTGTAGTCCAAATTTGTAAAATATGACTAAAAAGTCAAAAAAGGAATATTATTTAGGGTAGAGATAATATAACTAGAAAAAATATAAAATAACATGAGGTATTGAATTGATGATAGATTGGTAAATGTGATAAAACATAAAAAGAAACACGGATAGTTAAATTTTAATTAGAAAATAATATATATATCCAAAATATATTTGATCCGACATCGAAATATATCCGAACCGAACTAGACCCGAAACCGAAATATATCCGACTCAAATTGTATCCGAACCGAAATCTATCCGAACCGATTTACAACCGAACCGTATCTGAACCGACTCGAAACCGAACCGAACCGAAAAAGGTATAGAACCGAAATCAAATCCAAACCGAAATTTAACCGATCCGAACCGAACCGAACCGATTATAACATATAACTGAAAGATATCCGAACCGAAAAAATCCAACCCGAAACCGATCCGGTTGATCCGATTGCCACCTCTAGTTGGGAGTAAGTTTCCTATCACTCAAGCATGATTTAATTATTTTTTTAATAGACAGAGTGGCCGACAATAGATGTGGTTGGTGGGGGCAGTGATAAGTGGTGGTAGAAGTGGTCGACTTTGAAGTAGATCTCAAACATTTATATTGATACTTCCTAATTTGAGAGATATAAGATACTTGGTTATGTATCTAGATATATTGATTTTTAATATTTTTTACGTTTTATCCAACACCAAAAGATAATTTCAATATTAGAAATATTAAAAGTCAGGTCTCATGTATTTACCAAAGGAGCCCTAAAACAAAAACCTCCAACAACACAACCAAACTAGGTTTTGCTCTTTCCCTTCAAATTAGAGATGTAAATGGATAACCAAAAATTTGATTATCGTCCGCATCCATATCCGTTCACACAAAATATATCTGCATTCGTTAAAAATACGGAGTAGTTATTATCCATACCCGGCAAAGGACATCTGATTGATAAACGAATACAGATTTGGTAATCATACATCCGATATGTTTATAATCCGCTCCGCATAGGCATTTGTTTAAGTATTCATTTATCTGTATATCCGATTCGTTATATATAATTTTCCCAATTTTTATTTTTATATTTTTTGTTATTAGCATCTCAAAGTATAACACTTCTTTACATGAAAAATATAAGTGTAAACAAATAAAAATATGTCTGCATATATACTTTATATATCTTTTTATTACCATACGAAGTTGTCGTAGAATAGTATAAATTACAAAAAATAAGATAAATATTGCTTCGTAACAAATTACAATTGAATGAAAAAATTGAAAATGGTTGCGGATATACTCGATATCCGACCGATATTCGATGGATGCTGATACATTCTTAATTTTTAGTATCCTGATGATCCGTATCCGAATTCGATATCCAATAAAAATAAACTGATACGAATTTGATAAAGAACACATCTAATTCAATTAATATCCGTTTACATCCTTTCTTGAAATATCTCTTAACAAAATCAAGGATTTCTCTACCCAAACACCTTGAACAGTGAGTATGCATGTAGTAACACCCTACAAACCTTAACCTTTGTTTTTTCATTTTAGTGCTTCAGACCGAGTATTTATTTATGTATTTTACTTTAGGAAAAATTCACATCATTACTTTCAAATTATACAATTTTATATCAATACTCTGAGATTCAATTAATGACATCAATACTCCCAAAATTTACATATGTTTACATCGTTGCTCTTAGAATTCATTTATGTTTATATCAATGCTCTAAATGTTGGGGCACCGATGTAAATATATTTCAATGTTGGAGTACTGATGTAAAAATATAAAAATTCTGAGAGCATGGATGCTATTTATTAAATCTCAGAGTATTTATATAAAATTATGCAATTTTAAGAGTAATGATGTGAATTTTTCATCTACTTTATAAATTTCTAGATACTCGGTATATATTTAACCCTTTGAGAATTACTTTACCCCTTAATGAATTTCACAATTTGGCGATAGTATCTGGAAACCCTTTGCTGCGAAAACTGTACTTTGCGAAGAAAAGACTATCGTTCTTTCCTTAATGCGACCTCATTGATCTCTGCTGTGAACCCGCCGTAGACAATCCCCGCCCCGATCTCACCATGTCGTGTTCCTCCCCGGTCCGCCAGAACTCCCACGATGGCAGCGACAGAGCCAACAAGAATCAGAGCTATAACCACCCAAGCAGCCGCCGGATGGATGATATTAGCAGTAACAACAACAACAATAATGTTGTAATCAGGAGGGAGAGGCCAGCAAGGGAATGCACGAAACGCGCGGCGGCGAGGCTGCAGGCTGCCGCTGCCGCCGAAGCAGAGGCGGATGTTGCTGCTAAGGAGCGGAGGAAGAAGGGTGTGGTTAGGAGAGATAAATTGGCTCCTTTGAAGGAGGAGGCCGAACAAGACAAAGATAGTGACGGAGGCGAGGACGAGGAAGAGGAAGAAGAAGGGGAGGATGGGTTGGCCAATTGCTCTAAGCAGCAGTGTAGTCGGGTGGTTACTCCTTTGGTGGGAGAACCAGAGGCGTCCCAGCTGCCACGTTGGAAGCTCCGGTCCATGTGGGAGTTAGCTTCAGTACTCAATTTCTTCAATGTATGTCTGGAGCTAATAATGTTAGTAGCGAGCTAGTAAAGTTAGTAGCTTTAATGTTGTATCTGATGCTTTGTAGCTAATGCAATTTTTCTTCTTGATGTTATGGTTTTAGGTTTTCAGGCATTTTTTGAACATCAAAGTGGAGTTCTCTGTGGAGGAGTTTGAGACAGCATTGATAAGGCCAAATAGTACACTCGCTTCCATACATATCCCACTATTGAAGGCGAGTCTTAATTTCTTTTTTTTTCTTTATTCAATTGAATGTACTCATGTAACAGATAAAGATTTGGTCTGTTTTGTTCTTCACTTACAGTGCCTTTTTTTATTGGGATTTGGGAGTGAATATCAGTAGAGGTTTCATTTTTTCACTAATTTAAGTTTGTGGGTCATGGTTATGGTGGTCTGAGAGACGAGGTTAGGAATTAGGGTAAGATGAACTTTTGTAAAATTTACCTTAGAGAGTTGAAGAAAAGAAAACTGTGATATCGGTCAACTTTCTGCATTTATAGACTAGTGAGATACACTAATCTTGAAATTGTGTACAAGAGTCCTTGGCAAAGTCCATTAGTTATAGGGCTAGGTATTCTGTGCAATGTGACTGTTACGGCCATTGAACAGTCAGCTAAATACGAAATACTCCCTCCATTCCTAATTAGTGATTGTTCATAGTTTGACTTGCACGTAGGTTAAGAATGAAAATAGATTTCTATGAAGTTATTTATTGAGGAGAGAGAAATGGTGTGAAATGCTGAAAAAGATAGTGAAAAACGTTGACGCGAAAGGGATAGAATTACTAAAAGAGGAAAAGCAAACACTAATTTGGAACAACCAAAAAAGGAAATAGCGAACAGTAATAAGGAACATAGGGAGTACTATACATGAACATTATTTGTAAAATTATTAGTGTAAAGCACACTATTAACTGTCATAACACTGTATTAGTTCTTGTCCATTTTACCATATGTCTATTTATTTGATTTTTCGCTGAATTTTGACTTACCTTTAAGGAAATCGGTGGCCTTCCACTCCATTTCTTACCATTTTCATCCATCACAACATTGTTCATAAATATTATTTTTATTTGGAGTTTTAAGGTATATTCCTAAATATCTTTCTTCACTAAGAGGCCATTAAAAGCATACATGGTGGGATGGAGATTTTTTATGGGTCAGTAATAAGGATGTAAACTTAGTTTATATAAATTCCCTACTTCTAAGCTGGGTTTTTTTGGTTTGTTATATATGATTTTTATAGGTAAGGTACGAAGTGAAGAATTTTTGTGAGTTCTTACAGATAATCAAATATTTCTACTAATACATTAAAAAAACGTTTGAACTTGTGGAGGGATGACAGAAGATTTATTTATCCTAATATTGGTGCACCATTGATGGCACTGACCTTGTAATTTTCTGGAATAGACAAGTTGACTAGGAATGTTTAAAATAGGCTCCGGTGGTGTTTGTTATATGCAGATGATATCTTGCTAGTGGATGGAAAGTATGGGTGAAACCCTAAGTTGGAATTGTGGAGCCACAAGTTGGAATCATTAGGATTTTAAGTTAGGCAAAGCAAAATGAATAATTTGGAGTGCAATTTTTGTATGATTGTAGTGAAAAAGAAGGGTGAGGCAAAATGGGATGGTAAAGAACTATCATTTAGTGGTTCTTTTAAGTACTTGAGATGTATTATATTAAGAAAAGGAGATAATGACAAAGATGTGTAGCATATCCCAAATCCAGGTTGGCTCAAATGGAAAGGAGCATCACAAGTACTGTGATTGAAATATATTTTATAAAGACGGCTTTGTTATATCGATTTGAATGTTGGGTAATGACCAAAGATTTTATAAAAATGATGAATGTGGCAGAGATTCGTACATTATGATGGATGTGTGGTTAGACTTCAAAAAACAGAGTGTGTGTGCAATGGAATAAGAGAGCATTTCGCTGCATGGCATCAGTAGATGTTCTATTGGTTCAAGTAGCTGATCTCATTGAGTTGAGATTAAGGCTTGGTTGTTGTTGTATGAGGATTTAATTGTTCTTTTATATGATACAATGTTGCTCGAGTCTAGTTCTCTTTCCACTGTTGATTCTCTTATTGAGTTGGTGAATTGCCAAGTAACAAACTTTTCTTTATATTTGATTTCTTTCATTTCCACAGGCAATCCCGCCCATTACTCGAGTTGCACTTGGGCACGATACTTGGGTAACTGTTATGTGCAGAAAATTAAGAGATTGGTGGCATTGGGTATGTCACGTACAGCTCCATTAAGTGAAGTTGAGAAATACCATACTCCGTATCTGAAATGTTTGATTTATTTACTTTATGCATTGCAGGTTGCCGAGGGGGAATTACCAATAGTTGCTTCACATGGGTGAGTAATCATGCATTGAAAGTTCAAACTCCAACGTATTTAGCTCTGATAAATTAACAAAATTAAGTTTTCTCCGCTCCATGTGCGATTTTTTCTGAGATTGTAGGACTGAAGTTGATGTGTATAGTGCACTTGATCCTGCCGTTCGTGTGGTCATTTTGAAAGCATTATGTGATATTCGTGTTGAGGTAGGGTTTATCGTGTATTTATCCTTAATTCCTTACTTCCCAAACTTTTTTCTGTTTGTATGAGGGGTTTTAATTGTTTTTAGAATTTAGATTTATGTACTACAATGATTAATGATTGTGAAATACAAAACAGTATAGTTGGGTTATGTTTCCTCCAGTTTGTATTGGGCACATTAACTTTCTTGCTGCTTAACAGGGTCGGTTACAAAACAGTATAACTTTCTATGTTTCCTCCAGTTTGTATTGGGCACATTTATTTGTGCCTAACAGGGTCAGTTACATGTGTGTATGAATAAAATGCAGAAGTAATACAAAAATACATAGTGTAAAAGTACATAGTATAAAAGAGCATGAAGAACATTGCATAGTTGGGGAACTCTCTACTCCAGTGTCTTAAGACTCCTATTTTAGGACTTTGAATCCACCAATGTTCTGTTCAAGTGAGTATTTGTGCATCTCCTTAAGCGCGGAGAGGCATTGGGAACCCCAATTGATTTCTTTAGAGGAGTGAGTCTTTCGTTTATCTTAAAACTCTAATGTCCGCTCACGTATTGAATGAGTGAAATGACTCAAAGATCTTGGAGCTACAAGCCTTTAGGTCCGCTCACGTAAAGCGAGGAGTTGAGCCTGAACTAGCAAACCAAAGTCACTTTCAGAACCATACTTCCTACAACTAATATGTGAGATGTCCATTCTGGCACAAACGTGTAGCAGAAACGAACCTATGCTGCTATACCTGTAGAAACACCACAATGGCCACACTAGCTTGGCAAACAACCTTGTCAGCAGGATTATTCTGGGATTGTATTATGGTTGTCTTAAACCGCTTCACCATGAAGAATTGAAGATATCAATGTCTATCTTCAACCATTTTAATTAGAGTTATACAATGACTATTACCTGCTAACCTCTACCACCATAGTTATCAAGGCGTCGCCTAGGCGACGCTTAGGCGTCTGGGCGAGGTCATATGGACGCCTAACTGCTCGCCTAGCCTTTTTTGTGCAAACACCGGAGAAGATGACTGGAAGAAGCTGAGAGAGGAAGAAGGAGGAGAAGAAGATCTGAAGAAGACGAAAGAGAGAGAGAGACTGAGGAAGATCGAGCTTACCTTACTTGCCGACGCTGATTCATTGTCGCAACTGCCGAGATATCCAGCGGCTCCTCTAAACCCTCCGACTCTCTAACTCTCCAATTAGTTATTTTAGGTTAACTAATTTGGGCTGAGTTTATTCAAAGAGGAGTGGGCCTTTACACTTATTAATATAGTTGTTTATTAAAAGAGCATTGGGCCCAAATACTATTTCACTTTTAAAAAGTTTAGAAATATCAAAATATTTACTTATTTTTCTTAATATATTTTTAAATTTTATTTTTTTGAAAAACAACATTCATTCATATATTTTAGAATATATACTCTTTATTTTTTGGGGTTCATATGTTCTCTTTAATTACTTATTTCATATTATATGCTTTTATATTAATACCTATAAAATATTAAAGTTGTCATAGCCACTCGCCTAGAGGACGCCTAGGCGGACGCCTAATCGCTTAGGCGATTAGAAGGTACCCGAGCGCCTAGACTCGCCTAGTCGCCTTAACAACTATGTCTACCACTGTTCAAAGATTTTATCAGCTATCCTTAATCATTACAGCTTCAAAATTTAATGTCTATTCCAGACCGTAAGAAAGATATAATTGAAGAACAGCAGGGCGGTGTAGAGAATTCGATATGCATTCTTTTCATACACAAGCTCAAGTGTGCTTTCAAAGTGTATAAGTAATATGACTCTAGCAGTAGCATCCAATAAGAAGGATTATGAACAAGAAAGAGTTGAACACTTTGGTTAGCGAAGACTGTAGTATAAGAGCTTGGATGTATTGAATAAAATGTGTTTTGGCAAGGTATAAATTGGCAAATAAGGTTTAGTGGCCGTTTGTATCTGCTGGGGATCATTAGAGAGCAATTAGAAAAGTTAAAATGTATTCCAACAGATATAATTCAAATCTGAAGCAGCTAATCTGGTCAGATGAGATCGCAGTGGACGGTGCTGACCTACCGTTGAGAAAAAATCCCAGGTACCATCCGAAGTTACTGTTTCAGAAGGAAAGTCAGTGGATGATCAACACCTCTGGGTGGTTTGTCCAGACCGCTGCTGCCGCTGGATAGTTCTTATTCCGCAATTGAATTATCATCATCATCCTCATATCATGCAGCAACGACATAATATCATTAAGGCTCCACCATCATCAATCTTTACCTATTTAATTCATCATTATCACGTTTCAGTAGCCAAAATGTAATTAATTTGAAATTATTCCCGTCATCAATTGTTTTTATCTTCTGCATTTCAGTTACCACAGCCCCAATCAATACGGTCTGGCTGTCTTGTACTAGTGTGACCAGCTGCGGGACCTGCGGTCAGACAGGTCGAGGTCCAGGGAGCATTTAGTCTGACTTTCTGAAGTGTGGTCACAGGGATGATTCCATTTGATATGATTAGAAACTGAGCAGTATGTACGGAAACTTTAGGAAGAAGAAACTGAAACCTTTTGAATGAGACTTTTGCCAGAACATGTCTTTTGAGTTTAAAACCTCTTGGTGTAAAAGAATGGGCTTTGAACAGGGTTTTAACTCGGTATCATAATTGCAATGAGCTTGTGAATAAAAACACATTCTTTTCAAGAATTCTACTCAGATTCTAAGCTAGTTCAGTTTACTATCTCGTTCTTCAGAGCCTATATTAATGTATTCAGGCCGTACTTGAAATGCTCAAACAAACATTAGCTCCTATATTGTTTGTTTGCATAAAAAAAGCGGGTTTAGCAAACCAAGGCTAATAGGAAATTCATCAATGCCTCATGAATCTTAAGGAAACAGGCTCTAGTATGATTGCATTTGTAAGGTTGCGTACACCTTGGCCCCCAAGATTCCAACAGAGTTGGGATTATAGTGGATTTGTTGTTGCTGTTGTGCACCCTCTGACACATGTTATCCCTCATCTTTACATTTTTGCTATACCGTTTTTGTTATTGAAGAATTTGCAAACTCTAGTGCTACTGTGCTAGGCTTATATGAAGAGGTTATTCGGTTGATGAGCCGGCTCTTTGGATTTGTCCACTCCATATGGAGGTGGGTATTATGTAGAGTACAATATTTATATAGATAAAGTATCCATATTGAGTGAATGAATGTACAAACTTCCAGATTCAGTTGATAAACCCAGTAACCTCTACATCTACAATTTTCATAAGGAGCACATTATAGAAGTGCTGATCAAGATACAAACACGTCAAAATTGTGGGGGCCAAATTTTGCAAGGTGTAATCTGTAGATTCTTTAATGATAGAATTTACGATTGAGTGTGGATATCTGGAATTGGCTATAAGACACTTGGGCTGAACCACATTAAAAGATTGACTCCAATCTATTACTTAGTTCAACTCAAGAGCGTATATATCGATAAGCTTTCTATTCAACTTCCGATGTGGGATTCAGTTGATAAACCCAGTAACCTCTACATCTACAATTTTCATAAGGAGCACATTATAGAAGTGCTGATCAAGATACAAACACGTCAAAATTGTGGGGGCCAAATTTTGCAAGGTGTAATCTGTAGATTCTTTAATGATAGAATTTACGATTGAGTGTGGATATCTGGAATTGGCTATAAGACACTTGGGCTGAACCACATTAAAAGATTGACTCCAATCTATTACTTAGTTCAACTCAAGAGCGTATATATCGATAAGCTTTCTATTCAACTTCCGATGTGGGATAGACTCTAACACTCCCCTTCAAGTGGACAACCGGGCCATTTTGAACCTAACCGGTTGACAACTTGCAAATGAACTTACATTCCCTTGATTTTTTTGAGCGCCAACACCTAAAGGACCACAAGCCACTGGGTATGGACTTCCAGACGAGCAATCGTGTTAAACGGGCCACAGGCCTTTGGGTACATTCTCCATACGGACAACTGGGCTAAAGACTAACGGGCCGCTAGAAATGAACGTCTAAACGGACACCTTGACAAACGGGGTGGGCAAAAACCTGCTCCGATACCATGAAAGAATCTAGGATGGGGTAGTGATAACTGGATTAGGTAATATGACACTTGGGTGGAACCGCATTAAAAGATTGAATCCAATCAATTAGTTAGTTCAACTCAAGAGCTTATATGCCGATTATTTTGCTCTTGAACTTCTGATGTGAGATGACACTCTAACACTCCCCCCCTCAAGTGGACAACCGGGCCATTTTTGAATCTAACCGGTTGACCACTTGCAAATAAACTCACATTCCACTTGCAAATATAACTATAATTGTATAACAATACAAAAGGATTTGAAAAATCCATGTGTGAATCGGTGTAGAACATGTAGCCTAAATAGATAGTTACTGGCTGCCAAATATTCGGAACACATAAAAATTTGCTTTTCCCTTTCTAGGAACCCTCCTTGGAAATTCACCTTATCCTCAAAGAGAAATGCAGAAACAAGTATAATGAGTTGTGCATACATTCACCCTTCCCTAACGTCATTTGTGGGACCTTACTGGGATATTGTTCTTGTAACCATCCTCAATATGTTAAATAGATCTTTTGGCAAAAGCACAATGTAAATCATACTTCATTAACAGAACAACTTAATTGATAGGAGGAAAACAAATCTAGCAACAATTTTATTTTCTTCCTTTTTTTTAATTGGATCTCTTCTAAATAAAAGTACATTTCACCACTTTAAATGGCAAAAAAACCACACAATTAAGGGAGAATACAGTATAAGCATGGACTGCCGGAAAGTCGATGATGGATATGTGTATTGCTAGGTTTGAATGTTGTGCGCTGTCCCTTTGGTGTTGAAGATGGACAATATCCAATAAAAGTGAAACAAGTTGGAAAGATGTCATGGGCTTGACAACTAGGGAATTTGGTGTTTGGGCTTGCCAAAGATGCATGAATTAAATTCAATTTTATTGATGATGTTTGTAACAAATATAAATCTAATACTTATACTAGTCCCTAGAATCTTGAGGAGCAAGTATGCTCGCCCATATTCTACCTTGCCCACATTATACTACATATCATTTTGGTTCCAACAATGCTTTAAGGTACTATGATAATGTGTTTGTGTGGGTGACCCTACAGAGAGAGATGCCAGTAAGTCCTATTGAGTCAATTTCTTCCCAGCAAACTAGCCCCTATAGAGTTGAGCTGATACTTTGTCTTCTTTCTTAATTCTATTAAACTGGTAATTAAAGTTCAATGAGGAGGGAAACATCGATCTTAACCTCATAACCTATGATGGTGCCATATATGCCAGAGAAAATTGGAAACTGCAATGGTGCATGTTTAGGTCCTAATAAAACCGTGTACCTGCTGAATAAATGAATAGTTCCATAAACTCCATACTAATTTACATTTGTTTGTAGCCATGAAGATCAGAAATTTTATTGATTTAGGCGTGTTGCTGTGTTTTGCAGCAAGAGGATATCCGTAACTACATTGATGAGTCGCTAAAACAAGGTGCTCCACTTTCAGCCTTTCGCAAAGAAAGGATTGGAGGTGATTCACATGGAATCTCTTATTGGTTAGTGTTTTGCTTATGAGATTTTCTATGTCTTGAGATTCAGATGGAATCTCTGATCTTCTTACTGCTCATAAGAGGGTGTTCATTCTTGTGATAAATATCATCAGCAGTCTCCTGTTTGAATTCAGGTATGAAGATGATCCTATCATTGGTCATCGACTGTACCGTGAGATCAGAAAAGTCGAGGTGAAAAAGGGAAAGGGTCAGAATGTACAGCCTATTCCACACTCTTGTTATCAGTGGGAAACTGTAGCCACTAATTTTGATGAATTCCAGGATGTGTCTGTAAGTCACTGCATTTGTCTTTGGTCCTTTTTCTATATATTATTGGAATCATCAGTTCAAACTTTATTCCAATTGAAACTCCAGGCCAAATATAAGTGTTCTTTGGTGGTAGATCAATTTTTGCTTCAATAATAATGCTTTCACGCTGACTAAATGAGTAACATTGTTCTAATCGCTAGGAGGCAGTACCTAGGCCCTAGCTGGGTAGCTGGTTGCTAACTGCCCCGTTTTCAGCCTAGGCGGCTCAAAAATTTTCCTTCGTGCACCTATGAGACCTCTATTATAATTTTAAAACAAATAATTTTAGCTAAAATGCCATTTTTTATATTAGACAATAATAAGTGAATAATGGACGTATATTAGATTAAATGTGTGATGTTTTATGTTATTTTTTTATTTTTTGAATTTTAATTCGTTAAATTGTAAATAATTTGAAGGCACGGTTCCGTTGCCATTGCACTGCAGTGCCACTGGGATTTTGGGGTACCTACGGTGCTCCGTTTGTAAAATTGATGGTTCCTATCCCCTAACCCCCCGGTTTACTCCCCACCCCAGCACTGAGGTATTCAGTGGCACTTGAACCTGCATTGGCATCAATAGCCGCTTCACCTATAGAGGTTGTTACATCAAATCACTTCAGAGTTTGTTCTCCTGAATGGAGATTTTTTTTTTATTTCCCTCATTTTATTTGTGTAAATCCTTGAGACAGTAAAGTCACATCTTATTACTGCTAGTGTTTGTAGATTCAGTAGTGGGTTGTATCCTCCTGCTCCATTTGCCTCTACCATTGTAGCCCATCAGTTTTTCCCTTTTTCCCTTCTCCATTGATTGTCCTCTCCTTGCTGAGTATGTTACCTTTTGTTCTCAGGAGAAGCTATTTGCAAGTAGTAATAGAACAGACGTTTCTGTTGGGAAAAAGTTGAAAAATAACATGCTACCTGAGATTGAGAAGGTCTATAAGGTAGAGTTCAATTTTTGTCCCTACTCTATGCCACTTCTCTTTTCTTTGTACTATAAGTTTCCCACTGTTTTTTTTCTTCAGAGAAAAGAGAGATTGTTAAAGAAACAGCACAGAGAAGCTTTGTTGCTTGACAATATGATGAATACAAATGGACTTACTGCCGGACGCTCCCTTCGCGATAGAAAACCCGTGACATATAGCTTTGGTTGGTTTTAATAGACGAAAGGTTTCTGATGTGTGGTCCAGTATAATCCGATATCTAACTCTCGTGTATGCTTATTTTGCAGATGATTATGATCGATCCATTAATGAGGCTATTGAAGTTACCACGTATTGATCTTTATGACCTTGAAATTCGAGTTCTACTTGTGCTTGTTATACTTTAATAAATCTCTCTTAAAATAAATGAATAATGGTGTTCTTGGATATGACAGATTTGTTGTCTATTATTAATACCATTTTTTCCTCAGGAAGAAGCCATCCCCAGAACACACTGCAAGAAGAGATGCGAATGGTTTATCGAGACGCCCTCCTCAAAACCCACACGCGTCCATCAAAATACGGTCTCCTATGTCGCCTGAATATAAGGACGAGAATGAGGATCACAACGATACGGATGAACCATTAGATCGCAGGTACGATATACTGAATGCCATTTGTCTTTATTTCACTTAAAAATGCAAATACTAAGTTGTCTTTCAATGATGTTTAGCAACCGAAGAAGGCAAAGGCCCCAAAGATATTCGGCAAAAGAGTTTGTTGAAGCTGCATCTGATAACGAAACAGAATTCAATAGTGATGACGATGTTGTTGGCGAAGTTGTTTATGATGATGAGTATGCTACGAGACGAAAACAGCGGAGGGTGGAGTCAGTTAGCTCAGAGGGAGATGAAGAGTACACATGGGACGAAGAAAATCCCGAA
The DNA here is from genome assembly GCA_003260385.1 of Cuscuta australis. Classification (NCBI taxonomy): domain Eukaryota; kingdom Viridiplantae; phylum Streptophyta; class Magnoliopsida; order Solanales; family Convolvulaceae; genus Cuscuta; species Cuscuta australis. The sequence continues at coordinate 1,165,545 of NQVE01000203.1, forward strand.
GAAGAGGACGATGATGATGAGGAGGAGGAGGAGGATGGAGATGATGATTCCTCAAGTAGTAGCAGGGACAGTGAGAGGCGGCCCCAAAGATCTAAAAGGGGTTGGGTGGGCCGCACGCGAAGGGGAAATAAGTTGAGGGTTGCAGATGATCGTCGGACTACGTTGAGACGCAGTAAAAGGGCAACAAGAAACTCTATCAACTATCGTCAGTATGAGCTGTCAGATTCCGATACGGAGCCCGAAATGAAAACCGAGAAATCAAATAGCTCAGATGAACACGAGAACGAAATTGCTGATTTTTCATCAGAAAGCGCCGAGTATGAGGATGACAACGAGATTCAGGACGGGGAAGCCAGCCCGGAGCAAGCAAATGCCCCAGAAATATCAAACAGCTATCAAGAGGAGGACGCTGAAGATGAAGATGATGGAAGAAAGCAGAGCTTTCTTGATCTCAATGAGCTTGCCCCGGGTTCTGGTTTTGATGATGGCCTCACTCCAGAGATGAAAGGCAACAACAGTCCTTCAGGCTGACATGATAATACTGAAATTACGCAGCAGTTCCCAAGAGCCCTCCACAACGCCACAGCAGGCGACAAAAAGCGGCAAAGTTTAGTCGCCTTGTTGGTATAATTTCATTTTTATGTTTCAGAGAATGTAGATCAGTGCTTTCCATACGTCTGACATTCAATATGTAAGGGGGGGGATGTGTTGGGAGTTATTACTACATCAAGCCTAGCTGGTGTATAATATTATTATTAGCCATGTTCAACTAACCAACTAATAATGTTGAATCACAAATATTGTGCTTTCATGGGTTGGATAGATTTAGGGTCTAGCATTTGCAAAGACTACTACTCACCTACATGCAATTTGAGTTGCTACTCTAAAGAATTGTGGGGTTCTGCATCCTCCAAAGTCCCATTCTTTGTCTCCCAATTACTATCTTCTATTGGAATATATTGCTCATGTAATCATATGGGGTTTGCGTTTTTAGGCATTATCAAATCCCAGGTTAGTACCGTCTGAGAATACGGCCTAGAAGCGTCTGCGGTCCCAATTCTCCGCGTACCTTGCGGGGATCGTTGGCGAGGAGGAGCCGCTTGAGGTGTGGTTAGACACTTATGTACGGATCTCTACCCTCGGAGAAGAAGTGCAGTGACACATGAAGGTGAAAATGGTTCAGTGGGTTAAGCCCGTTAGCTGTTCTGGGGGAATGGATTGGTGAAAACAAATTTCACGCATTAGGGAGTGAAAGGGAAAAAAGCTAGAATAAATTGGAAGTAGTTGGTTAAAACAGGAAGATTTGGAGGAAATCAAATGGAGTTGGAAGAAATTAGAAAATGTTTTAAAACTGAAATAAATTAGAAAAAACTAGAAGAAGTTAGAATAAACTGGAAGAAGTTGGAATACATTGGAAGGAATAAGAAAAATTTGGAAAGAGTTGAAAAAATTAAAAAATGTTGAAGTAATTGTTATATTTAATGAATTTCATATTTTAATAAAAAAACTAGTAATTCATACTATTAAAAACAATATGCACGGCTATACATTATTAAAAGAGCAATGCTACGTTCACAAACAGAATGATCACAAATTTCACAAACTTATTATTTATGGTTAAAATTCTCAACTTAAAATTGTTTTAGACCATTTAATTTTTTTTGTCAAAGTTCTCAAATACTCCAGGCATTTCCCTTATTAAAAGAGAAATTTGTGAATTTTGTGATGATTGTGTTTGTGAACCAAGCATTTCCCTTATTAAAACCAATTCAAATAAAAAAGACTTCACTTTGTAATTGACTCCTAAGCTTGTACTCCCTTTTTTAACAAAGTTTTTACTCCCTTTGTGCTAAAAACAATATCCATTCCTTTTTTTGTTCCAATTTTTTCTAACTATATATAATTAATGAAAATCTCCACGTCTTCTTTTATTTTTTATTCAGATGTTTAACTGGAGTTATTTTGAAATCATCTTATATGAAAAATTGTACAGAATTAAAAATTAAAAATTAGATATTTAAAAACTATATACAAAAAGATCTACAAAACTAGAGGTGACATGACTATATTATTTTATCGAATTGACAACGGAAATGCGCCAACAAAGTGGATAAAGTTTGACCCTGTGAATAATGAACGACAATATTATTGTTGGATGGAAGGAGTATTATTTAACTAAACATTATTTTTAGGACAATATGAATTTTTTAATAAATTGTGGGGTTCTGCATCCTTTAAAGTCCCATCATGTGGGGGGAGTTTGTTGAAACACGGGTTTATAGTGTTTTCGTACTAAAGTCGTGTTCGTTTTTATGATAGGTTTTGATAATGACAAATCGCCGTGAATGTGACAAGTTGTTGAATATACAAGGCGAGAAATAGATATAACAAGAAAGGAAGAGAACCAGAGCTAAAAGAGACCAAGAACGAAGACCGTAGTCTTTAGCGTCATTGAGTCGGTCACAATGGGATCAAGACCGACCCAAGCTTTGCCCTTTAGCTCTTTAGGCTAATTTTTTTTTATTGCATTTTACATATCATCAAAATTATTTTCAAACATGCTTACACATATTAAAAACATTTGGCATTCGCCCAAACCAAAAACCAAGTCCTCCGGGGTTCGGCTTTCGGAAACCAGCGTTCGGCATTCGGTTATCGGTGTTGGTTTTTGGCGTCCGAACCAACCAAGTGGTTTTCAACTTTTTATGATTGGTTTTTACTTCTGGGCACATTTAAATAGTTTTCCATCAAAAACACTTCAAAAACCACCGTTCGTTTTTTGTCATTTGATAAAAACCATGCGAAACGGCATAAACTTGGCTAGCCGTGGTTTTTACTTAAATGAAGTGTGAGAATTGTTTTTGAATGCATTTAAATGGTTCTCCAATCAAAACATCATGAAAAACACCTTTTGGTTTTGTCTTTTGGTTTTTACCTTAACGACGTGGTTTTCAACTTACAAATCTTGTTTTGAGATCAAAATACATTAAATAAGTGTTTTATATACTTAGTTTTTACTTTGGAGAACTTTGCATTTTTCGGTCGGGTTTTAGCACCCGTTAGCTGGTTCCGGGCTAGCCATCTACCCAGCGGTGGTAGATATAACCCATCCATGGGTAAGTGATCCCGGGATTCCAGAATCATGCCACCCAGCGATGGGAGATATTACCCAGCGATGGGTAAGCAGCCTTCAGCCCAATTGAATTCCAGAACCATGCCAAATAGCGATGGGAAGCTCTACCCATCACTGTTCAAGCCTTGGTCCAATATAATCACAAGGCAGAATGACCTTACCCAGCGATGGGAACCTTTACCCATTGATGGGAACCCAGCGATGGGAGGGCATACCCATCGCTGGTTAGGCATGAACGTTGTGAGTCATTTAAGGCTGATTCTTTCCTTGTTTGAAAGTCAACATCCCACCCAGCGATGGGAAGTGTTTACCATCGATGGGTAGGTGACCGTTGGCTTCAAAACTGAAGGAAAATTGGCTTACCAGCGATTAAACATCGATGGGAAGCCAATTGCCTGCAGATCCCAAATTTATTCAATCCCATAAATCAAGCCAATCACTCTTTTAATGTATTGGTCCGTTGGAGCCTACTTTGGCACTATAAAAAGGGGTGTTTGGGTCTGCTTTATACATCAATTCACTTCACAATATTCATATTATCATTTCATCCAAACCACATTATTTTCCATAGCTTTCTAGGGCCAACTTGTGTGAAGTTTGAGTTGTTCTTGAGCGTATATATTTTACTCAATATCCACTCTTAAGGAGAGTCTTGTTCCTGAGTGTCTTAGTGTTGTATACACGTTAAGGAAAGCCTGTTTCCCTTGGTTGTACGAAGGAAATGTATTTTCCTTTGGGTTGAAGTCTTGGAGTGCGGTATCTTCGAGCAAGTGTTGTTGAGGCTCGTGGGACTCGAGTTCTCAGGTTGTAACGGTTTGTTAAGGACCCGCAAGCTTAACGGAAGTAGTGTAGCTCGTGAGAGTCTCTCGGGAGGTTGGATTAGCCACGAGTTGTGGAGAACCAGGGTAAACTCGGTGTGCCTCTTACTCTTCTCTTTTCTTCTCCTTTAAATTTTTTAATTCCTGCGATTTTTACGATCAAACGCTATTCACCCCCCCTCTAGCGTTGGTAACCTATTTTAACAATTGGTATCAAAGCCTAAATCGCGTCCAAACTTAATCGTTTGAGAGTAAAAGCGATCATGGGTTCTTCTTCTATAAACTTGTATGCAAGAATAGGTGAAGGGCAATTAACCACACGGCCACCTCTTTTTGATGGAACCAATTATACATATTGGAAAGAACGAATGAGAATCTATATTCGTTCCATTAACTTCCAATTATGGTTGGTTATCAAAAACGGGGAAGAGGTGCCGATGAAGAAAGTCGGAGATAAGTTGATCCCCAAGACCAAAGACGAATTTGATGCCGAAGACATCAAGAAAGTAGAGAACTATGCAAAGGCAATTAACATGCTCTACTGCGCGGTCAACCCTGATGACTACCACAAGATCTCCTGCTGCTCAATCGCCAAGGAGATGTGGGATAAGCTCGAGGTGATGTACGAAGGAACGTGTTAGAATAAGTGCCCTTCACTAGAGAGGGGGTGAATAGTGAGGCACGGGAATGTTTATAAATTTTTGCGGAATAAAAATCGCAGGGAATAAAGTAAAGAGCGGAATAAAAAGGAGTACAGGGAGCACACCAAGATTTATACTGGTTCACCACAACGTGTGGTTAGTCCAGCCTCCCGAAAGACTCTCTCGAGCTACACTACTTCCGTTAAGCTTACGGGTGGTTAACAAACCGTTACAACCTGAGAACTCGAGTCCCACGAGCCTCAATACACTTGCTCAGAGATACCGCACTCCAAGACTTCAACTCGAAGGAAAATACCTTTCCTTCGTACAACCAAGGGAAACAAGCTTCCCTAATGTGTTTACAACACTAAGAACACTCAAGAACAAGGCTCTCTTTAAGAGTAGATGTTGAGTAAACTATATACGCTCAAGAACAACTCAAACCTCACAAATTGGCTCTAGAAAGCTATGGAAAATAATGTTGTTTGGATGCAATGATAATATGAATAAAGTGAAGTGAATTGATGTGTAAAGCAGACCCAAACACCCCTTTTTATAGTGACAAAATAGGCTCCAACGGATCAAAACATTTAAAGGGTGATTGGCTTGATTTATGGGATTGATTAAAATATGGATCTGCAGGATATTGGCTTCCCATCGATGTTTAGACTCACTCATCGCTGGTAAGCCAATTTTCCTTCAGTTTTGAAGCCAACGGTCACCTACCCATCGATGGGTAAATGCTTCCCATCGCTGGGTGGGAGGTTGACTTTCAAACAAGGAAAGAATCAGGCTTAAATGACTCACAACCGTCATGCCTAACCAGCCATGGGTATGCCCTCACATCGCTGGGTTCCCATCGATGGGTAAAGGTTCTCATCGCTAGGTAAGGGAATTCTGCCTTGTGAAAATGTTGGACCAAGGCTTAAACAGCGATGGGTAGAACTTCTCATCGCTGTTTGGCATGGTTCTGGAAATCAATTAGGCTGAAGGCTGCTTACCCATCGCTGGGTAAGATCTCCCATCGCTGGGTGGAATGATTCTGGAATCCCGGGATCACTTACCCATGGATGGGTGATATTTACCATCGCTGGGTAGATGGCTAGCCCAGAACCATGGCCTAGCTGACCGGCACTAAAACCCGACCGAAAAATGCAAAATTCTCCAAAGTAAAAACTAAGTATATAAAACACTTATCTAATGTATTGTGATGTCAAAACAAGCTTTTTAAGTTGAAAACCACGTCGTTAAGCTAAAAACCACGGTTGACTAAGTCAATGCCGTACACGGGTGGTTTTTACCAAAAGACAAAATTGAAAGATGGTTTTCATGATGTTTTGATTGGAGAACCATTTAAATGCATTCAAAAACAATTCTCACACAAAAAGACTTGAAAACCACTTCATTTAAGTAAAAACCACGGCTAGCCAAGTTTATGCCGTTTCGCATGGTTTTTATGAAACGACAAAAAACGAAAGGTGGTTTTTGAAGTGTTTTTGATGGAAAACTATTTAAATGTGCCCAGAAGTAAAACCAATCATAAAAAGTTGAAAACCACTTGGTTGGTTCAGACGCCAAAAACCAACGCCGATAACCGAATGCCGAACGCCGGTTTCTGAAAACCGAACGCCGGTTTCTGAAAGCCGAACCCCGGATGGCTTGGTTTTTGGTTTGGGCGAACACCAAGTGTTTTTAATACTCCCTCTGTCCATTTTTAATGTTCAGGGTTTTTCCGGGCACGGAGATTAAGAAAAAGTGTAAATGTCATTGACTTTACCAAAATACCCTCCACCCCTTTCTCTTTTGTTCATCAGCTCTTTTCTCTTTTCCTGTCTACAGAGTATTTTTTTACACGCCACGGGACAAAAACATCCACCTGCCTAGGTTGCACCGGTTCGGCGGTTTGGTGACGCCTCCCGCTCCGGATTCGCCGGCAAGGACGGATTCGCCGGCGGGGACGGCGACCGGCGAACCAGATCCGCATCTAAAGCTTCGGAATCATCTGCGTATTCAATAGGAATGGATCCTGAAATCCTGAGACGAATCCTGCCGCCTCCCGCTCCGCGGCGACCTTTGACAGGCGCCACTGCTCCACGGCTACCTCTGACCACTGCCTCACATCTGCCCCTGCGATTTCTAAAATTTTCAAATAAATTTGGAAAAAAAAGTTTCATAGATCTAGAAAAAGGGAAGAAGGTGGCGAGCAAAATTTTCAATTAGATCTAAAAAAAGAGGAATATGACAAGAGAAAATTTCAAACAGATCTAAAAAAGAGAGGAAATTGGCGAGTTGACATGGAGAAAGAAGAGGAGAAGGAAGAAGAAGAAGAAGAAGAAGAAGAAGAAGAAGAAGAAGAAGAAGAAGAAGAAGAAGAAGAAGAAGAAGAGTAGGAGTTGGGGGCGGTGGGGATGACAGACGGATAAAGAGATAAAGAGTTGAGGTGAGGAGAAGATGGAGGATGATAGACAAACGGATGGAGGAAGGTTTGGGGGAGAGTTGAAGGGCAAATATGACATTTAACTTAAACTTTTTTACTAAATAAGGAAACACGAACTTTATTTGTGGACGGACGAAAAAGGAAAGTACGAACATTAAAAATGGACGGAGGGAGTATGTTTGAGCATGTTTGAAAATAATTTTGATGATATGTAAAATGCAATAAAAAATGTTTTAGCCTAAAGAGTCAAAGTACAAAGCTTGGGTCGGTCTTGATCACATTATGACCGACTCAACGACGCTAAAGACTACGGTCTTCGTTCTTGGTCTCTTTTAGCTCTTGTTCTCTTGCTTTCTTCTTATATTTATTTCTCGCCTTGTATATTCAACAACTTGTCTCGTTCACGGCGGTTTGGCATTATCAAAACCTGTCATAAAAACGAACACGGCTTTAGTACGAAAAAGCAATAAACCCGTGTTTCAACAATTTCCCCCTTTTTGATAATGGAAAACAAGACGGGGTTATGCATAGGAGGATTGTTTTGAGACTTTGAAAATATTGAGATTTTGAGAGATGTTTCTCCTTAACAAATGCAACAAGGTTTATGTTTTGAACAAGAGTTAATATTTTAAAAAAATTGTGCTTTAGAGAAAGTTCCCCCTCAATCTATGCATAACCTTTATATCTTCCCCCTTTTGACATTAGCAAAAAGCACTTAAAAAATTGTAAAAAAAGTACTCCTTGAACATTGATGTTTGATACTGAACATCGATGTTTGAAAATGTCCTAGAGCATCATTTGTCAACAATGTCGTAAAATGAGCTTCCCCCTTGATGCGGTTCATTGGGTTTCGTGCTTGGAGCATCCACTACAAGTTTGTAGTCTTCAAGCACACACTTTTGTGCATCTAGTAATACCATTGAGGTACCCAATAGCTTTTGGGTCCTTGGAGGTTAGGCAAATAAAAATCATAATCATAATTATAAGAAGTGTCCCTATGTTTAGCAAAACAAACGGGAGCTATGTGTCCTATCTTGGAACAATAATGGCATACTACGTTTGGATTATGCATATGCCTAGGTTGAGCCAAAAACTTTCTAGGTGATCTAAAATCATTATTCATAGAATTATTAACTAAATTCCTAGACTCATTTCTAGGTTGTCTCAAAATATTTCTACCATTTGTAAAAATCCTAGAGTCAATTCTAGGTTGTCTCACCTTGTTACTTTTATTCTTTCTAAAATTAATTTTGTTATACCTAGGATTATTAGTTCTTCTAGTTGGTTTAACATTCTTAACTTCTTGACAAAGTTTCTTTGGCTCTTCTACCTTATTTTTTTCAATGGTGCTCTTAAGTTCTACATTCTCTACTTTTAAAGACTCACAAGAGGAACAAGTAGAACTTTGGTCAAAGAAAGAATCTTCATTCATTGCCTTAATTTTATTTTTGAGGTCAAAATTATCATTTTCCAAAAATTTATTTTCCTCTTCCAAAGCATGAATTTTTGCCTTTAGCCTCTTTGGCAATTTTTGAAGTTTTCTTTAATTCACCAAATAATTCTTGAAAGGCTTCTTGTAATTCTTCAAATGAGAAAGAGTTAGAAGCACTTACCTCTCCATTTCGTTCATGAGCCATAAGACATAAGGTGGCAGTTTCGTCACCAGAACTTTCTGAATCCCATGCCATGTATGCTCGTTCCTTCTTTTTATTTTCCTTGCGGTTTGGGCAATATGGCTTTATGTGGCCAAGTTCTCCACAACCAAAGCACGTTGGAACGGGTTCCCCCTTTCTTTTACAATCTCGGGACCCAAGTTCTTCATTCAAAAACTCTTGGAACTTCTCGAGCAAGTTATGAGAAGGATTATGGTCATCGCTATCGGAGTCACTTACCTCTACCCTTTTTGAGGATGAGGCTTTGAGATCGAGACCGGGACTCTTGTCAAGAGAAGGTTTAAGAATAGTGGATTCATAAGTTTTAAGATTACCTCAAAGACCATCGATGGTGACATTGGTGTTACCAATCGACTCATATATGGCATCGGCTTTTGAACGTCATTCCGGTGTTAGGCTCCGAAGGATTTTTCAAACAAGATCTTTGTTCGAGTATGTTTTACCAAGGACATGGAGATCGTTGATGATCTTTAAAAATTGGTCGAACATTTGATCAACACTTTCAATTTCCTTCATTTTAAACAACTCATATTCATGGGTTAGAAAATCAATTTTAGCTTCACGGACTTGAGGCGTACCTTCGTATGTCACTTCAAGCTTATCCCACATTTCTTTTGCGGTGGAGCAAGAAGAAATTTTCCGGTAGTCATCCGGGTTAATTGCACAAAAAATCATGTTTTTAGCTTTTTCAAAAGCTTCTACCTTCTTGATGTCTTCAGTATCATATTCTTCCTCCTTTGGGATGGTGGTTTCACCAACCTTTTTCATTGGAATCGTCTCACCGTTTTTGATGATTAACCATAGTTGGAAATTGATTGACCGAATGTAAATCCTCATTCGTTCCTTCCAATAGGTGCAGTTTGTTCCATCGAAGAGTGGAGGTCTAACGGTGGAGTGTCCTTCACTTAATCCTGCATACGACATTCTCAACAAAAAAATATAGATCGTCCTCTCAACCGGTTAAGGCTTGTAGAGAGTTAGGCTTTGATACCAATTGTTAGAATAAGTGCCCTTCACTAGAGGGGGGGTGAATAGTGAGGCACGAGAATGTTTATAAATTTTCGCGGAATAAAAATCGCAGGGATAAAGTAAAGAGCGGAATAAAAAGGAGTAAAGGGAACACACCAAGATTTATACTGGTTCACCACGTGTGGCTAATCTAGTCTCCTGAGAAACTCTCTCGAGCTACACTACTTCCGTAAATTGTTTCGACAAATAATCTTTACCCATTATCATTTTAATCTCTCTACATTCCATATTAAGCATTAAAAAATTTTACCATCTACCTAGCTCTCTCTATGTATGTATTCAATGTTTTAATTTAATTACAAAATTCATAATATTAACCCATAGAAAAAACATCTAACAAAATGCACAAACCTAAACATACAACGCCAGAACGAATATCTAAAATCATGACAAAAAATTAACTCTTCAACGAGCAATGTCAAATTGCAAAACCCTCAAACTACAATAATATCACTCTTCATATTCCACAAAACAAAAGGATACAGTGTAGTCTTCCAAAATCTTACATAACCAAAACATACACAACCCTTCAACATATGTCCAAGCGTAGCACTGAAGAAAATCAAATCATAAACCAAAACCTCCATTTCCAAGAATCATCTCAATAACATAATGACACCGAGCCCTAATAAAAAGCCCGTGCGTACCAGGGGTAGAAAACTAATTATATTTAAAAACTACATCCAAAACTATACAAAATAAGAGGTGATAAGAATATTTTATTTTATAAAATGATCAACGAAAACATGTAAATAAATAAGAGTTATCGAGAGACCATAATCATAAATAAGAAAAACTTTTTAAGACGGAGGGAGTAGTTCTCAATCCGAACTCGAAGTAACCTGAATCTCAAGTGATCGAATCCAAAACAGACGTGCCCATCCATTTGCCAGCTCTAATGATTACCTCCGGTGGAATTCGTTTTGCATCATAGCAATAACACATGACCTTGAACACTTAAATCAAGACCACTAATCTGGAAGGATTTTTGTTATAGGAAGGGAGGGGTTGGGTTTCTTACGGTTGGTTCAATCTAAAATTCCTCCAAGTTCATCTGTTATAGGAAGGGAGGGGTTGGGTTTCTTTGCATTGATCGTTAACAATTTCCCTCCTATAAGGTCAGTAGTATAAATTTGAAGCTCTCTTTCGTTATCTATATATCATCTCTTCTCGCTCGGACGACTTAGCACTGTTGATTGCCCTTATAAGGTTTCCATTTTTTTAATACTCGCGTGGTTTCTAGGGTTTCTCGGATGCCGGTTATGAATCCGGAATACAATGATCCGACGCCGGTTATGGATCCGCAATACATTGACGTCCCAAAGTTGGACAAACTTGTCAATCGTGTCTATGGAACTGGATCTAATTCCGATGTGATCTTTGAGTCGTTGAAATGATTTGTCCGCTGCTTTGTATACTTTTCCATAATGTTTATTTGGGAAATGAAATGTTTATTTGGGACTTGAATTCTTTTTGTTTTTTATGTGATTTTGCATATGGCTAATGCACATAATGTTTTGTGTGATCTACAAACTAATCCAATCACGTGGACTCGAGTTGATAAAATCCTATTCAACACAAAGAACTTGAATACATGGTAACGTCAAGCATGCATAACTATTCTAGCAAATTTTATTCTTATGATATGTGCATTCTATTGTATTGATTTAATCAATTGAACTTAAAATTTTGCACACACATACATATATACATATTCATGTGTGTTTTTATGTGTGTGGGTATGAACAGAGGACGTATATAGATAAGGAAAGATAATTTTTTATAGATAATTCGAACACATATGTATATACTAGGGTTACTTTATATAAGCTTAGTTTGAATACCCTTGTAATGAGGCTAACATTTAAATGGGAACAAGAGAGGATTGCCAAACTCGCAAGCATCACCAACAACCCAGTGTATGGCCAAAGCTTTTCCTCTGAAGTTGACCCAAATGATTATGTGGTTGACCTTGAGTTGTTAATCATATGCTCAACCCATCCACACCATTGTAGTGTTGTCTGCTCTATTGCATCATCTAGTAGTTGTGATCATTTTATTGACAGTTGATGAATTTAATAGAACAGTAGAAACAGACACTGATAGTTGAATTTCTATGTCATTGAAGTCTCATGATAGGGAAGACTAATGGCATGCTATTTACCGGTGAATCCCAAGATAAGATTTCATCTTCGATCAATGAACTTATTTTGAAACTGACGTGTAAAGCAAAAAATTTGGTATTCAAGTTCTTTGTGTTGAATAGGATTTTATCAACTCGAGTCCACATGATTGGATTAGTTTGTAGATCACACAAAACATTATGTGCATTAGCCATCTGCAAAATCACATAAAAACAAAAAGAATTCAAATCCCAAATAAACATTTCATTTCCCAAATAAACATTATGGAAAAGTATACAAAGCAGCGAACAAATCGTTTCAATGACTCAAAGATCACCTCGGAATTAGATCCAGTTCCATAGACACGATTGACAAGTTTGTCCAGCTTTGGGACGTCAATGTATTGCGGATCCATAACCGGCGTCGGATCATTGTATTCCGGATTCATAATCGGCGTTCGAGAAACCCTAGAAACCACGCAAGTATTAAAAAAATGGAAACCCTATGAGGGCAATCAGCAGTGCTAAGTCGTCCGAGCGAGAAGAGAGGATATATAGATAACGAAAGAGAGTTGAGCTTCGAGGAAAGGGAGAGAAATTGTTAACGATCAATACAGAGATCTGGGCTTCGAGGAATTCAGATGAACTTAGAGGAAATTCATATTGAACCAACCGTAAGAAACCCAACCCCTCCCTTTCTATAAGAGAAATCGCGCCAGATTAGTGGTCTTGATTTAAGTATTCAAGGTCATGTGTTATTGCTATGATGCAAAACAAATTCTACCGGAGGTAATCATTAGAGCTGGCAAATGGATGGGCACGTCCGTTTTGGATTGGATCACTTGAGATTCGGGTTATTTCGAGTTCGAATTGAGAACTACTCTCTCCATCCTAAAAAGTTTTTCTTATTTACGATTACTGTCTCTCAATAACTCTTATTTATTTGCATGTTTTCGTTGATCATTTTATAAATAAAATATTCTTATCACGTCTTATTTTGTAGAGTTTTGGATGTAGTTTTTAAATATAACTAGTTTTCTACCCCGTGCTACGCACGGGATTGTTATTAAGGTTTGGTGACATTATGTTATTGAGATGATTCTTGGAAATGGAGGGTTTGGTTTATGATTTGATTTTCTTCAGTGCTACGCTTGGACATGTGTTAAAGAGTTGTGTATGTTTTGTTTATGTAAGATTTTGGAAAACTACATTGTATCCTTTTGTTTTGTGGAATATGAAGAGTGATATTATTGTAGTTTGAGGGTTTTGCAATTTGACATTGCTCGTTGAAGAGTTAATTTTTTGTCATGATTTTAGATGTTCGTTCTGGCGTTGTATGTTTAGGTTTGTGTATTTTGTTAGATGTTTTTTCTATGAGTTAATATTATGAATTTTGTAATGAATTTAAAACATTGAATACATACGTTGAGAGAGATAGGTAGATGCTAAATTTTTTTAATGCTTAATATGGAGTGAAGAGAGATTATAATGATAATGGGTAAAGATTATTTGTGGAAGCAATTGTTGGAGTGTAATTGTAGTTATTGTCTACAAATCGAGTCTGGTTATTGTATATCCAAATGCATCTATGTGAAGGACTATTGCTTGTTTAGCTGCATCTTGTTCTGCACCGTTTTTCGTCTCATTACTGCATATAATCGAGATTATTATTCCATCTTTCATTGTGATCTCTTGTGTGGTGTAGTAATGCTGATTTCTCTCTTTGGTTTCATGGGTGTAATGTGCCTTTTGTAGGTGTAATTGTTTTAGGATGTGGGAAAGGATTGGTTTGTAAGAGATGCGAAGTTGTTGCTTGTCATCATCCATTATCTGCAAAACGTAGTAATGTTAGGGGTTGCATGATTTTAAGTTTATTATACTTATGTGTAGACATGTTTGCGTAGTTTTGTTTTTTGTAAAATTTTTGTTTTTTACAAAAATAGAGTGACATAATGAATATTTTTTATGTAAAGCTGAGAATTTATTTGAAATTACTTAAATATGTACATTGAAGGGAGAGTTTAGATTTTAAATGTGATATGTAAGAGGGGATTAAAGTTTTGTGTTTTTTTCTTTGAAGAATGGAAATGTTATGGGTGGAATAAAGAATAAAAGTAGTTTGATATAAGGATAGGAAATGTTGTGTACACCGAATTATATACACATAGGGTTGGTGGTGGTAATATGGAAGATAGACTTACCAGCGGATGTTGGTGTTTGTTGTACACGACTATGTGTTCAGTCTAAAAAAGATATTGCAACAATGCAACACAATCCTGATGAGCAATGAATCAACAGATATCACAGGCATATGTTTTTTAACCATCTATATCAAGGCTAGCCAGAACTACTCATTTTCAAAATGTACAGATGATAATAATCAGGCCAGGTGTGTGTTTGAGCACCACTATAATCAAGCAAGCCTATGTATATAGCACAGCCAGGAAGAAGAAGGAAAGAAAACCTCTGAGCTATTTGTTCATGACTCTGCATTAGTGATGTCTTCGGCGCTCTTTCTCCCTTGATGAATAAGAGGAACTATGATAGCCCCGATCTGCATGAAAAAAAGTAGCTTCATTTTGTTATTAGCCAGTTTTGGTGACACGTCGCTCTAGAATGTAAACATATGTCTATACCTCCAGAAGAGGGGCGTTTTGACTTCTCCTGGCGCGCTGCATCATTCACACAAAGTTTTAGTTAGCAAATATTATCAGTGGAAAATTCACAAGCTAATTTAAATAGTAATTCGTCAAAATAAAGGAGCCCTATTCGATACTTTATTTTTGTCCCAAAATAAAAAGAAGAAAGATTCTCATCTCCACAGAAGAGTTAAATTAACATACCTGCTCCGTCCCGAATTTATTGTCTCAGTTTGAATTCACGGATTTTAAGAGAAGTGTTGAAAGGTATGTGGTTGAAATTTTTTAGAAGAAAGAGAAAAACTATAGACCACATATTTTCTTTACTTTATTAGGAAAGTAGAGAAGCGAGATAACTTTTTTGGGGCGGACAGAAAAAGAAAGTGAGACAATAAATTCGGGACGGGGGGAGTTATATTTAATATATCTTTTTAGAAGTTTAATACCTTCTCTTTAGCAAGTTAGGAAACAAGAATGATTATCTAGCCTTTAGGGAATGTGAGAACGAAGGACAAAAAACAAAGGCCCCATTTTTTGAGTTTGGATTATTCAAAAATTGATGCACAAAGAGACCCTTGGCATTGGAAAATCATCCACTTCTTTTTTTCTAAGTCTCTTAAATAAAGTATGTCAACTTTAATTAAACTATCAAATAAATTTTAAAATACAGCTAGAATTGATTGTTTTCAATTATCATAGGTCTTCTTCGTGCCTCGCTAAAATTAAAACATTCGACAAACAAGTCTCTTTTTTTTGGGAGGGGGAACAAAGTAATATTACCTTTGTCTCTTGAGTGATAGCTCCTTCCTTTGGCTCTATCCTTTTCCCTTTCAATATCATCCCGCTCCCTTTCCCTTCCCCTATCGCGGTCCCATGACTTTGATCTTTCCTTCTTCCTCTCCCTCTCTCTATCCCTATCTTTGTTCTTATCCTTTTCACCAGTTCCTGCTTCTGTCTTGCGTACAGTTATTGATTTCGACCCAGGCTCATCCCTTATTTCTCCTTCAGGAAACGAGCTTTTAGACTCTTCGCTGCTCTTTGCCTTCTCAAGAGGAGCTCTTGTCACCACATCTTTGCGCACTTCCTGACCTGTTGCAGCCGCAGGAGCTCCCTTCGGAGTAGCACCGGTGTCATCATTCCCAGATGGGCCATTTGATGCAACTTCCTAATAAGTGACAGAAAGGAAAATAGGAAAAATAGTGATAAATAAGATAATTATGGCAATCAAAACTGGGCATTAATTCAATATTCAGGGGTTGACTGTATTCTTGACTTAGTTTCAATGAGAAGTAAAAAATGGGGAAAGGATTTGCATAAAGAAGAAAATTACGAGTTTTAACTCTAACCAGTTGAGCTTAATAGCAAAAGGATCACACGAGAAAGTACAAAGTTTAAAGGACTAAAGGATTGAGGGCAGTTTTGACCTTAGGCACTGACTGAGAGGGTGAATCCCATGATCTATTTGATGTTGAAAACGAACCAGTTTCCTTGCACACAGGTATATATTGTGCCTTTGGAAGGCTGTAAAGATGGGCCAGAACACGACAAACTTCATCAATCCCAGCCTTGTCTGCATCAAATGCTTTCCACCATGGAGGGTTCTCAGGCAATGGCACTTGAAATCTATGGGCTGCAGTATACACAACTCCACAGGCCACAACCTCACTCTTAAATCTAACAAACAATGTTGTGCGCAAACTGAGGAGCAAATGATGACAAGTGAGCAAAATGAAAGACAAGTTATGAGGGAAAAAGAAGAGCATGAGGAAAAAGAAAAAAATCATGAAAACAAAGCTAAATAGTTATAAGTGCTGATTGGAAACAACCCAAAACAGAACAAAACCAAAGAAAATATAAAAGTTAGTTGTGAGATCTCTACAACTAAAAAATAAGAAGAAACGTAAGCGACTTGTTAGTGTCATTACATTCGGCCCAACGTATAGTGGGGGGATCACATAGGTTAAGGGACGTACACAAGAAAGCTAGAATAATGCAAAGCCTTATTGCTACGGGTCATGCACTGCATTAGATTACGAAAGGTCAACTGAAAGCTTGTTAAACATATCCTGAGACTGAAGATGGCCAGACCTATTTAATATATCCTTTAGAACTGTGTATAAGATTAGGACCCACCCATAGATTACGAAAGGTCAACTGAAGATGGCCAGACCTAAATTACAATATTCACTCGATCAGCTATCTTTTAGCAACACCCATGGACACTTATCTTTTATCAACACTCTTCGCTACTCCATCCACTTTTGGATAAAGCGGTTGCCCACATGGACCAAATGGATACTATTCCTCCACTACGTGGTCCGTGTCACTCAGATTCATCCTTACCCCCTAGACCTGTGGAAACAGTGAAACACTAGAGATGGTTAAGTCCATGTTAAAAATGGTTGCACAATCAGTCAATTGTGTGATCATTCCTTTCTTTTGGATGAACTGTGTGCTCTCGATATGCTTTGAGAGAAAGATGGAAACACCTATTTCCTAGGTCATGTATCCCTGAGACCGAGTATCACTCAGAGCATTCTTACTTAATTTATCATTTTAGTGAGTGGAGCTTCATGCCTCCACAAATGATTTTATTTTAGTATGTTGTGTTGTGATCATTCTATAAGCCTGGGTGACCAGGCCATCAGTGATATCGTGACTTGGTGCATTTGATGGCCTGATCTGATATCATTCACTTGATATGATTCACTGCACCACTAATACTTTTCCAGCATGAAAAGCTTTGTTTACCGCCATGGAATTTCATTTGATGATACGCTTATCACCCAACACGTGTATTCATGGGGGAAGTCATTGTTTGAGATGATATTTATTAGTACATTGGATGGGACTATTTCACCATGGCGTCCTGTGCATGAACTTTGGAAGTTAGATTTGAGTGCCTGTATAGTGTATGTAAACATATTTTATCATTCATTTATGTATGGTGTCAGGAGTCATTCTCGATGACAAGATTGGCTTCTTTGGAAAATTTACGTTATTTGAACGTATTAACAAAAAAAAGTGTATTTCTTAACCATCAAGATAATTATATTTAATCTTTATAATATGATAATTATGGAAAACTCAAAAGTATTGAAACTCTCAAATTTCAGAGGAAAGAATCCCTCAATACTTTTATAAACTCGAATTCATCTTTCTAATGTGTTACAATAAAATATACTAGTATAAGCCAATTTATAGGACAAACCCCCACAAAAACACAAACAAACTAAAATTAAAATAAATTCTTTAAGTGGTAGGGGTTGATTTGGAAAAATAATGCAATCGGAAGAGCGCATTGATCAATGGGGTGGACCTTAGTCGTATGTAAAACCCTCCATTGGTACAATTTGGTGTGCACTAATTGTTAAAGATGATTGGAAAGCTTGCCTTCACAGCGCAGCATAAATCACAATAGTTAGGGTGTATGCATTTAGTTTGTGTACTTCACACACACACAACAATTAGTTAGGGTGTATTTCTTTATATAGCCTCTCTATTACCGAGTAGGGGTAACTGGTAAGGTCAGCCAGCGTGCACACACCCTCATCTGGCATACTAATTTGATCAAGGCGTTCGCATGATTAGAATAGAGTATGTTCTTTATAGGCCAATACCGGATCGTCCAAAGACACGTGTTACGATCATGAGAGACATTAAAATCTATCATGAGCATGTACGCGATGATGGAATTGCTACTGAAATCATGCTAGCCTCAACGAAAAAGGAGCTCTCGCAGCAACTTAATGGGGTTAAATGATACGACATGATCGTGCGATTAGGAGACGTCTTCATAGGTGATGATGAGCATGAAAGGTACTTGGCTATAAAGGACCACTGTGACAGCCTGAAGAGAAAAAGGGGTGATACCTTTACTTCTGGTATGTATGTTATAGAAGTTAACATGTCTTTTTCCTCAGCATGGGTACTTGATACGGGATGCGGATCTCATATTTGTAATTCGATGCAGGGACTAAAGGAGAGTAGAAAGTTGGCTCGTGGCGAGGTTGAACTTCGTGTTGGCAATGGCACAAAAGTTGTGACACAAGCTGTTGGCACCAATAGCATAATCATACCATCTGGATTTGTCTTAGAATTAGAGAATTGTTTATTCATTCCTTGGATTAGTAGAAATACAATTTCCATATCATGTCTTGATAAAACTGGTTTTATCGTTTCAATAAAGGACAATTGTTGCTCCATCTATAAAGACAATTCGCTTTATGCTAAAGCTAGTATGATATGTGGATTATATATTCTAGACATAGACAAATCAACCTATAACATTTCAACTAAAAGATCTAAAACAAATTATTTGAATCTAACGAATCTATGGCACTGTAGGTTAGGCCACATTAATGAGAAACGCATATCCAAATTGCATAAAATTGGCGTATTGGAAGTATTTGATTTTGAATCATATGATACATGTGAGTCTTGTTTATTGGGAAAGATGAAAAAGACTCCATTTACCAATCAAGGTGAAAGGGCTAGTGATCTTATTGCGCTCATACATACTAATGTATGTGGGCCTTTCAATATAACAGCTCGAGGAGGTTTCTCATATTTCATTACATTTACTGAGAATCTTAGTACACATGGTTATGTGTTCTTGATGAAAAACAAATCGGAATCATTTGAAATGTTCAAAAAATTTCGAAATGAAGTAGAGAAACAAATGGGAAAAAGCATCAAGACTTTGCGATCTAATCGTGGAGGAGAATACTTAAGCCATGAGTTCAATGAGTATCTGAAAGAGCAATGGATTCTTTCTCAACTCACTCCCCCTGGAACGCCACAATGGAATGGCGTGTCAGAAAGGAGGAATCGAATATTGTTAGACATGGTTCGATCCATGATGAGTCATGCGACGCACCCAAACTTGTTTTGGGGATACACATTGAACACAACCATATACACTCTAATAGAGTTCCAACTAAAGTACTAACAGGAACACCATATAAGATATGGACATGTCGTAGTGCGAGGTTATCACACATGAAGGTTTGGGGTTGTGAAGCATATGTCAAACGTTTGTTGACGTTAGGCAAGCATGACTTCAAATTAGACAAATGTGTCTTCGCTCGATATCCAAAATAAACTCGTGGATATTATTTCTATCATCCAACTGACAACAAAGTGTTTCTTGCTCAAAATGGAACCTTTCTAGAAAAGGAATTCCTTTCCAAAGCAGTTGGTGGAAGAAAGATAGATCTTAAAGAAATTTGAGACAACGAAGAGGATAACCAACCAGACGAAGAGAGACAGCAAGAGGAACAAATCGTTGTCCCTCAACCCATCCAAAAAACACAAGTCCTCTAAAGGTCTATGAGAACACGAAATCCACCTGAGAGGTATGGGTTTCTCCTAACCTGTGAAGGAGACGTGTTACTCATAAAAAATGATGAACCTGAGACCTACCTTGAAGCCATAAGTGGCCCAGAGGCTGAGGAATGGCGTCAAGCCATGAAATCTGCAATGGATTCCATATAAAAAACCAAGTATGGACTTTGGTAGATGCACCCACTAGAGTCAAACCCATTGGGTGCAAGTGGGGCATTAAAGAGAAGTTTGACTTGAATGGGAAGGTAGAGACCTTCAAAGCACAATTAGTGGAAAAAGGTTACAAACAAGTACATGGTATTGACTATGATGAAACCTTTTCTCCAACCGTGATGATAAAATCCATTATGATACTACTTGCTATCGCCGCATATCATGATTATGAGATATTGTAGATGGACGTAAAAACAACCTTCTTAAATGGAAACTTCATTGAGGATGTGTACATGACACAACCTGAAGATTTTTGCATCCCCGAAGAATTTGCTAAGGTATGTAAGCTACAACGATCAATCTATGGATTGAACCAAGCCTCACAGAGTTGGAATATTCGTTTTCAAAGAAATGAAGATGAATCTTGTGTATACAAGAAGGTTAGTGGGAGTACCATAGTCTTTATTGCTCTATATGTAGACTGTAACACCCTAATCCATCCAGGTCTACAACCCCATTCGGACTAAAGTATAAACTTGTTATTCGTAAAATTTTCAAAGTATTTCAAACATTTAAAACTTTATTTCATAATAATATATTGGAATAGTAACGGAGTGTTTAAAGTTGTGGAAGCTCAATAAATCACAATTACAAACATAGAAAATTTATGTCCTTTTCAAACAGTAGTTCAAATCCACACATCCATTCCGACCATCTCGCTCCATCTGTCTCCAAGAAATCATCGATTCTGTAACACCCTAATCCGTCCAGGTCTGCATCCCCTTTCGTATTAAAGTATTTGTTTGGTAATCGTGATAATTTAAAACATTTCAAACATTTTTATTCATTATAAATAATATCTCATACATAACAGTATAGAAATACGGAGTGTTTAAATAAAATGCGGAAGCAATTTAGATCATGTCTCATAACAATATAATTTAAACATTTTAGATCATGTATCCACCACGACCACCTCGCCCCCTTCTGCTGCCAGGAACATGTCAATCACTCATTCTGCCTACCTGCGTGTAGCAAATAAAACACACTACACGCTCAGCGGTGAAGCTGAGTAAGCATATATAAAGCGTCAAACATCCACATAAATTGAATCTCAATTCACAAACAAACATTTGATATCATGCACACAATATATAAATCACTCATGATATTCAATAATCAACATTCATATTCAATATTCAATATTCAATAATATTCTTAGACTATGCTTAGTCTAAGACCAATCTTTTTGATGTTTTACCAACTCTTAAACTAATTCTAGTTCAAGGTACTTCTATCCAACTCTTAAGCTAGGTCATTAGTTTAAGGTACATATATTCCGGTTAATTTACCAACTCTTAAACTAGCCTTCGCTTAACGTACCAATTTAGAAAACCGAACAGTAGAATACTAACTGTCGGGTTAGGTGGTATCCCCAAACGAGTTCCTCTAGTTTGGTTTATGGATCCCGTACGTACGTTTTTACCCAAGGCCACTGAATATACATATTTATACCCGCAAGGCCCAATCTAATTTGAGGTCTATCTTAGAGGTCTTCGAGATAGCCTTAACAATACACCGATTTCATTATCATCATTATATTCATTTTACTCATGGTTCAATCATCAATAATCACTTTAATTAGTAAGTTCATCATTCATAATCATCCATAATATTCATTCATCATGATCATCAATCAACATAATAATTGATAACAATTAGCGGTCTAGTTTCGAGTGTTAACACCCGAACTTACCGTCATGCATCACAAAACATTTTTATTTGTTAAAAACATCATTTTTATTGTAAATAATCATCCTTAAACTAATCATAATCAATTGGTATCAAAAATAGGATTTTAGAGTTCAAAAATAGCATTTTTGGACAAATTTTCAGATCAGAATTTCGGGGGATTGCAGTGTGATCGATCAAGGCAGTGTGATCGATCAGGGCAGTGTGATCGATCAGGGCAGTGTGATTGATCAGGGCAGTTTGATCGATCAGGGAAGTGTGATCGATCAGGGCAGTGTGATCGATCCAAGTAGTGTAGTTTCAGGTTACTGTTCATCGTCATCTACCTTCGGTCCATTTTCAGAATTATCATTTTTAGTTACCAAACTTTAATTAAACTATATAGAAATGTTCTCCAAGGTTCATAGATCATTTTGGTATCATTAATTCATGATTTTAACATCAAATTCAAGGTTTATAATTCTTGGTACTTCAAGCATGTCAAACACAAAACTCAACCAAATGACCATTTATGAACGTAAAAACGATCTATACGAACATTCTAGTCATTAGATATATCTACGGGCTTACTTCGAAGTGAAACGATGATTCCAAAAGAAAAATGGCGAAACTTCCAGCGAACACCACGGCTTGCTCCGGCGACTTCACACCAAATTGACAACACCACTGCACTCTTCTTTCAACAAGGAAGAATGGAGAGAATTGGTGAAAAATTGAGCGAACTGGGTCTCCTTTTATAGGGAAGAAGGTGAAGAAAACTCCATGTTTGTGTGTCACTGCAAATCCGCGATCGGCGTAGTGGGAGGAGCAGCGATTCCTACTAATTTTAAACGCAAGTCCCTGATTGGGACTAATTTTAGTTCCAATTGGGGTACACTTTTTGGTCCAACTTTCTCCGAATTGAAATCCGTTTACACCGTTGCGATCAGACACTCAAACTCTACACAACGATATAATTTTTATATTAATTTGTTATGCTTTTTCCGACATCATATTTTTGGTGTTTGACTTTCACAAAGTCAAAATTGATTTATTTGACCTTTACTTAAAAAGGTGCTCATACTAAATTCATATTATTTATTTTCATGATTTATTTCAATAAATCATTTTAAAGTTTACATCATAAACACATTATTCATTTATTATTGATTTTGGGTCTGTACTCAGGTTCCCCAACCAAGATTACACAATTAGTCAACATATTGGATTTATCTCTATGAGATTTTTTCCAGATTAAGATATTGGATATCAAACACATATTATTTCGGCCCAAAAGTCCAACAATAAATTATTTTAATCAAAAAAATTTGATTAAATTATTATTTATTTATTAATAATTCTAGGGTATGTTTTGGGGCATTACATTTCTCCCCTCTTAAAGGAATTTTGTCCTCAAAATTCTTCTAAGGCTCAACGTTCAACATTTTGTTGTGATCGCACTTAATAATGACCGTGTCATGTTCATTCGGTTAAATCATAATCACGTTATTATCTACACGAATGTCTATTCTCAAACTGTCGATGTTACCAAACAACTAACTAAGGTTCCTTCGCAGAGATTAACAATCTTTGGTTAAGCAAGGCGTTCCGTGATCCTTCAATACCAACAACTAAGGTTCCTTCGCAGTGTATAAGGTTGTATACTTGACATACTTGGACATAACACAATTCCCAATTGTGCAACGTTGATTAACGATATTCCTCCTTTGCTTGGAGGTCTTTTATTAGCATTTGCAGTTTCAAATCATCACATTCACGATAGGTATAGTTGGCGATTTCGAGTTTGTTTTAATTCATACATCGTAGCGTAACCTCTAAAGTCACTCACGGTATCTTCTCATCATTCACATAGTTTAGCAATGACTTGTAAATAACATCAAATGGCTTGTGTCGGTTCAGAATATGGGACTCATCATCATTTGTGAGGAAGTACTTGTCATCATTAATCTTATGTCAAAACTTTTCTTCATCCACTTCATTATCATTAATGAGTCTTTGCATCTGTTTGCATCAACTGGTGTTTCATATATGTCTTTTCGTATTCAACCTTCTTCATTGATCAAGATACGTTCATGATAGCGACAGATTCGATTGTAATACTATGGTTAATCTCATCGAGGGAAGAAGAGAACATCTTCAGTATGTGATTTAATTCACGAATTCAAAGAGTAAGGAGTCATATGAGTTCTTACACCAACATCGTATGTTAATTCGGGAATTTTTTTTGAATGATTCAGCTTGATCATTCTGGCATCATTTCTTCTTTGGTTGTCGCACATACATTCCATTGCCAGGGTTATAACGGAGTTTGTTTGGTCAATAAGATCATCGATAATAATCTTCAGAGATAACATAATTGTATTGATTGTTTTGTGGTTCACAAAGAGAGGTTCAAACATAATGTCCAAGTCAGGGTAGTTTTACTATTGTGATCTAGTCACGTATTCCACAAGGTATAGTTTTCAAAGATCGGTATTATAAAGCATCTTTTCATTTAATGAAGAGTCGTGGTTTTATTATTTTGATATAAATAATGGAATTCAATCTTTTCAAGATTGATCAAGTGAGATGTTTCAAGAGTGTAGTTAACACATCAAGTTTGAGTAATTCAAGGATATGAGTCACGAGATATAAAGATAGCATTTGCGAATTGCCGTTACTAATCGTAGGTTTTCTTCCTTCAATGTTTCACTCTTTGGAAACTACTCAAGAGGTCATTGTCTTAGGGATAGCCATTTTGACTTTTCGTCTCGGATTTGAACGTGTTTCAGACAGCGAATCTAATTGTTCAAGAGTCTCAATACGTCATATCGTCAGCAGATTATAGTATTAGCGAGTATGTTCTCATCTGTAGGTAATTTGAATCCATTTACTGTACGTATTTTGGCTGGTGATAATTACTTTTCCATCAATGGTCATGTTTCAGAGACTATATATATCACGATTATGGAAAGAGTATTTCATATTCTCACATTATGGAAGGAACTTCTCGAACACTTCCTTACACCATAAGATTCGTTGGTCTACTTGGCAGTCATTCTCTTGGTAGAAATCCAAAGTTTATGGCTACTATGGTAGATTTGGGAAGGGAATTGGTAACGCGAAAAATTAGTTTTGCTTATGGAGGAGGCAATGTTGGCCTACAAGGAGCTGTTGCTTCAACAGTTTTTACCAATGGTGGTCTCGTTAGAGGTTTCATTCCGGGGCACATAGCAACACGACGGGTCTATGGACCTACATATGGCGTAGAGAACATAGTTTCCAGCCATTACAACAAATATTTTGAGATGAATCATGTCGTGGAAGCTTTCATTGTTCTTCCCGGTGGAGTTGACACTATGGAAGGTTTGTTCACCTTGATCTCATGGGCTTCTGAAGGGTTACACAATAGACCCATTGGTCTCTTGAATATTGACGGTTATTTCAATAACCTAATCAAATTTCTAGACGATGCGGTGAGGTAGAACTTCATGGCTTTGAATTAGAGAAAACGTTTCATTTCTTTTTTCTTTGTTGATGAGCTTTTAGACAAACTAGAGTTTGCTAAAGCTTTTCCAGGTCGTGGAGCTAGTTACAATGAGTTTGCAAATCCTGAGAGATTAGACTTAGAATTACATCTGTAACTTTCCTTATGAAATCTAAGTTGCGTTCATATTGAAATGATATCGTCCTTGAACATTACGAGCTAGTCATAAATATTATTCTAAGCTGTATGGTCAGTGCAGCTACATTTTGTTCATTCTTCATCGATCAGGGCAGTGTGATCGATCAGGGCAGTGTGATTGATCAGGGCAATGTGATTGATCAGGGTAGTGTGATCGATCCAAGCAGTGTAGTTTCAGGTTACTGTTCATCGTCTTCTACCTTCGGTCCATTTTCAGAAATATTATTTTTAGTTACCAAACTTTAATTAAACTATATAGAAATGTTTTCCAAGGTTCATAGATCAGTTTGGTATCATTAATTCATGATTTTAACATCAAATTCAAGGTTTATAATTCTTGGTTCTTCAAGCATGTAAAACACAAAACTCAACCAAATGACCATTTATGAACGTAAAACCGACCTATACGAACATTCTAGTCATTAGATATATCTACGGGTTTACTTCGAAGTGAAACGATGATTCCGGCGGAAAAATTTTGAAACTTCTGGCGAACACCACGGCTTGCTCTGGCGATTTCACACCAAATTGACAACACCACTGCACTCTTCTTTCAACAAGGAACGAAATAGAAGGAAGAATGGAGAGAATTGGTGAAGAATTGAGGGAATTGGGTCTCCTTTTATAGGGAAGAAGGTGAAGAAAACTCCATGTTTGTGCGTCACTGCAAATCCGTGATCGGCGTAGTGGGAGGAGCAGCGATTCCTACTGATTTTAAACGCAAGTCCCTGATTGGGACTAATTTCAGTTCCAGTTGGGGTACACTTTTTTGTCCAACTTTCTCCGAATTGAAATCCGTTTGCACCGTTACGATCAGACAGTCAAACTCTACACAACGATATAATTTTTATATTTATTTGTTATACTTTTTCCGATATCATATTTTTGGTGTTTGACTTTGACAAAGTCAAAATTGATTTATTTGACCTTTACTTAAAAAGGTGCTCATACTAAATTCATATTATTTATTTTCATGATATATTTTAATAAATCATTTTAAAGTTTACATCATAAACACATTATTCATTTATTATTGATTTTAGGTTTGTACTCAGGTTCCCCAACCAAGATTACACAATTAGTCAACATATTAGATTTATCTCTATGAGATTTATCCAGATTAAGATACTGGATATCAAACACATATTATATGGGCCCAAAGTCCAACAATAAATTATTTTAATCAAAAAAAATTTGATTAAATTATTATTTATTTATTAATAATTTTAGGGTATGTTTTGGGGCGTTACAGATTCATTCTTTTTGTTTACCTTCGTGTAGCAAATAAAACATACTACACGCTCAGCGTTTAAGCTGAGTAAGAATATCCAATGCGTCGAACATCCATATAAATTGAAACTCAATTCATTTGATATCATGCACATAATGTTCAGTTCATATATTCAACAACCCATATTCAATATTCATCATTCAATATTCAACATTTAATATTCATCATTAAGTATTCTCATTCGTCACTCAACAGTATCCTTAATTTAATCTTAGTTTAAGGCCAATCTCTTTAATGTCTATCAACCCTTAAACGAATTCTAGTTTAAGATACTTCTAATCAATTCTTAAACTATATTCTAGTCTAAGGTACTTTTATCCTATCCTCAAGCTAGACCTAATTTAAGATACAATTTTCAAAAAGGTTTGTCAAATCTTAAACTTACCTTCGCTTAAGGTCAACCAGAAACCGAACAGCGGAATGCTCACTGTCAAGTTGGGTGGTATCCCCAAACGAGTGATTCTCAAGTTTGGTTTGTGAATCCCGTACGTATGTTTTTACCCAGGCTACCAAATATTTATAGTTATATCCGCAAGGCCTATTTCTAATCTATCTTAGAGGTCTTCTAGATAGTATTATAGTTCTTCTAGATATCCTTAATAGTTCATCATTAATTTCCAAATGCGTATATCCTAGAGTTCTTCTAGATATCCTTAACAATATAAATTATTTCATAATCATCACATTGTTAGAATAAGTGACCAACGTTAGAGGGGGGTGATTAGCATTTGATCGTAGAAATTGCAGAAATAAAAAAGTTCAAAGGAAAAGTAAAGAAAGAGTAAGAGGCATCACCACAACGGGTGGGTAGTCCAGCCTCCCGAGAGACTCGCTCGAGCTACACTACTTCCTCGTTAAGCTTAATGGTGCTTAACAAACCCTTACAACTTGAGAATTCGAGTTACACGAACCTCAACAAGTCTTTCGAAGGAAACAGCCCTTCCTTCGAATCAAACGAGAGAAATAATTTCTCTTAACGTGTCTTAGAACACTAATACACTCAAGAACAAGACTCTCTTTAAGAGTAGATATTGAGTAAAATATATACGCTCAAGAACAACTCAAACTTCACACAATTTGGCTCTAGAAAGCTATGGGAAGAGATGTTATATGAATGCAATGATAATGTGTGTAATGTGAAGTGAATTGATTAGTAATGAAGACTCAAACACCCCTTTTTATAGTGCCAAAATAAGCTCCAACGGATCAAAACATTTAAGGGGTAATTAGCATGATTTGTGGGATTGATATTAAAATGTGGGTATGCAGGAAATCAGCCTACCCAGCGATGTGTTGATCTACCCATAGCTAGTAAGCCATTTTTCCTTCAGTTTTAAAGACAACGGTCACCTACCCATTGATGGGTAAGCACTTCCCATCGCTGGGTGGGAGGTTGACTTTCAAACAAGGAAAGAATTAGGCTTAAATGCCTTACAACGGTCATGCCTAACCAGCGATGGGTATACTCTCCCATCGCAATGTGTCCAAGTCCCCATCGCTAGGTGAGGGAATTCTGCCTTGTGTTAATGTTGAACCAAGGCTTGTACATCGGTGGGTGGAACTCCCCATCGCTGTGTGACATGATTCTAGAATCCAGCTGAGCTTAAGTACCACTTACCCATCGATGGGTAATATCTCCCATCGCTGGGTTGATGGCTAGTCCAAAAACCTATGGTTTTTGCCTGAACCATGGCCTAGCCGACCGATGCTGAAACCCGACCGATACTGAAACCCGACCGATAAAATGTGAAGTTCTCCAAAATAAAAACCAAGTGTTTAAAACACTTATTTCATGTATTTTTCTAAGAAATCAAGTGAGACATCTTAAAAACCACGTCATTTAAGTAAAAACCACGGCTAGCCAAGTTTATGTCGTTCCGCATGGTTTTTACCAAACGACCAAAAACGAAAGGTGGTTTTTGAGGTGTTTTTGTTGGAAAACTATATAAATGTGCCCCAGAAGTAAAAACCAATCATAAAATATTGAAAAACACTTGGTTGGTTCGGGTGCCAAAAATCAACGCCGATAACCGAATGCCGAACGCCGGTTACTAAAAGCCGAATGCCGGTTTCTGAAAGGCGAACACCGGATGGCTTGGTTATTGGTTTGGGAAAACACAAAGTCTTTTAGGCTTATTTAAAACTTGTGAAAAACATTTTTTATGATGCATAAAAACATTTTAATGCAATTAGCCTAGAGAGCCAAAGTGCAAAGTTTGGGTCGGTCTTGATCACACTGTGACCGACTCAACAACACTAAAAACTACGATATTCGTTCTTGGTCCCTTTTAGCTTTTGTTCTTTTGCTTTGTTCTCATCTTTTTTTCTCGCATTATATATTCAACAACTTGTCTCGTTCATGGTGGTTTGGCATTTTCAAAACCTATCATGAAAACGAACACGGCTTTAGTATGATGAAGTGGTAAACCCGTGTTTCAACAATTTCCCCCTTTTTGATAATGGCAAACAAGACGGGGTTATGCATAGGAGGACCGTTTTGAGACTTTGAAAATATTTAGACTTTTGAAAAATGTTCCTCCTTAACAAATGCAACAAGGTTTATGTTTTGAACAAGAGTTTAATTTTTTATATTTTAAACAATTTGTGCCTTAGAAAAAGTTCCCCCTCAATTTATGCATAGCCCATATATCTTCCCCCTTTTGACATTAACAAAAAGATCTAAAAAGTAAACGTTTATTCATTAAAAGGGAAATGCGGAATACAACGGATAAAAATAAAAATACAATTATATTTAAAACAAGGAGAAAATAAAGAAGAGGTCTAGGATTCGGCATCCTCGTCGTCGTCGTTGTCCTCGTCATCCTCGACGTCCATGGGATCGCCGTCGACCGCATCTTCAAAATCTTCCTCGTCGGGAGAGGAGGACGGAGCATAGGAATCGTCGTCCTCTTCCCCACCTTCGTAGTTTTAGCCGAGGAAGGTGCTGTCGAAAGGCGGCGGGACGTAGTTGACTCCACAGAAGTACGCCTGCATGTCGTGATGTTGACGCTGCATCGTCCAGTCAAGAGCTGGTCGGGCAACGTGTTCAGTAAGATAGTAACAGCAATACAAGATTATGGGCAGATCAAATAAATAATCACTGAAGGGGATGTCACAAATCAAATGGTAATTAGTTTCAGGGAGATTTGTTGGGGTCTAAACTACTCCGACACTAGAGAATTAGAGGAGAAAGAACTAAAATATAATGGTTGAATAAAACTCATTAGTATGAGGCCTTTTTGGAGGTATCTAAAACAATTTCGCGAGGACTTGGCAAAGAGCTGACAATATCATACTTATATGAGGTTGAGGAAAGGTATGCACAATCCCAACTTGATGTGCTTTTGAATGATTAATTAGTGGAGTACTTTTTATTTCTATACCAAATTTTAATTTACTTAAATTAATTTTAAACATTATAAAATTTTGCGCATTGTTCAAACAATGACATTCAATCTAAGACAAAGGTAGTATAATAAAACTCATTTGACTTAGTGCATGCGTTTGCTATATATTTTTCAACATGCATAGAGTGAAAAAAGAATGTTTTTACCTAAGAATACTTCAAGAAAAATCAAAAGAGTCTTCGTGTGAGTGGGTGAATGTAATATTTAATTACTCAAAAAATACATCTTGACATACGGAACATTTAAGTTCCGTTCTGTTCCACTTATTTTTTCTCTTGATTGCTTATTCTTATTAAAATCAGACCAGATCAAATCAAATCAGATCAGATCAAAGCAAATCAAAAACAGCTTTAAATATAACTACAATCAGACCAGATTAAACCAGATCCTATCTTATCAAATCCAATTAGGCCAGAATAGACCAATTCTTCAAAATATCAGATCTGATCAAGCAAATGGAACATATTCTAGTTGGGTGGAAAGTATTTTCTTTAAAAACTATTTTTTGGGAAAATTGATTTTCAATTTATATTATTTTCCCTCCTATTGTATGTTCTTTGGGGGGGGATTCCAAAAGATTATTTTTCATTATTTTTTTGAAAGAAAAATTTTATATTGATACGTAGTTGGCTTAGTAAGGGAGGATATTCTCATTATTGAATGGGGCAGGGGGAGTAGGGGGTGGGGAGTTCTTTGTTTTGTTTTTACAATTAGCGGACTCGAGAAATGAGTAGGAAAAGTGATTTTCAAGAAAAAATATTTTCCCCTTCCCATTTACTATTGTTTGGTAAAAAAATTGAAAAGCTTAGTTTTCATTATTTATTTGAAAGAAAACTTCTATATTGATACATAATTGGCTTAGTAAGGGATGATATACTCCGTATTTGTTATTGAATGGGGCAGGGGGAGTAGGAGGGTGGGGACATGGGTTGGGCGGGAGCAGGGGAGTTTGTTTTTTTTTGTATTTTTTTGGTACAATTAAGGGACTCGAGAAGTGAGTATGAAAATGAGATTCAATCCAAAAATAATGGAAATCACTTTTTTATTTGAGAAAAAAAATCTCGAAAATAATTTCCTGTTGTTATCAAGCATAGAAAATTTTAATTGAAATTTTTAAAAGAATATTTACCTTTAAACCAAACGTATCAATAGTGTGAAGAATAATTCTACTTAATTATAAGTGTTTAAAATTTAACTCTTTTAAAGATAGAGTGTTTTTTTATATTATATCCTGAAATAAGGAGAATATAATTTTTTTTCCTCTAAAAATATCATTGGTTCAAATATAGAGTATGAAAATTTAATATAGAAAATTAGAAATGTTATAATAAGGGGATGTGAGTATCGATGAGGTGATTAGGTGAATGATGTATACCTTCATTTTTCTTTTGGAACATGGGCTGATAGATAGGCAAAACTTCATTAATTCAGTCATACACACAAAAAAAAAAAAGGAGTATGAGAAATGAATGCCAATACAACACCTTCAGCCCAAAGCCATAAAACCCAAGTCAGAAGCACAACAAAACAACTACAAGAACACACTACAAATTAAGGAATGGTTACTAATGATCTGCTCTCCAATATAAGTCCCTTCAAATTTGTTTAGCGCTCGCAACTAAGGGCATATAAATTTTTTATGTAGTACGATTTAATGGAATATTCATACACATTACAAATAGACATACTCAACATTACAGTGATATATGAGCTTAAGTTATTTAATACGGAATAATTAC
This sequence comes from Cuscuta australis, assembly GCA_003260385.1. Taxonomy (NCBI): domain Eukaryota; kingdom Viridiplantae; phylum Streptophyta; class Magnoliopsida; order Solanales; family Convolvulaceae; genus Cuscuta; species Cuscuta australis. The sequence continues at coordinate 1,197,389 of NQVE01000203.1, forward strand.
AAATTACATAGCTTATATGCCCCAACATTACAATGAAATATGAGCTTAAGATATTCAATTTATTCATAAATTTTAGTCAGAATGTGAAAATATTGACGGAAAAAAGTTAATGATGCTAAATAACCTATCTTGCTAAGACACAACACATAGCTTATATGCCCCAAATAGGACGTCTATCTTTTTGTCCCAAAATAAGACTATGGCTACTTGATACCCCATAATATACTTTGGTAATCTAGAGTGATATTTATTATTATATATTGACATTATTAACATTATAAGTGACATTTTAAAAATAAAAACATAAAACTCATATTTTAGTACCTTGTCTTTGTTTTGCTCCTACTTTAGTTTTTTTTCTATGATGCTCTTGGTAGGACATAGGTGGTAACCCACTAGAAGAAGATCAGGCAAATTCCTATATTTGTTCTTCACTCTCAAGCCCTAACAGCTCTGGCGAAACACAACACTTTCAGTAATCTCCCTCACAGGGCTTGCAACCTAAAGACTCCACTTTTCAGAGAAAGCTTAAACAAATATTTTTAAAATATAGGATGATATTATAGGGAGTATAAGTTTTGGCATACTCTGTAAAGGCACAGAACTGCATATATAACATAATGGGTAACAAAGCAAACCAGACTTTCCACAAAGTAAATAAACACCAGATCTGATCACAAGGTATGGTTTTTCATATGATTTAGCTAAGACGAAGGAAAATGACCAAACAAACACTCCATTAGTCATTGCCACTATTCATCCAGGCAGCCAATCTCTTCTGCTTGAAGAGAATCCTGTGGGAAAACATTGTCGGGCAGAATATTTAGCAATATTTTAAGACCTTGAAAGAGAGATCCATAGTAGTTTGTTAATAAAATGGAAGAATTACCGTGTTTTCTTTGTTCTCCTCATGCACTTTCACTGGAGCAGGAACTTCAATTGGCTCTACATAAGGGAAGACAATATACAAAATCAAATTTCAGATTAAGATTTAAGGAAAGGGTAGATGCTGCACGGGAAAAGAAAAAACAGATACCTTCTTCATTCACAGTCTTCTTTCCCTGCAATTTCACCTCATCCTTAATAGCTTCTTTCTTCTTAATAGGCTTTTGGTTCTTCTTTTGCACGTTGTTGCGTCCATTGACTACGCCTGGTTCTTTCTTGGTTGGCATTGGCTGCTTCTTTGTTGAGGGAGCATCACTTTTCAACCTTAGTTCATTTTTTGCTTGCTCTTCAGAAGGCTCTTTAGTGGAGGGGGTCGGTTTTGGCGTCCCCAGTTTCTCAGAGCCCACCACAGGTGAGGAGCTGTGTATTTCATCATCCACAGATTGGGTTCCCTCTTCGGGCACATGCGAACAAGTCTCAGATACTTGCAATTGCTCAAAGTCTGGTAAGATGTCATAGCATTCAAACAATTGCTTCACAGGCTCTTCTCCGACTTCAACAAGATTATGCCGTTGTGCATATGCTTTAAGCTCATCCCTCATTCGCTGAAGAGGCTGATATCAACATATTTGTGATATAAAAAAATTGTTAGTATACGCTCCCATTCACACCTTGAAGTCTGTAACTTTTGGGCATCATTGATGATTAGAACTGGTTTTTCTGAGCAGAAGTATAAAACAAGTAAATACCTGATTTGATCACTCAAATCTAGGTGATGGTTCAATTTAATTCTAGACTTTTTTATGAACATATTCTTCTTTTCTAGAACAAAATATGTGCGAGTACTAAATTGAATGCAATTTTCATAGTACATGTCCAAATATAGTCTGTTAAAAATTTTGTCACAAAACGAGCAAATTGGGTATAACTCTAATAATTAAAGTGTGCCTAACTAGAATCAAGACTCAGTTGGAAAAGTAGACTATAAGACATACCCATTACCATTTCCGGATAAAATAGATGACTTGAAGTTCAGGGTTTATAAACAAAGTCATAATGATTTTTACATACCTCACATCCAGCTTCAAAACCAAGTTTGAATAAACCAATGGAAATGGAGTGTTTTGCAGCAGATTCAGAAAGCTTGATCTGAGTTAGCCAGTATGATGCCGAAGATAAAACACTGAATTTCCTTCTGGTTAAAGACCTGGAAACATCGGAGAGTGGGGTATCACTTCTCCCTTCATTGCTACGAGTATTAGACCTTTTTGATCTAACAGCCTCAGAAATTGGAGTAATGTTTCCCACTTGGACTGAAGAAGCAGGACTAGCAGTTGACTTGGAGGGAATAGACATTCTTCTTGGAGGCTTTGCAGGTTTGTCCTTGCAGCCATTGTTGAGATCAAGGACACTCACACTCTTACTCACTGATGGGGCAGCCTTTCCCCTAAGAAATTATAGTTAAAGAAACAGACACATGTTCAGATTATTATGTAATTATTATACTCACAAATCAAGCTTTGGTACACAGACTCCAATTCACTAATGCTTGGGTTAGATTGGTTCGTATGTTCATCTGAAACAGTCCGTCAAACATTAGTCTATTTGACCCAAGACCAAAAACCAACCAAAAACACGAGAGGAGCTAAAACTTCCCAATCAAATTGAGCCAATCATTGAATTCTTAAAAATGGTCAAGCGTGTGAACAAATCAAACATGTATGTGAAATCTAGCGTACCAATTTAGTGTTCCTGTTTATGTGTTTAATTTTCACAGCCATGGAGGTAGAAAAATATAGTACTCCGTAAACACTAACACAAAAGAGAAATAAAAACCGAATTAAGATCATCAGAGCATGAGATCGAATGGGTTCAAACCCGGATCAAAATTAAAGTTATCAGTGGTAAACAGGCAAATATCATAGTGAGATCCTTCTGCACTGAACTGTATAAAATCGTCGCACAAGCACAAATTCAACGAAAACATAGATAAACCTTCTCGGAGCATGCAGGTTGGATGAACCGGCTGATTGAGGCTTTTCCACTTTGGCCTTTCCAGCGGATCGCAGCGGATACCTAAGCAGCCTGGCGGACGATCGCTTAGCGCCGGCTGCAAGAAAAAAACAAAAGCAAAAACCCTAACCGTTATGCTCGCGCTAATGCACAGGCAAAACCACATCGATTCACGCAAGATACAGAAGCGAATTGAAGAATCAAAACGGTTACCGGAAGCAGATGACTGTTCATTGGTAACCTCTTCCATGGAAAGATCTCAGAAGGTTTTCGAGAGAGAGAGAGATGATTAACTGCAAAAGGCAGAGAAATGAAGCGAAGGTTGTGGGGGGCGTAATGAGAGGATATATGGGGAGCGAGGAGGGTGCAGTTAGCCGAGTTTGAGGAGTGCCAGCTGGCGATTGGGCGGGAAATGTGACTGACGATGTACTACTGGAAATCATGGTATTCGGAAACTGAAACGGCTTCTTGGGCTGGGCCCATCGTGCGGGGCCATTGAGAGAGGACGCTCGCCCAACATTTCGAATTTCGAATTTGAATGATGATGATAATCATTTTTTATCCGGAGCCAGTTCTGAAAAAATACAAAGTTCGAACCTATGCTGCTTTAATTTAAAAACTAATCCCCTACTTCTTCTGCAATATATGTAGGCTTTATAGCACTGCTTTTTTCAAAAAAAAAACTTTTATCGGGTAAGAATTGGGCTGGACACGGGCCGGTTCTGGTTCCTGAACAACCAGTTCCGGCACCGCCCAATAGTTGCACCGTACCCGTCACTGGCGTTGCCTGATTCTAGAATCAGAGGTTTCGGGCCAATTCTTGTTTTTTTCTAAATCTAATAAATGAATAATATAATATTATATGTAATGTAAAAAAAATTTATAGATTTGTATAAATTCTAATATGTAGTTGTTATTTAAATTGATGGTGTAAATATAGCTGAGCGGGTTAACCGGGTTTAACCTGGACACTCGACCCGTAATATAAAACACACAACAAGAACACAAAGTATGACCTAGACCGGGTAAATCTCCTCAGTCCGAAATATATTTCTTACTCTGTCTCAAGAGTGTACTAGTTTTTAGTGAGAGAAAAGAATTGGATCCCCTCCTCTATCAAATATCATCATATTTATAGAGGAGGATTTGTGACCCTCCACTGTTCATCCATGGACAAAATAGGAAGCTCGTGGGAAGGTCACTGTAGATAATGGAAGCACTGTACAATCATAGAATTTAGCAACTATAAGCCAAGACATGTACTGTTCAATCAAAGACTATAGATGGATATTCTCAATCCAATCAGCCCTGCAAAGTGACAAACATTCCTTTCACTGTTTGTCTCGTGATGGACGAACGGCGGGGTGGTCCCTCGATCTTTGACGTGGTTCACCATGCCTGAGATACTGGACCAATGTTTGTCAAGTAAGATGATATGACCGGTCACCTTTTTCTCAAAGGTTGACCGGTCATTTCTTGAGCTCAACCCGTCTCTTTGGTCTTCTTGAATTCTTCACAACATTAGGTGATATTTTGGCTATCGCCCAAAATGTGACCGGTCATTTTTTTAGTGGAAGTGACCGGTCAACTTTTGACCCGTCCCAATCGAAGAGTTAATCTCATTTGGTGATTGATAAAAGTGATCGGTCATATTTTGACCTGTCCCTTTCGGTTGTCCGGGTCGGGTATAGGGATATACCCATCAAGAAGTCCTCCACTTACCGGCCTTGTGAGGAAGTCATCAAGGGCGGGAAGTATACTTATGTTAACCCATCACCTTTGAATTCAACAAGTCTTCTCTCATGACCTGTCCTTTTAAATCACCAGGTCTCTCTCATGACCTGTCCTTTTGAATCACCAAGTCCTTCACATGACCTGTCCTTTTGAAATCATCAAGTCATTCTCATGACCTGTCTTTCTTTGAAATCATCAAGTCATTCCCATGACCTGCCCTTTTTTGAAATCGTCAAGCCATTCCCATGACATGTCCTTGTTTGAAATCGTCAAGCCATTCACATGACCTGACCTTCTTTGAAATCATCAAATCTTTCCCATGACCTGTCCTTATTTGAAATCATCAAGTCATTACCATGACCTGTCCTTCTTTGAAATCATCAAGTCATTCTCATGACCTGTCCTTCTTTGAAATCATCAAGTCATTCACATGACCTGTCTTTCTTTGAAATCATCAAGTCATTCTCATGACCTGTCATTCTTTGAAATAATCCAGCCTTTCTCTTGCCCTATCCTTTCTTGAAATAATCAAGCCTTTCCCTTGATCGAAAATGAAGTTTTGGGTATCATTTCTTTCTTCTAACCTGGCACTTTGGGGCTCCTCAGACCAGGCATTTTGCGGATCACCTGGCGCTTTGGGGTTCATCAGACCTGGCACTTTGGAGATCGTCAGACCTGGCACTTTGGAGATCATCAGACCTGGCACTTTAGAGATCATCAGACATTTCACTTTTGAAATTATCAAGCCTTCCTCTTGGACCTGTCACTTTTGTAATCATAAAGTCCTCCTCTCAGACCTGTCACTTTTGAGATTATCAAGCCTTCCTCTCGGACCTGCCACTTTTGAAATCATCAAGTCTTCCTCTTTCACTTGTCACATTTGAAATCGTCAAGTCTTCCTCTTTAACCTCTCACTTTTGAAATCGTCAAGTCTTCCTCTTGGACCTGTCACTTTTGAAATCGTGAAGTCTTCCTCTTTGACCTCTCACTTTTGAATTATTAAGAAATCCAAATGTTAACTCTAAAGAATTAACCGGTCTACTTTTTTTTTAAGACTTCTACCATGTAAGTTCTCCTAGTCCTCCTAGAGTACCCGGTCAAGTGCTTGGTGCACACCCTTCCAAAAGCACCTCCGGAGTGAGGGGGTTAAGTCACCCAAGGTTCCAGTCCAGCTCCCTGACAAAGAGGTTGGCCACTCTTCTTTCCGACCCGTCCCAAGGGTGGAAGGGTCACCAATTAAGGAGGCTTTCATGGTCTGGTCCCATTCCTTTGTGCTTGGTTGAACTTCTTGAATGGTTAAATTTTTTGCATGGTTATTTTCCTTCCTGGTCCCCCTTTGAAGTTGACTGGTTAGACTTGCATGGTTGTTTTCTTGCTCGGTCCTCCTCTGAAATTGCCTGGCTAGACTTGCATGGTTGTTTTCTTGTTTGGCCCTCTCTTAGGAATTCTTTTTAGAATGTCTCGGTCATCTCATGCCCTGGTCTTGAAAACATCCAGGTCTAGTAGGCTTCGTTGAAACTTTTGAAGGATGCCCGGGTCTAGTAGGTCCTAGAAACGTCCTGGTTTAAACTTTTATTCTCATCAACTCCTTAAAGCGACCAGGGCACTTTGTGCAAGTCCTGAAAACGTCCGGGTTATATCATGTCCTGGTCAAGTGCGAGTCTTGAAAACGTCTAGGTCATTTCATGTCCTGGTCAAATGCAAGTCTTGAAAACATCCGGGTCATCTCATGTCCTGGTCAAGTGCAAGTCTTGAAAACGTCCGGGTCATCTCATGTCCTGGTTAAGTGCAAATCTTGAAAACGTCCGGGTCATCTTCTGTCCTGGTCAAGTGCAAGTCTTGAAAACGTCTAGGTCATTTCATGCCCTTAAGAAACATTTTAAGAACGTCCATGTCATCTCATGTCCTGGTCTCCAGACTTGAAAATATCCAGGTCACCTTGTGCTCGACTTGTCTTCTGATCCGGTTTACTTCCAGGTTGAAATGTAGTAGACGTCTAGGTTGAATTTTGTCCTGGTCCAATCCCAATGGTTTGGTCATGTAACGTCATCGGTCTTGCCTCAAATTTCTGTCCAGGTGCCGGGTCAAAATGTGACCGGTCAAAAATAAGTTTTTCCAAACTTGTCTGATTTCATCAAATCCGAATATTAAAAAGTGAGCGGTCACTTTTGACAAAGTTGACCGGTCAAATTTTAATTTTTCCCCATTCGCTTTTTCTTGCCAATCCAGAACATTACAAAGTGACCGGTCATTTTTTACCATGCCACTTTCTTTTACTCCTTTGGCCTGGATGTCATGCCTAACAGCAACCTTGCTCAAACTTCGAACAAATAATCCGAAACGGTTTTGGAATCATCAAGTCTCAACATCAAGACCCGATCTTTTTTTGGAGATTTTGACCATGTCCTATGATCGCGAACCTTCTCCAAGGTTCAGCCCTCTTCCAGGCAACACCCTTCTTCCAGGGCCCCAATTCCAGGTTTTAAGTCTTTTAATGTGCCATTCTCTAATTATTAGGTTGACCTAGCCAACCTAATCTTCCCACATGGGGGTATGCCGGTGAGAACCAGCCCTCATCCAATCTTGCACGTCCATATATTATGTGTTCGGAAATTCTAGTCTTCCCTAGACATTCCGATCCACAAAGGATGGCTCATACAAGACGGTAATATTTTTATGGCATCTTTTCTAACCCTTCCCGACCAAAAAGTCGGTAGGGATCCATGTAAGTATGGATGCGAATCCTCTTCCGGATCCAGCCTGTCTCAAGGCGATACCTCAACATCAAGGCCCCTATCTCAAGGGTTTCTTTTTTTCTCTTTTTTTTGCTATTAGCCCATGCAACGGTCCAGGTCCTAGACATCAAGACTGATCCGTCTACAGCAAGCTTAGTAATCTTGACCACATCTTATCCACCCTCTCTTCTTTCCATGATCATATTCATGTGGGTGGATTCAAGTACTCGCCTATGGGTCTTCCTCAAGTCCCGTAACGAATACTTCATCCAATTCCCCTTTCAAGGTCATCTCCTTGAGCACAGCCTTGATATTTCGGCAGTCTGCCGTGTTGTGGGAGTCAGATTTGTGATAGGTACACCACTTCTCTGCCCAAGGCCGCTTGGGTTATTCTCCCTTCTTCTCATTCCTAATTTGGTGGGCCGTCCCATCATATGTGGTCCTTGGCCAGGACCCTCCCATATGGTCGTCCTTCTTTGGCTTCTCGGTCTTGACCTTCATATAACCTTCTTCCAGTTCTCGTTTTCTCTTGTTTAGGACTTCCGCCTCCGCGTACTCCCATGCCGTATTGTAGGCTTCCTGATAAGAGGAGGGTGGCCTTCTACAAAATTCAGTGTAGAGGTCACCCGACCAAAAGGCATTCATCAGCAAAGACATGGCCGTCTTGTCGTCCATATCTTCTACTTTGTCGATCTCGTCCCTCCAGCGAGTTAAGAACTGAGTCAAGGACTCCTTCTCCCTCTGCCCTACCGTGTTAAGGTAGGTGAACTTCTTCCTTTTGATGCAGTTGTCCTCGTACTTCTTGCGAAAAATCTCAGCAAGTTTTTCAAAGGACCCGATCTTACCATGTGGAAGGCTGTTAAATCATTCCACTGGCCTCCCTCTCAAGGATGAGAAGAAGAGTAGGCATTCTTCAGCATTAGTACACCCGGCCATTTGCGCTGCATTATGGAAGGTGTCAAGGTGGACATTTGGATCCTCCTTTCCAGTGAATTTCTCCACGTCCAGCTTGACCTTCCGCCTCAAGTTTTGTGCATGTACCCTGGCTGAAAAGGGTGATTTGGCCAGGGTGTGCTTCTTCGCTCCCGCATTCTCTTCTACCCTTTCCTCCAGGGCACGTAGCTTTCTCGCTATGCTCCCCATCTTGTCCAGGTCATCCTCATCGTATGAGAGCCTGGTATATGTCGATGCTCTGGGCTGGCTTTCAACTTCCTCCTCATCTAGGTGAATCGTCTTAGATTCCCTAGAACGACGAGATTGGGCGTGACGACTCCCGCCAAGTCTTTCCATTGCGCTAGTCCGGCCCATCTCAGGACCAAAACGTAGCTTGGAAGACTTGCAGGGTCCATCCTCTTTGTCCCCCAGGCGTTTGAATGCCGAATCTCGAGTCTTGCTCAGTTTGGCTATAGCCTTACCCTTCCTCCTGCGGGCTGCCTCCTGTTCCACCTCGTCAACTTCATGGACATTTGAGGGCGCTACCTCATTCATGGTCCCTGTCAGATTCACCGGATGTATAGGAACCATTCTATGAACGAATGTCGACGGGGTCAAAATCGGGGGTGCCATAGGACTCATGATCGGTGGCATCATCCCGGGATAGGAAAATGGCATGAAGCCCCCTGCCTGTTGCATCATGGCCATCACCTGTTAATAGCCCTGCAGAGCTTGAGCGTTTGCTGGGTCAGCGGCAAATTGAGCCAACCTTGAGGGATATGGCGTGAATGCCCCCCCAGGAGTTGTTATTGAGCCTTGGAACATTGTTGTCGTTGACGTAGGAGTAGGGGTTGACATGATTGGGATCATGCCACTTGATCCTACCGTGGTGATTGGGGCAAAGGTCGTCCCCATGCTCGTTATCATCAGTGGGATGGCAGGAGTGCTTTCACTCGCAGCTTGGCTAGACACAGTGTTGTGGTTGCTTGAAGACATGATTGTGGATATTTAGTGGGGGTAAAGTTTTGACCTGGTCAAAAAAACTTTAAAAATCGGTCCCACGGGTGGCGCCAAAAATGATGGTGTAAATATAGCTGGGCGGGTTAACCGGGTTTAACCTAGACACTCGATCCGTAATATAAAACACACAACAAGAACACAAAGTATGACCTAGACCGGGTAAATCTCCTCAGTCCGAAATATATTTCTTACTCTGTCTCAAGAGTGTACTAGTTTTTAGTGAGAGAAAAGAATTGGATCCCCTCCTCTATCAAATATCATCATATTTATAGAGGAGGATTTGTGACCCTCCACTGTTCATCCATGGACAAAATAGGAAGCTCGTGGGAAGGTCACTGTAGATAATGGAAGCACTGTACAATCATAGAATTTAGCAACTATAAGCCAAGACATGTACTGTTCAATCAAAGACTATAGATGGATATTCTCAATCCAATCAGCCCTGCAAAGTGACAAACATTCCTTTCACTGTTTGTCTCGTGATGGACGAACGGCGGGGTGGTCCCTCGATCTTTGACGTGGTTCACCATGCCTGAGATACTGGACCAATGTTTGTCAAGTAAGATGATATGACCGGTCACCTTTTTCTCAAAGGTTGACCGGTCATTTCTTGAGCTCAACCCGTCTCTTTGGTCTTCTTAAATTCTTCACAACATTAGGTGATATTTTGGCTATCGCCCAAAATGTGACCGGTCACTTTTTTAGTGGAAGTGACCGGTCAACTTTTGACCCGTCCCAATCGAAGAGTTAACCTCATTTGGTGATTGATAAAAGTGACCGGTCATATTTTGACCTGTCCCTTTCGGTTGTCCGGGTCGGGTATAGGGATATACCCATCATAAATAAAAAAGGTTGGATACAAAAAACTAAATTTAATATTATGACAGTTCGAAAAAATCGATAAGGTAAAGAATCGTAAAGAAACCCTCGAAGGAGTTTATAAATTGCTCACCTAAAAAAATCTATTTAAGATTTAAAAAAGATACAAATTTTTTCCTCGGAACTAGCACCTCCCTCTGTGGACGCATCCATGTAATTTTGTGTATTAATGTTGTTGTATGCCTCTTGTGCTCGATGCCTGGTTGCAAACAAGTGTCTCAAGTGATTCAGCACTCAGACAACTTTGGTAGTCGTTTGGAATGTTGCCGCTAGAACTAAACTCTTGTTTCACACCTATGGTTGAAACCAGCATTGAAAACACTTGTCTCGCTAGCATTCCGAGTGACGGAAACACGTGTTCATTCTGCTTCCATCATTTAAGAACGTCGAACTATATATCGTTGCCTTCATTGTAATTGCATAGAACGCCTAGATACATCGCAAGTTTGATGTCCGAACATACACTTGTACCACCTGTGCTTATTGACAAAAAACGCTTACCTTTTTTCGCCAAGAGGCCACTAATTATACTTTTAAAACCCTTTTTTGTCTTCAGGGCATGAGGAGCTATTGTTTCTTCTAGTGGAGTATTGTATAAAACTTAGAACTCTTTAAATAAAGTCTCAAAAAGACCAATAACATTATCTCTTTATCGTAGGTTTATAAATATGAGAGAAAGTAAGAGTTGGATTATTAAAAACCTCTAACACGTTATTCAAATTTTCAAGAATAATTAATTCATTCTAATCGATAATATGATTAAGTTCATGCCTGATAAATGAAGTAAGTTCTTCTTTATACCGCGGGATCTGGTCATTCAACTTATATATACTATTCCATCTAATCGTAATGTCCTTAACAAATGTTATTGGTTTTTTATTTTTAGATTTACCGTAAGACTTCCACGCATGAGAATTATTACGACTAGCCCAAATTTGTTTTAAACCAGCTATAATGTTGATCAAGATTTACCTCATAGCTTGTAATCCCTGTTGAACATACAAATTTAAAACATGAGAGGCACACCTTTGGTTTAGAAATCTACCCATGGCGCTGCTAGGGCGACAAAGTTCTTTTAAGTCTAGGAATGGCAGCAGTATTATTAGTTGCATTATCAAAACCAAATGCAAACACTTTATCAAGTAAATTGAATTCGTTCAAAATATGCTCAAGCAAAAGAACAATATTATCACACGTGTGAGACTTATTCAAATCACGAAATGTAAGAACACGTTTATGCATTATCTAATCACTATCTATCCAATGACAAATATAACCCATCTAAGACATATTATTATAACTTTCACTCCAAATATCAGGATAAATTGTAGCGCAGAGATTTAAAAGTAACAAAAAAAATTAGCTAAATTATTATTTTTCACTTATATTGTCAAATATTATCTCTTTTGATTGGTTTTCTTGAAAAACCTCTTGCTTGAGGGTGTAGTGTGTTTTGACAATAATCAATAAATCAAATCTTTTCAGAAAACATAAATGGTAAGTTTTCCTCGCAAATCATTTTGGCCATTTTTTGTTTATTTTGCTCACTGCTATAAGCAAAAAAATCATCCTTACCTTTGTTAGCAAACCGAGAAATTTGGGTTTGTACTTGTCCCTTCATCGCCATCATTTTCGCGTACTCCACGGGGTACCTCCGTTTTTATGATTTCCCCACAATACCTACAAATTCCTTTAACATTGTTGTTTTATGTTTTTTTAAATGATATACAAATAAATTGGACTTAAGTTTTTTACTTTTTCCCGGGCCTTCAGAGGTCCCGGGCTCACCTATCTCGTCGTCCGCCGTGGTAGGATCGTTGCTCTCGGGTGTGAGTTCCTCCGCCTCTTCAACGTCCTTGAAAATATCCTAGAGAGCTTGAAGATTGGCATCATTCCCCCCCCCCCCCCCCTCATGTCGCCTGTGAATTGAGCAAATTTTTGGTCACTCATAGTGTTGCCTATAAATAGCTTGGGGATTATAGGAAATGATCAGATAGAGTGTCTCGCTTGAGAGACACATAAGCTTGAAACTTCGGACGTGGCATGGGATTTGCCTTTGCCTCAAATGAGGGATATTTACAAGGAAATCACTCTTCAAATGCAGTTTTGGGCTTTGGCACACAAGGGAAAACTTTGGTTGTTAGGAGAAGATGATCTACAACTACTTGGGATTTCAGTTTTTTGGCATATTAGAACTACGGACTTGTAATGTATTTTCTTTCATTTCTGTACTTTGGTTGCTTCTCTTGATGCGTGGCTTGGTGCCTATATTTAATTTATATATTAAGTAAGGGTTTCGTGATACATACATACATACATACATACATACATACATACATACATACATACATACATACATACATACATACATACATACATACATACATATATATATATATATATATATATATATATATATATATATATATATATATATATATATATATATATATATATAGATTTTGGTTCAGGTGAGAATGCAATCTAATGAAAGAAATAAGAATGAATCTGGTGCATTAGATTGGGAGATCTAAGGGTTAGGATTGCATCAAAATTAGGTGCACCAAGATGGTTTGAAAATGCATCATGTCGAAATGCACTATAATCCTTTGAAAATGCACTATCTCAAAATTTGAGTGCAGAATGCAATCTCAGCCGCACGATGCATCAGATCCAAAGGCCAGATTTTATTCTTATTTCTTTCACCAAGATGCATTCTCACTTGAACCAGCCCCTATATATATATATATATATATATATATATATATATATATATATATATATATATATATATATATATATATATATATATATATATATATATATATATATATATATATATATAATTTAATTGTGAAAGATGGTTAGGTACCGCTTAATATTATGTTACTTTTCCATCCAAAAAACATGTACAATTAGCTTTAAAACTTGTACCATGCAAGTTATACCCCAAAAAAGTCCATAACACCGTTAGTTATATTTAATTCCTTCACTCTCTAATTCACAATTACGAAGATGTTTACTAACCTATACGCCACAATACAAAGTATTATTATTATCATTAGGGAAAATTCTTTAAAATAGTCCTAATTTTACCTTATCTTTCAAAAATAATTCCATATTTAACTGTGATGCAAAATAATTCTAGTTGTCCTAAAATTTGTGAGTTTTGGGTTGGCATTAAGTTGCTAACAACGAGTTAACGGAAATGTCATTTTTTGCGCAACAAAATGAAATTGAGATTATTTTTGATGAATTTTTATTTTTAAATTTTTCTTATTGAAATTTTCATTTAAACTTTAAAAAAGACTTTCTACCTCCATATCTTTTTATTTTATAAAGTATTAGCCTTACCTTAGGAAAAAATAATAAAATTGATATACAAAATAACGAAAATGAGAAAAATACTAAGACCATACAAAATTAATGAAAAAAATAAGGTAATCAATAAAATATAAGGTAATCAATGAAATTAAATTGAAAATTGTAATAAATAAAATAAAAATATAAGGGGTGGAGGGTTCCAACATTTTATGCACTATACATAGTATTAATGTACTACTATTTATTTTTTTAGAAAATAATGGGTAAAGTTGAGATTATTCCTATTTTTTCTAACAATTAGAAGAAGTGGTATATTAATACCATGTATAGTGCGTAAAATGTGAAAACCCATCACTCCATATTTTTTTATTTTATTTCTTACCAGATCCAGGTTAATTTCTATTGATTATCTTATTTATTTCATTAATTTTGTATGATTTTATATATTTTATCATTTTCGTTATTTTTATATCTATTTTTTATTGTTATCCAAATTTTGACTAATGTTTAAAAAAGAAATCATGAAAGTAGAAAGTTATTTTACAAATTTAAATGAAAATTCAAAAAAAAAAACAAGCGGACACGATGATTATTTTTATAATTCAGAATTAACTCTTAATATGCCACAATTACAGAGTATAATAATTATAATAAATGCTAATAAATTTGAATTAACTCCCATATACAATCTAATGAGATCCTCCACATACACCAAGCACCTTTTCGGATGTAATGAATAGTGAATACTATTAGCGGACACGATGGTGGTTGGCTTTGTCTCTTACTACTTTCAGTTACGTATCGACTGTTGACCTTTTTAGTTTAATTAATAGTATGGAGATATTAAAATGATATAAAACTATGATAAGGTTATACTTGTACCTAATTCAAATTTAAGTGTAGTCTTAATCTCTTCAAAAATACTGTCATTAGTAGCAATTTAAAAATTTATAAGATCATCTAAAGAATTTCGCAAAATTCATTATATAACTTTTGTCTCATAACTTTATGTGATTTGGATGTGGTACTTATTTACCTTCCTTCAATTCTAGCTTGGGGAATACAGTGCTTTATTATGGGTATTAGTGGCAACCTTTAACAATGTCGTGTTATTCATTTTTTGGTATTTCTAAGCCTCATATTGCTTCTTTAAAAAAAATAACATTATTCAACCATTTTACCCAACACTATGATATGTTTAGTTTTTCCAACATGTCCGATTTCTCATTAATAAATATTTCTCTTATATATATATATATATATATATATATATATATATATATATATATATATATATATATATATATATATATATATATATATATATATATATATATATATATATATATATATATATATATATATATATATATATATATATATATATATATATATATATATATATATATAGTTTGGTTCTGGTGAGAAAGAGATCTAATAAAAGAAATGAGAATAGCTTACAACCGTTAGATTTGGATCTTTCCCTAGTCTCTTTTCGTTCCAGTGCGTGGGTATTTTAGGACTTTTACATTTTAATCTCTCTTTCCTTATACATATGATCTTTTCCCCTCAAAACCTGCATCTGATCTCCGTAACTTTTGATTTCTGTTTTGCGAGTTGCTAGTATGGAACCTCTGTGGTCATCGTGAATATATCTTGCCTTTGTCCAAACTAGTAAATCTCTGATGGAAAGTGCAGATATGTGCAAGTATGTTCATGGGGGAGGGAGTTCGATTCATGAAAACTTGTGTTTTCAATTAGTGTGAGCTATGCTTCAATTGCATTAGTTGTCTTTTGTTGTCCATTCAAAGTTTCTTTTATTATAAATTTGTGTTCTTGTGATAGAGATAGAGGAATCTATGAAAAAATGAATTGATGCCTATTAGCTCAAATGGTAGAGCGGTATGTAGTACGGATGTATGTTCGAATCCTACATAGGCAAATGTATTTTCAAATTTGTTTTACACTTTCTCAAAAGTTGCTGCTTATATAGATTTCAAATTTGGGGCTTATTTGCTTCTATTATGAATATATGTATTTTTGGCTTTTGCTTTGTTTTGATTGTGCTTGATAGCTATTTGTAAATGTATAGTTGGAGTTTGCAAGTGTAGGAATGGGCAGCAGGGTCTTCAGTTTTTCAATATGTTGTCATAAGAGCTTAACCAACAAGCTGATGACTTGTTTATGTTACTCTGCAATGCGGACTAACGCTAATGCATTCTAAGATCAACACAATGCATTTTCAAATCACAGTGCCTATTTTCACCATTGAATTTCTTACAACACAATGACATCAAATTAGATTAAATATAATATATTCCATGACTTTCCCATCACATAATATATTTAATCAAATTAGGTCAAATTAGATTAAATATAATACATTTCAGTCTTTATCATCACATATAAACTTCCTCATGAGTCATTATTCACCAATCCCAGTAAATAAATAAAATTTTTATAATATTTAAAGTACAAGTCCCAGTACATATATCATTCATCATAATGCATGCATAATTTACAATACGTACTGCAGCTATGTATGAGAACAATGCATACAATTTAAAAACCATCACATGAGGAGCAAAAGTGTTCATAAAATTGAATAGTTTTTAGAAGAAAGGAAAAAATTATAAATCTCATATTTTTTGTTTTCAAAAACATTGATGAAAAAACTAAATCCCTTGCACAAAGAGATATAAATTAAAATAAAGCAAAAAAGAAACAAAATATTATAAAGAGTTCAATAGCAAAAATCATTTATTATATATTGATTTTTATTGAAAAAACTGGTTCATAAATTAAAAAAAGGAATAAAATAAGAAACCATTAACATGATAACAACTCATGTGCATGATGATGAAAGTCATGTGTACTTACTGTACTACAACAGTAACCCCCAAAGTCTAGCATATACATGTCAACTGTAAGATGCATTTATGACAACCCCCGATGCATCAATGACCTGCTACGCGTTGTGTTGCACTATTTGTAAAAAATAAATGGAATAGGTGGATCACATATGGTAAGCGCGAGAAAAGGGGTATCTAAATTATTTCCCTGCATATCGTGTTTCTTTATTTACAGGGATATGACTTTTATGCCCCTCATAACTAATTTTTCCTAATTTGTAGCATTGCCATTATTACTTTACTTATTAAATTAGTTAATTCATTTATTTCAATTGATGGATCGTGTCCATCAGATGCATCAAATCAAACGGTCCATATCTATTCTTATTTCTTTCACTAAGCATCTTTCTCACAGGAACCAGCCCATATATATATATATATATATATATATATATATATATATATATATATATATATATATATATATATATATATATATATATATATATATATATATGTATGTATGTATGTATGTATGTATGTATGTATGTATGTATGTATGTATGTATGTATGTATGTATGTATGTATGTATGTATGTATGTATGTATGTATGTATGTATATATATATATATATATATATATATATATATATATATATATATATATATATATATATATATATATATATACTCCTCCGTTACCTCTGCGGCACCGCCACCCATAACATCTATTCATTGGTCAGCTGAAACGGAGTAAAACATACTCCCTCCGTCCCACAAAACGTTTTTATTTTTGAATTTTAAAGGATTTAAGAGAAGTCTATTTTGGTGTTGAGTTTCCAAAAATATCTTTGGATGTGATAGGTAAAAGTAGGATGTGGTTGTAGAAATGTTAATTTCCTTGAAAAATTGTGTGGGAGTACATGTCTTTTTATATACAAGTATTCCTAATCCTATACAAGGTAGGAGAATGTAATAGGAAACAATATATACAATAAATATAGAATATATATTTAACATGCTCCCGGCTACGTCGGATGTGGAGGAGGTCTGATGCCCAGACTTGACTTGAACTCGAGGAAGAGGAGGGATGGCAGTCCTTTGGTGAAGATGTCAGCATACTGAGAAGAAGAGGGGACATGAAGGACTCTGATATGTCCGAATGCAACTTTGTTACATACAAAGTGTATGTCCACCTCAACGTGCTTGGTGTGCTACTGTTGTACAGGATTCAATGATAAATAGACGGCACTGATGTTATCGCAGAAGACGAGAGTGGCTCGTCGTAGTGGTTGCTATAGCTCAAGGAGAAGATTTCGGACCCAAGATGTCTCAGCAACGGCATTGGCCATAGCCCGATACTCAGCCTCTGCACTGGAGCGCGAAGTGGTAGCCTGGCTCTTCGAAGACCATGAGACCAGGTTATCGCCAAGAAAGACACAGTACCCGGAAGTAGAACGTCTGGTGTTGGGGCATCCGGCCCAGTCTGCATCATAGTAGGCCTTCAGATAATCTGTCGTGGAGCGTGTCAAATAGATGTTATGGGTGGCGGTGCCATAGAGGTAACGGAGGACTCGCTTCATGGGCCGTGAGATGGATGTCACAGGGTGTATGAAGATGAAGGCAAAGCTGCTGAACAGTGTATGTGATGTTAGGTTGGGTGAAAGTAAGATACTGCAAAGCACCAACGATGGACTTGTACAGAGAAGGATCGGAGAGTGCCATGCCAGATGAGGAGGAGAGCTTTACTTTTGTGTCCACTGTAGTAGAGATGGGGCGACAGGAGACCATCCTGGCCTGCTCAAGTATGTCATGGGTAAACTGTGTCTGATGAAGGAAGAGACCATTAGATGTGCGATGAACATTGATGCTAAGGAAGAAATGCAAGTCGCCCATGTCTGTCATGGCGAACTCGGCCTTGAGTTTCTGAATGAGGCTCTCAAGAAGTGAAGATGAAGAGGCAGTGAGAACTATGTCATCAACATATAGAAAGAGGTATGTGGTGCCTGTTAATCCATTCGAATAATGCTTGCGATTGCAGCCTATTACGATTATGAAATTTGGCAGATGGGCGTCAAGACGGCTTTCCTTAACGGGAACCTCAAACAAGATGTCTTCATGACACAGCCTGACGGTTTTTAAATTGCTGGTAAGTCTGCCAAAGTTTGTAAGCTGCAGCTTCAATCTATGGATTGAAACAAGCATCTCGGAGTTGGTACATACGTTTTGACGAAACTATTTCCAGTTTTGGTTTCGAGAAGAACTTTGACGAATCTTGTGTATACAAGAAGGTCAGTGGGAGTGTAATAGTATTTCTAATTTTATATTTCGATGAGATATTGTTAATGGGTAACGATATTCCTACTCTCACTTCTGTAAAGACGTGGTTGAGCGAGAACTTCTCCATGAATGACTTAGGGGATGCTAGTTATGTCCTTGACATAAGAATCTACCGAGATAGATCAAGAAAGTGAATAGGTCTGAATCAAAGTACATATATAGATAAAATCCCTGATCATTTTAGCATGTCTAACTCAAAGAAAGGATCTTTACCTATGACACCTAGCACGGTTCTTTCCAAGAGCCAGAGTTCTTCTCCTCCCGCGCAGAAGGAACTCATGATATAGGTTCCATACGCCTCTGCGATTGGATCCATCATGTACGCCATGATATGTACTAGACCTGATGTCTCATTCGCTTTAAGCGTGACCAGCAGATACCAGGGAAATCTAGGAGAAGCACACTGGACAGCGGTAAAGAACATCCTCAAGTATCTTCGCAATACTAAGGATGCATTCCTGGTATATGGTGATGAGGAAGAGCTGAAGGTGGTCGGTTACACTGATTCTAGCTTCCAAACCGACAGAGACGATTCAAAATCACAAGCAGGATATTTGTTTTGCCTGAATGTCGGAGCTTTTAGCTGGAAGAGCTTCAAGGAGGATACAACCGCCGATTCTACTACAGAGGCTGGGTACATAGATGCAGCCGAGGCAACTAAAGAAGCTTTTTGGATCAAGAAGTTCATTACTGAACTTGGAGTGGTTCCTAGTATTAATGACCCTATCTCGTTGTTTTGCGACAACACTGATGGCCAACTGTTTATTGTTATTCTATCATGTATAGGCAGATATAATATGTTTACACATCTCATGCTAATGTAAACAAACATTATATTTCTAGATTTATATTTAAAGATGTTTATCAGATAGTGTAATTCTGCTGATGAGACTAACATCTTGAAATAAATATTTATCTAAATGTCCATAGTCGAGTATTAACGAGAGTAGGATATCGTTAATGTATGTGAGACTAGTGTGTGTTGGATGTTTGACTTAGTCTCATAGTCAATGACGGTGTGTTCGCATCCGCCCATGGGCAGATATTATCTAGAGATAGTAGGATGCCGGATTGACCCACCCTAAAGATGTTGCTTGAACCTTTAGTTTATGCTCTAAACATCTTTAGCGCAACCACGGGTGTAACTATCCTTCGACTTGAAGTATTACGTTTTCTGCATATGTGAACCCGCATGCTTTGATACATTGTCCTAAGCCATATGAAATAAGGATGGTATACAGGCTTTGTTTTGGGTATGCCGCAACGCGTATTCAAAAACATAAATTACGTACATAGGATTTGTCACTACTTTTTTAAGAGATTAATGTCTTATGGGGCGCACTGATAAGTCATGACTGAAGAAATTGCATGGCCATGTTGAGATGTTTTTATGATGTCTGTTCCTATCAGTCAGACTTGATAAATCAGTGAATGACTTAATGGATACAAGTTGGATTTTATTAACCCCTTGCATTAAGTCTAGACATTGAGACAAAGGGATACAGTTACACGGAGTCTGAGTCGTGGAAAGGTTTTGACGGTGTAAACGTCTTAGCTTATAATCTGGGGGTAATAATATGTTGCTAGATACCGGTTATTTCTTATAATATTGGTGCAGAGCCAATACTGTGGCCAGCTTTATAAGTGCATATACAAATCACACACTTTGGACAACTTAAGGAGTAAGATTAAACAATGAGATAATAAGTAATTTGTATATTTGTAAAATAGTAAAATAAAATATTTTGGAATATAATATTGTATATATAAATATTCGGTTATATATATATATATATATTATATATGTGCCGATTAATATATATATATATATATATGTATGTATGTATGTATATGTGTGTGTATATATATATGTATGTATATGTATATATATATATATATATATATATATATATATATATATATATATATATATATATATATATATATATATATATATATATATATTGAATATTTTATTTTGGTTTGTCATTTTAATTATAAAAATAATTATTTTGGCATAAAGTATTTAAAGTATATTTTATACTTGTTTAAAATGATATTGGTATTTTTATTTGATTTAAAATTAATTTTATAATAATTTTTGGTATCAAATAAAATACACTTTGAACACTTAAGTGGAGAAGAATTTTATAAATCCTTATCATATCATTCATTCGGCCATAAGGATTTAAAGGATCAAAATTAGTCTTTGATTAATAGTTCAATTTTTAACCTTTAGCTTAATGACAAAGTTTTTTTTATATCCCAGCGGTCAAACCACCAAACTCGGTGGGGTAAGGTCTAGGCAACCCTTACCGAATATTATTAAGATAGCTTGAGGATACAAAGTGAGGGGAGGACCGAACCAAGACCTAATGCCAGCCCCTCATACGGAAGACAAACCTTTCGGGGAAAACAATCCTCAAAATAAAGGGTAAGGGAACCTAGAACAAGGCTTGACCAAGGCCACAAGAAGGTCCAAGTAAGCAAAGAACCACAATACTACGGCATGACCAATGCCACATACGGTCCTAAGTCCTAACAACAAAACAACTAGTCTAAGGCACAATCAAAACGGCCAAAGAGCAAGTCACAAACATCCTCAACAACCAGGGTACTTCAAAAGGGCAGGACCACACTCACAAAGGAGCAAGAAAGCCAAGCCAACAGACTCAACTACACAAGACCATACCCACCAAAACTAAAAAAGGATAGAATGAGCACACCCATAATTTTCCATAGTAGTGGTGAAAATAATGGTTTTTTAGAGGAGCTGAAAAGGTTTCTTCATAGAATAATGCTCCATACAAAGCCACCAAATTGAACCACCAACATAACCATAATTCACAAGAGCATACCACCATAAAATAGACAGGAAATAATCAGGAATGAATGCATTCTCGAGATAACCCCAATTGATTCCAACAGAAAAAGTTGTGGGAACAATGGAATAAAGCACAGCCCACTAAGTAGGCCAAATCAAGCAACAGAGAATACTAATTGAGGGGGGCAGCTTTACCAGGCTTAGCACTAGTCGAGACATAACTGGGAAATTGTCTAAGATCAAATTGGTGTAACTTTTGTGCTTTAAGGGGCAGGTCAATAACAGAGAAAAACTGAGAGGGGGTGTAACTGATTACAGCTTCACGTCACCAAGAAATGAGGCAGTCTGTTTACTAGCTTCTCACAAACCACAAAGGAGCTCTTGACATAAGAGAGAAGAAAATGAAACTTACTCAAATAAGTATCCTGCTCAGGGTTAATCCCAAGTTGAAGGGAGGGTAATTCCCCTTCATCAGTCTCAATAATAATGCTCCTGAAGCCATGTGCCAGACCCCAGCTTAAAACTTGGACTCCAACCTCCAAATAAGCCATGTATTTTGGTTTAGGGCTGGAAGAGGCATAGCCAAAAAGAAAATCCCCTTTTCTATTTCTGAGAACAGTAGGTGCAGCAGTTTGATGAAGAAATTGTCCTCCAGAAAGATTGAGCTTAATAGATTCTCCCTCAGGATATTGCCAACAAACCTTTTTTATCATAAAGATTTAGGTAGAGTGCCTGCAAGATTGAACACTGTTTCCCAGTAAGGAAGAACTTCATTTAAGGAAGGCCACTTTCTGGAAGCTGCTTCAACAGCCTCTTTCCCCACAAGGTGGATGATTCTAGGCACAGAGTAACCACAGCCCCCATATTTAATAGAAGAATAGGCTCTCCAAATCCCCCAAAGAATGAAGATAGGGACACACTGTTGAAGGAATTCCTTAACAGCATGTTTCTTAGAATGAAGCTTGTTCTTCCACCATAAATTTAGTTATTGCCTCATGGTGTGAGAATTTCCATGGATACCAAGCACATACTCATAGTGCTTCCAAACCTGATGAGCAAGTTCCCCCTTACAAAAAACATGCTCCAAACTTTCCACATGGGGATGAGTGCAACAATAGCATTTGGAGACAGTAGGGATTCCTATATGCATGAGAAAATCATCCATGGGAAGTTTTTGAAAAAGGACCCTTCAGCACAGGAAAGATATTTTAAAAGGAACACATGGATGCCAACAATTAATAACAACATTTTCAACTAAGTTACGGGGCTTTAAAAAATGCTTAACTGCTTGCATGGAAAATTGACCATTGCTCTTAGGTTTCCAAATGGGCTGGTCAGGCACATTGGAACCAAGCATGTCCAGATTCACATTAAGATGGAAGAAAAAACCAGGATCCAGAATGCCAACAAGCTTGGAAAAGTCAAACTGTCTGTTCAAATATAAGTTTTTAAAGGTTCTAAAAGATATCTCCTATGGGGTTGATTAGAAACAGCACCAAGCACCCCAATACCAGTCCAATTGTCCCACTAAAAGCTAACTGAGCCATCATAGATTCTCTGTAACACCCTAATCCGTCCAGGTCTGCAGCCCCATTCGGACTAAAGTATTTAACTTGGTAATCGTAAAATTTAAAACTTTTCAAACACACTTTATTAATCCCAATAATATTTTTCATAACATATACAGTACGGAGTATTTAACAATATTGCGGAAGCGAATTTAATATTGACATATCATAAATTATTTCAAAACTTGTAACATCCATCCTGACAATCTCGCCCCATCTGCCGCCAGGATCACATTAATCTTTCTGTTTACCTGCGTGTAGCAAATAAAACACACTACACGCTCAGTGGTGAAGCTGAGTAAGCATATCTAAAACGTCGAACATCCACATAAATTGAATCTCAATTCATAATCAACCATTTTATATCATGCACACAATACATGGTTCAAACATTCAAAATATTTTCAATATTTTATTCCAAGTCATTTGATATTCAATATATATCAATAATGCTCTTAAATTATTCTTAATCTAAGGCCACATCATTTTATATTCAGCTCTTAGCTATTCCTAGTCTAAGGCAGTAATTCTAACCACACCCTTAAACTATAAATAGTTTAATGCAGAACACAAGAATCGATAATCCACCCTATGAGTCATGTGGATTACGTACCAACCGAACAATGATTTGTCGGGTGGGTGATATCCGGTCTGGATCCCGTACGTACGTTTTAACACGAAATATGAATTGGTCAAGTAGGTATATCTTAGAGTTCTTCTAGATATCCTTAATAATCATCATCAATATACAAGTGGGTATATCTTAGAATTGTTCTAGATATCCTTAACAATACGATTCATTAATTCATTACTTTCACTTTAACAATTCATGATCATCATTCAAAACGTTCATCATCATTAATTCATTATAATCAATAATCAAACAATCGTCATAATGCATAATAACAAATAGCGGCCTAGTCTCGAGTGTTAACATCCGAACTTACCGTCATGCATCACATAATGTTTATATGTCACAAACATCATTTTTATTGTACAAAATCATATTTATATTGTGCATAATTAATTGGTATCAAAAAAAGGATTTTAGAGCATATTTTTAGGAACATTTTCATCTGGAATTAAGGAAAATAATTTAAAATAATCAATTAATTTATAAAAATTGATTTATATAATTTTATATAATCCATTAATTCATAATAATTGATTTTTACAACTTAAATAATCAATTAATTCATTATAATCTATTTTTACAATTTAAATAATCAATAAATTCATTATAATCGATTTTTCCACTATAAATAATCGATTAATTCATAAAAAATCGATTTTTACAATTTAAATAATCCATTAATTCACAATAATCGATTTTTACAATTTAAATAATCCATTAATTCATAATAATCGATTTTTACAATTTAAATAATCAATTAATTCATAATAATCGATTTTTACAATTTAAATAATCAATTAATTCATAATAATCGATTTTTACAATTTAAATAATCAATTAATTCACAATAATCGATTTTTACAATATAAATAATCGATTAAATGGTACTGACTTCGAACCACTGATCTGAATAAAATTCTAATCGATTTTTAGTAAGTAAATAATCGATTTTCGACCACTGTTCATCGTCTTCTTACTCGAGTCAGTTTTAACATTATCTTTTTTTAATCACCAAACTTCAATTTAATTATATAAAAATGTTCTCCAATGTTCACAGATCATTTTAGAGTCTTTAATTCGTAATTTTAACAACAATTTCATGGTTTATGATTCTTGGTTTTTCAAACATGTCAAACACAAAACTCAACCAAACGACCGTTTATGAACGTAGAAACGATCTATATGAACATTCTAGTCACTAGATATATCTACGGGCTTACCTCGAAGTGTAATGGAGGTTTTGAAGATTTTCCGGCAAAACTTCCGGCGAGCACCACGTCTTGCTCCGGCGAACTCGACGACAACTAATACTATCAGATTACTCCCCTCACTCACAGGATTCTATTGAACTAAATTTTAGAAAGAATGGTGTAGAAAATGGGAAATGAGCTCTCCCTTATATAGGGGGTTGAAGAGGGGAAGAAGACAGGTTGCATCGTCATTTCCATGATCCTGTGATCGGCTAGTGCGCTGGGAGGCGCCGTTCGCACAGTGTCCCTGATTGGGACCAATTTTGGTTCCAATCGGGGTACACTTTTTTGTCCAACTTTCTCCGAATTTAAATCCGATTGAACCGTTGGGGGTTAGACAGTCAAACTCTACATAATGATATAATTTTCATATTTATTTGTAATACTTTTTCTGACATCATATTTTTAGGTGGTTGACTTTGACAGAGTCAAAATTCATTTAATTGACCTTTGTTCAATAAAATTCATATATTTAATTCATGTTATTTATTTTCATGATTTATTTCAATAAATCATTTCAAAATTCACATTATAAACAAATCCCTAATTTGGGTCTATACTCTGGTTTCCCAAATTAAGATCATACAGTAAGTCAACATATTGGATTTATCTCTATGAGATTTATCCAGATTGTGATATTGGATATCAATATATGTTTTATTTCGGCCCAAAGCCCAACAACAATTTATTTTAATCAAAACAAATTTAATTAATTGAATAATTATTCATTAATAATTCTAGGGTATATTTTGGGGCGTTACATTCTCTAACCAATAAAGGGTTCAATTTGTGACCTAATAGAGGTCATTCTCTTCCACACATGTGAATCTCCATATTGCCATTTTTTAACAACAGGATGTACCCGAGGACAATATTTAGCCTTTAGAAACTCCCCCCATTGGGAAGATATAGTTCTAAAGTTCCACCACAGTTTAGCACTATTAGCATCTACCAATGCTTTCATGGAAGAAAAACCCAGATCCCCTTCACAGGTAGGATGACTAATGTGTGCCCAGGAGCTCTAGTGGTATTTCTGCCTGTTATCCTGACTCCCCCAATAGAAATTAGCAAAGTGTTGTTCCAATTTGTGAAGAACTCCCATCGCGGAGGAGATAGCAGAAAATACATGAGCTGGTATAGCTTGCAAAACACTTATAATCAAAACTTGTTTCCCTCCATAAGACAAAAGTTTCCCTTGCCAGCTTTGACACCTTTGACCTACTTTATGAAGTAAGGGGGTAAAGTAGTAATTTCTCATACTTCCTCTATATATAGGACAACCCAGATACTAAAGGGAAGGATTTGTGAACAAATTGAGTAATATCATGAACTCTCTTTATATAAGCCACAGAAGTGTGGGGGTGCATGTAAAAGGAACTCT
The DNA here is from genome assembly GCA_003260385.1 of Cuscuta australis. NCBI lineage: Eukaryota > Viridiplantae > Streptophyta > Magnoliopsida > Solanales > Convolvulaceae > Cuscuta > Cuscuta australis. Next base: position 1,223,761 of record NQVE01000203.1, read on the forward strand.
TATGCACACTTATCAGTTGTCCAGAAACCTGCTCATAAGTGTGAAGGTCCTGCATAATGAGTTGTATAGTTTTACCTTTTCCAGAGGTGAAGATGATCATATCACCAGCAAAGGCTAAATGATTCAAAGGAGGGATCCCTCTAGATTGAGAGAAGAGACAAGAAGCCTGTTGCTGGATTCTCAGGTTTAGCATTTGAGAGATGAGCTCAGCTCCAATGATAAACAAACTAGGAGACAAAGGATCCCCCTGCCTCAAGCCCCTACTAGATGTAAAAAAAGCCTTCTCTAGCTCCATTGATTATAACTGAGTACCAGTTATTAGACAAGAGTCTAAAAACAATCCACTTGTCACTGCACCACAACTGCCTTTGGATTTTATTCATGAAGTACCAGGAGACCCTATCATAAGCTTTGGCCATATCCAGCTTAAGGATAATATCTCTATTAGTAGCAGTAGTTGCAGTAGACTCTGCAGAAAAAAGGTTATGGAATAAAGTTTCATTATCAATAGGTGGATTTATCACTTTGTAATGTTTTGTTTTGTTTTTAATTGATCCACGGCACAATTGAAATAAAAGGGTGTGTGAAGATTATCAATAGGTGGATGGTGATTTTCGGCCATTGCATTTTCTAGTGAGAGAAAATATTTTGTGTTCCATTAATATCATTTTGTGTATAGAAAATATCTACAATATTTTCTAAATATTATTAGAAATATTTTCTATAGAAATATACAAGATTATTATTATTCCAAATTTTAATCTTTATATTTTACCTACTATAATCTTTACTAGCATAAAGATTGTGGTAGACTCCGGCGTTGTTCGTGTGTCAAAGTTGGAAACCGGATACTTGAACGGTTACGTTTGCACTTTCAACGCTCTTCCTACGACTTCAATTTTTACCACTTACAGATAAAGGTATAAATTTCTTACTACTATATGTTTTAGTGCGTGATTCTGGGCAAGATAATCATGTTAGATGTTAAAATTTTTGTATTTCGTTGTCTATCTGATACGATAAAGTATCGAATTGAGGAGACTTTGAGCGTCTCCAAGCTCCAGAAATCAAGAGAAGAAGAGAAGAGAGAATTCGCTTGCAAGGAACCGTGTAACGCCCTAGAAACCGGCCTAGAAGTTAACCAATAATTAAATAAATAAGAATTATTTATTTACGATAATCTATTCTTTTAAAGAATTAAAAGATATTTTAGAAATTCTAATCGTCTCAATATAACAAAACTAATCTGATTATATTTGTAAAGATTTAAATCAAAAGACGGATCAGTGCTAATTAAATGAAAGAATTAAGACAGATTCGGTGGAACCGGTAAATACTTGTTGAATGATTATAAAAGTTATATCATTGGGTAGGGATCGATGAATCGAATACAACGACACAAACAGATTTCAATTCGGAGCAAGTTGACCTGAAAAGTGTGTTTTCACTCAACGCACAAACCCTTAAGAATATATATATGGATTATGCTATATGTACCCCAAGGTTTGTACCCCGCAGTTTTGCACCAACACTTTGTGTTGGTGTAAAACTATTTTTTGTTAAACGCACCAACATTTGTGTCCGTGTGAATATTTATTAACGCACCAACACTTGTGTCGGTGTAAACCATCGAAATGTTTGTGCAAGCCTGTGGTGTACAAATGCGGTATATTTTTTGGTGTAAGTGTAGATCCTATAGCATGGTCCTATATATATTCCGTTTCTAGCTAGATCCCGATTCACAAACGTCAACCGCATCCTCCTCCGATCGAAACACGCCGCACCCCTGTTCCTCCTCTCTTCTTCGATCGAGCTGGGCAGCGGCGTAGCGGCAAACAATTCCTCTTCCTCCTCTGCATCTTCTTCTCAGGCGAGCAGCAGCGCCAGCGATCGGAAGGCCCCTTCCAGCGACGACCTAGGTGACTCAGGTAGCAGCTTGAGCCGTCGGCGAATTCCAGCGATTCAACGGCGGCGGTGCTCCGAAGATTGACCTCCAGCGACCGGCGCAGGCAGTCCCCTCCGGCAACCTCTCTCCCCCTCTGTTTCGGCGACCCTGCAGACTCTGATGGCAGACCCTTTCCAGTGGTGATGTCCGGGAAACAGTGGCAGGGCTTCAAGTGACTCCAGGCAGCGACAATTAGGGCTCGGTCAATGGCGATGGTGTCCGGGCCGCAATAGGGACGATGGCAGCCGTGCATCGTTCGGGCAGTGGTACCAAACTGAGCAGTAGGGTGCGAGTGACTCCGTCTATGCCCCGTTCGAGTAAAGTTCTCTTTAATCAGATCGAAACCAATCGAGGTGAGTACATGGACATCTAACACTAGAATATGCATCTAGGTTTGAAATTTCGTTCATAATTGTTATCGTGGTTGATCTGTGTGATTTATCTGTATAATTGTTGATTGTGAATGGTTATCGTTGAATAAAAAGGGTAGTATGCATGATTTAGGGCTTGATTGATGAATTAATGTGTTTGATAACGTTTAGAATGTTAATATGAACCTATTGGTGTTTGTTGATTATGAGATTGCTGTTGGTTTGATGCCGAAAAACGGAACAGGTATGAATATGGGATTGGTTGCATCAGACGGTAGGCGGTACCGCCAGGATGGTACCGTGCTACCGTCACACTCTGTTGGGTTCTTCTACCTCTGTCAGTAGCTGCAACCGTACAGTACCTAGGTACCGGACGGATGGTAGGCCCTACCGCCTGGTCGGTAGTTGGCTACCGCAGCAGTCCTACCGAAAGAGTTCATTGATTCAGACGGTACCCCTGGTACCGTAGGACCGATACCCAGGTACCGTAAGGGCGTTACCTCGTACCGTGACAGGTACCGTCTGGTACCTGAGGCCGGGTCTATCAATCTGTGTTTTCGTCAAAGATTGATTCTGAGACTCCGTGTGTTGCATGACGGTGAACATGGGTGTTTACACCCAATGTTAGGCCGCTATCTGAGTATGTTAGATATCTTGTTAAATACATTGTGGATTTATGAATGTTGTATTATGTACTGATTAATGAATATTGATATATCACCTAGAAGAATTCTAGGAAATGACCTGAATGGATGATTAGTGGCAAGGTATGCCATAAGTATAGTTAGTTAAAGCCATGTGGTACTTGCTGGGTCCAATGGTTGTTCGGGTAAAAACGTGTACACGTGGATCTAAGAACTGTCGTTCCGAAGGGGACACGGATCTCACCCACCCAACGAGAAACTCCCGAGTTGGTTTGAGCTTGGCCTTTGTTCCGAAGGGGAAGGTCATGACTCCATAATCAAGTCGAATTCAGTTAAGCTTTAACCTAGCATAGGTTAAGAGCCAAGTACGATAAGGAAAGTAAAGTAAACTAAAAAGGAAAGTTCCTAATACATATACCGATGTTGTTTGTATCCTATGAATTGTTATGACATTGGTTATGCATGTTATATCTTGGATGTCGTATGATTGTTGCCAAGCATGTTGTGTGCATGATATCATGTGATAATTATGAATTAGTGGATTTGCCTATGTGTATGTTCGAACTGTTAGATATTTCTCACTTAGCTTCAATGCTGAGCGTGTAGCCCATTTTTCCTATTTGCTACACGTAGATGTTTGTGGTAGATTGATTCTGGAATCCATCCTGGAGAGCAGCATGACGAAGGAGATGTACGGATGCAGGGATTTAATGTTTGATTTAATTATAAGGCTTCCGCACTGTTTGTATAAACTCCGATATGTATTTAAATTATTTTTAGTTGTTGAGTTTAAATTAAATGTTTTAATTTATTGGAAAATATTGTATGTGGATACCAATTTAGTAGCAACCCGGTTCGCTAACCTATTTATTCGGGTTACGCGGGTTGGGGTATTACAAACCGTGCGCCTAAGGAGAAAGGAAGTAGAGTTTAATTGGGTTATTATTTCATACGTATTATGCATGGGGTGAATCTCTTTTTAAAGGAGAGAAACCCTAACAGAAACCCAATCCTAGTTAACTACGTTTTCTAAGCTGACAGTTCAAAAAAAGCGACGAGGTAAAGAACCGTAAAGAAACCCTCGAAGAAGCTTATATTTTCGCTCACGTAAAAAAACACTATTACAATAATTAAAATTATAATAATAATTAAAAAGATAATCAATGGAGTAGATAATCCTTATGCCACGCCGGGACCTTTCGATCACGCTGGCGTCTCGCTTTGCTCGTCCCCGGCTCCTCACCCCTTATCCCTGTCGCTTCCGCCTCGTGGTCATCCTCGGGTCGTTCGTTGTCTGCTGGCACGTTGCCCACCCCGTCCTCCTGTTGCATCATATCACTCCCTCCGTCTTGAGGAAACACCTTGTCCTCAAGGTGTATATCGGGGTACCACCTCGCTTGGCTCCCATGTTGCATCGTCTCGCGTACCGTCGGACCATTCAACCAAATACTGCTGAACAAACTTTCCTCAACGTAAAATCTGGTGGCTTGCATGCACCCTCACGGGCTTGGACACGGGCTGGCCCTGGAGCAATTCGTTTGGCAGAGACTGGGGCCTGTCCACCTGCGCCATCCCATAGTAAGGCCGCAGGAGAGCCACATGAAAAAATGGGTGGATCCGGGACCCTTCTGGCAAGCTTCTATGTCTTCGGTCGGGCCACCGAGTGTTGGCGATACGGTTGTAGCTTCAACAAAACCAAGTCGCCCACACTAAACTCCATGTCACGACGACAACGGTTTGCGGCGGTTGCCATCCTCTGTTGGGCCTCCCTCAAATGCTCCCGCAAGCGTTGAATCAATTGATCCTGTTCGGTTAAAGCCTTATCCACCTCCAAAACCTTGCTCTCGCCAGGAATGTACGGCACGAATGCCGGTGGTGGGCGCCCATATAGGGCTTCAAACGGAGTCATTTGCAGGCCGGAATGAAATTGGGTGTTGAGGGCGTACTTGGCCCACGGCAGTAGCGCCGTCCACCGAGTGGGCTTCTCTTGAGTGTATGCACGCAAATACTGTTCGACCCCTCGGTTCATTACCTCTGTTTGGCCGTCAGTCTGGTGGTGGAATGTGGTGCTCATCTTCAACGTGGTACCACTGCATTTCAAAAGTTCCTGCCAAAATTTGCTCAAAAACACCGTGTCACGGTCCGAGGTGATTGTTTTTGGAAACCCATGAAGTTTTACTACTATATCGATGAAAAGATGGGCTGTGCGTGGGGCATCAAAATCTGTCGGTAAGGCCCCGGGTGGATGGTTTTGGTCGGGCGATCCACAACAACCAAAACGATGTTGTTACCCCGCGAATTCGGTAGGCCGACGATGAAATCCATGGATATGTCCTCCCATACTTGTGTGGGTATCGGTAGTGGTTGGAGTAACCCCGAAGGAGGTTGAGTAGAGTACTTTGTGGTTTGGCACACCATACACGCCTGAACATACCCCTGAACTTCAGCCCTCATCCTTGGCCAGAAGAAATTTTGTGCGAATCGGAAGAAGGTCCGCTGAACCCCCGGATGCCTGGCCATGACTGTATCGTGATTCTCCTTGATTAACTGTACCCGCAACAGCGAAGTTAAACTCACACATAAGCGCCTCCCGTAATATAACAATCCATCCACGACTGAGTATGGTTCGGCCAACTTGGCCCGCTGGTGCTCCCGGTGGCGGTTTACCAGGTCTTTTTGCACCTGGTTTTCTTGCTGTAATACAGCCATGAGCGAGGACACCAGCACCGAGATAGTCAATAATGTATGCACTTCCTCGGAGGTGTCATGGATGCGCGATAGGGCGTCTGCCACCCGGTTGGATGCGCCGGTCTTGTACTTGATTCAGAATCTAAACCCCAAAAGCTTCCGAATGTAGAAGTGTTGGTCCGGCGTTTGGATGACCTGTTATAGCAATTCCCAAAGGCTTTTGTGGTCGGTGCGAATGAGGAACTCCTGGCCGAGTAGATACTGGCGCCACTTTTGAACGTATTCCACTATTGCATACAACTCCTTATGGTACGTGGAAGCCGCCATCCGTTGTGGGTAGAGCTTCTAACTAAAGTAGGCGATAGGCTGCTCTCGTTGTAAAAGAACGGCACCGATCCCCGTTCTGGAAGCATCTGTCTCTACCACAAAAGTTTCTTCAAAGTCGGGCAATCGTAATACCGGGGCTGTGGTCATGGTTTGCTTCAACTTCTCGAAAGTTGTGCCGGCCTGTTCCGTCCATTTGAAAGCGTCCTTGCGCAGGAGGTTAGTAAGTGGCGCTGCTAGTTGGGCGTAGTGCTGCACAAATCACTGGTAATACCCGGTCAGACCCAAAAATCCCCAATATTGCTTCACTGTTTTAGGTGTCGGCCACTGCTCCATTGTCGTGATCTTGGCAGGGTTGGCTTGAAGGACTCCTTTGGCGACGATGTGGCCCAAGTATTCTACCTTCGGTGTACACAAGGTGCATTTGGTCTTTTTCATGAAGAATTGATTTTCGTGTAACAGTGTGAACAAGCGCCGGAGGTGATGCAGGTGATCTTCCTTAGTGGCACTGTAGACTAGAATGTCGTCGAAGAAGACGATGATGAACTTACGGAGATGGACAGCAAAAAGCCGATTCATACATGACTGGAATGTTGACAAGGCGTTCGTAAGTCCGAAAGGCATGACCACAAACTTGTAGTGGCCTTCGTGGGTTCGGAAGGCCGTTTTATGAATGTCCTAGTCGAACATATGGATTTGATGGTACCCGGAACGCAAATCCAATTAGGAAAAAATGTTGGCTTTTCCCAGCTCATCAAATAGCTTGTCGGCGGTCGGTATAGGGAAGTGATCTAGGACGGTGGCGGAGTTCAAAGCACGGTAATCGACGCACATACGATATGTTCCATCCTTCTTTCTAACCAATAGCACCGGAGATGAGAATGGGCTACGACTTGGCCGGACGAGCTCTTGCTCCATCAATTGCTTCACTTGTTTTTCGATCTCAGTCTTTTGAAAGTGTGGGTACCTGTAGGGCCGTACGTTTACTGGCTTGGTTTCCGGTTGTAAGAAAATCCTGTGATCCGCATCTCGGCGAGGCGGCATCCCATTGGGTTCCTCGAAGACAGCCCCGAATTCGTCCAGCAACTGAGTGATCGCTGCCGGCAATGGAGGTTCAGGGGTGTCGGGTTTATTCTCTTTTGTCGCCATGAGCTCCACGTAAACCTCGACTTCTTTGCTTGCGTGCAGGGTTTGGAGTTAGTGAAACGTCATTAATTTTGCTATAGGTAACGCTCCTCGTAAAGTCACCCCTTGCCCCAGTCTTGTGAATTCCATTGTCACCTTCTCATAATCATGTGCTACTCGTCCCAATTGACGGAGCCACTGTACCCCTAAAACCGCATCGTGGCCGTGGATCTGTAACACATAGAGGTCTGCTGTAAACATTACCCCTTGTAGCATCACCTCAACTGATTTACATTGCCGGTCACACTATAGGGAGTCTCCGTTGCCGACGTAAACCCGGAATGATAAAATCACCTCAACCGGTATCCCCAACCTCTCAACGATTTGCGGATGAACGAAGTTGTGTGTGCTTCCGCCGTCGATCAAGACCCCAATCGCCTGCCCAGAGATCTGCCCGCTGGGGGGCTGCCTAGGATAGATGGTTTTCCCGGAGTCGAGTTAGACCCCCCCTGTTGAGTTCCCCGCCCTCCTGGCAAAAAACCACGGCTAGCGTTAGGATTCCATGACCCACTCTAGCTCCCCACCGATTGCACTATGGCATTATGCTTCGCCTCCAATTCACGTGCTAGGGCGAACGAATCTGAGAGGGTAGCGGGTTTAAGGAGACTGATTTCATGTTGCAGGTGATTCTTTAGCCTGGAATGGAACAGGGACTGTAAATGTTGTTCGGGAACGTCCGTCACGTGGGTGAGAACCCTCTCAAAAGCTGCCTGGTAGTCCATGACTCCCCCCACTTTCCGTACCCGTGCCAATTTCCCAAGGTAATCGACGTAGTGGAGAGGATCAAAACGTAGCTTGAATTTCTCCACAAAGTCTTCCCATTCGTCGATCATGCTGTTGTTCCGCCGCCAACAAAACTAATCAGCCGCCGGCCCTTCCAACATCATGGTAACACATCGCAAGCGTTCCTCGGGTGGAGTCTCGTAATAAGAAATATACTCCTTAACCTGATAGAGCCAACGCAACGGCTCAGATCCGTCACTCTTCGGCGGTTCCAGTTTCGGCTTGGGCGTCGGAGCACCTCCATTCCTCGGTCCCTCGTGATTATCCCCATGGCGGCCCATACGACCCCCACCACCTACTTGCAGCACGATGAGATTCGTTTGCATGGCAGTCAAGGCCGCGTCAATTCTAGTTAGGCGGAAATCAAAATCCCTTTGCATTTGGTGCACTGCATGCCCCATCTCGCCGCCTTTGCCTCGAGATCGGCCGTGGTTGATGAAGCGTCCGTCATCTCTCAACAAGAGCACCTTGATACGATAAAGTATCGAATTGAGGAGACTTCGAGCGTCTCCAAGCTCCAGAAATCAAGAGAAGAAGAGAAGAGAGAATTCACCGGCAAGGAATCGTGCGCCTAAGGAGAAAGGAAGTAGAGTCTAATTGGGTTATTATTTCATACGTATTATGCATGGGGTGAATCTCTTTTTAAAGGAGAGAAACCCTAACAGAAACCCAATCCTAGTTAACTACGTTTTCTAAGCTGACGATTCAAAAAAAGCGACGAGGTAAAGAACCGTAAAGAAACCCTCGAAGAAGCTTATATTTTCGCTCACCTAAAAAAACACTATTACAATAATTAAAATTATAATAATAATTAAAAAGATAATCAATGGAGTAGATAATCCTTATGCCACGCCGTGACCTTTCGATAACGCCGGCGTCTTGCTTTGCTCGTCCCTGGCTCCTCACCCCTTATCCCTGTCACTTCCGCCTCGTGGTCATCCTCGGGTCGTCCGTCGTCTGCTGGCACGTTGCCCACCCCGTCCTTCTGTTGCATCGTATCACTATCCTTGCATGGTTACCTTTCATAGATATGTATTGAATGAACTCCAAAACTATCACAAGTGGATGAGAAGTGCTGGAGTAGGAACTATTGAGGGACAAGTGAATATTTCGAAATTCTATGGAGACAAGACTGGTCTCAAACTCTCAGGTTCTTAATGTAGCAAAATTCCACTTGACTTGTTTATTGATTAAAAAAAGAAGTTGCTCAAGAGATCCCACAAAGGAAGAAACTAGAAACTTTCAAACTTGCTGAAGCATCTTATGCAGCACCAGCTAAAGCGTCTTATGCAACACCTTATGAAGAGACACATACAGTTGTGAAGAAATCCAAAATGGGAAGATATCACACTTATCATTCCAAACCCAAAAGGTATCATGTCTAGGCGCCGATAATCGAACTCGTGATCATTGTTTGCATAGCTTATTTTTATTGGAGATTTCTCTTGCCCCCATGAAGTTTTAGAGATTGTTGGTCATGTGTACATAAATTATCTCGTGACAGAGCTAGGTGCGTCAAGTCACTGTAGACAGATATCGTGGGCGCGTGTGTGTGTTGAATGCACTATAAGGATAAGCTATGTTCCTTTTCTAACACCAATTAATTTTAGAAGAGATGGTAACATCTAAGGCCTTAAAGAGAAGTCGGAAAGCCTACATGTAAAACATTCACACTACTACCTCTATCCCCATAGACCTTTTCTGTTTTGACTCTTTTGGTCAAACAATAACATGTCAACATCACAAGGTCGTGGCTAAAAATGACTCTTTTTAAGAAATTGCATTGAGTTAATGATTGCACAAATCTCTTAGTTTTTTTAAGTACTAATCACTCTCTTATTCTATACTTTATTTTTTAAAAAAAGGAAATGCCCATTTAATTTTTCTGCCTAAATGGTTTTCACTCACAAATGGTAATTGCTAAACTTGAATAGATAAGTGTTTAATGTCAATTTGTCATTAAAAGGTAATTGATTTTTTTTTATTTAATACGGTACCGTGTGTCATAAATTAAACACAAGTGAAAATGATTAAAATGTAATGTGTGTAATAAAATAAAATTTTGAAGTGGTAAATAATGCCAAAAAGGTGTGTAATAAATTACAATATTGAAATGGTAAGAAACACCTAAAACGTAATTTATATTTATAAATTAAGATGTAATTAAAAACACATAAATGGTAAGTAACACCAAAAAGGTGTAATAAAATCAAATGTTGAAATGATAAGTAACACAAAAACATGATTAGTATTTACAAATTAAGATGTAATGTGTGTATAAAATGTAATTAAAGGTATATTAAATTTATGTTACGGTGTGATAAAAAAATTAATGAACACATGACCGTGTTTGATTTTAACTTCATACGTATTCTAAATAAAATAATTTTCCTATACACAGATTTGGTAAGAATGAATAATAAACACACTGTAAGTACCTATGAAATAAATAAAATGATTTCCTTATATTATCATGTGTGATAAAATAAAATTTTTAAATGGTAAGTAAAACTAAAAAGGCATGTAATAAATTAAGATGTTGAAATGGTAAGTAACACCAAAAAAAAACCAAAAACGTAATTTATATTTATAAATTAAGATTAAAAAACACAGAAATGGTATGTAACACCAAAAACGTGTGTGATAAAATAAAAGGAGAACTCCCTAGATAGAAGTAAAAAACTATGAAAATATCACAATAGGATTCATGTCTTTTAAGACAAAAAGAAGAGTTCACACTGCCACACTCACCACAAATTCATATTGTAATTGACATCTATCACCGCTACATTGTCATCTGTCGCTACCGGCCACCAGAGTGTTATCGCGGATCACAGACGATTGACTTATCGGACTCATATATTACACTTTCATCAATTTTTCAACACACTGCTAATGCGTACTCTTATGTCACACTGCCAGTATACTTCTATTTTGGTCTTAAAATTAAAAGACTTAAAACTTCTATGTTCGTATTTTCATACTTTTTTACTCCTCTCTAGAGAGATTTCTTTAAAATAAAATGATGAAATAGTAAGTAACACCAAAGACATAATTAATATATATTTAAAACTAAGATGTAACGCGTATGTATAAAAATTTAACTAAGGATATATTAAATTTATGATATGGTGTTATAAAAAATTAAATAACATGGTACCTTGTTTCATTTCAACTTCATATGTATTTTAAATAAAATGATTTTAAATAAAATAATTACCTCATACACAATTTTGGTCAGAATGAATAATAAATACACGGCAAGTACCTATGAAATAAAAAATGATTTTCTTATTTTATTACACGTTTAATAAAATAACATTTTGAAATGGTAAGTAAAACCAAAAAGGTGAGTAATAAATTAAATTGTTGAAATGGTAAGTAACACCAAAAACGTAATGTTTGTTTATAAATTAAGGTGGAACATGTGTATAAAAATACTCCGTAGTAACTAAATGTTGAAAAAAAATTAACCGCTATAAGGAATATAATAAGCAAAAAAATTGCCTTATACACATTGCAATTAAAAAAATTGGAAAAGGAAATTAGATTAAGCAAAAAACTTTTCATTGTATAAATAGGGTCAATTGCAAATACTTCCGCAACTATATGTTGTAGTTTCAAAAGTAACTATGATGTTTTGTCACTTTAAAGCACTAACTAAATTATATTTCCTCCGTCCCAATTTATAGTGTCTGTTCACTATTCACAGGGTCAAACTTCATTCACTTTCTTCCTCTATTTCCGTTAGCAATTTGATAAAATAAAGTACTATTGTCACTACTAGTTTTGTAGATCTTTTGATGTAGTATTTTGATATGTAATTTTCATGTTTTAACTTTATACCATTTGTCATATAAAATGATTTGAAAATAATTTCAGTCAACCATCGTAAACCGAAACTAGCGCTATAAATTGGGACAGAGAGAATATATGTTTGAACCAGTCTTTCATATTTCTGCTGCCCCCACAAAATTTCTAGTATTGTTGGTGGTCATGTGTACATCAATTATCTCGTGACGGAGGCTATGTGGGTCAAGTTATAATCGAATATCGTGGTGCTTGTGTATGTTGAATGCACTATAAGGGTAAGCTATGTACCTTATTTTAACACCAATTAACTTTAAGAGAGTTGGTAGCATCTAATGCCTTACATAGTAGTAAAAAAGCCTACATGTAAAAAATACACAATACTGCCCCGTCCCAAAAAACACTTTCTGTGCAAAAAATGACTCTTTTAAAGAAATTGCATTGAGTTAATGATTGAACAAAACTTTTAGTTTTTTAAGTAGTAATCACTCTCTTAACTTAGTTAATAGACTATGATGTTTGAACCCAGTTCCATAACCACTGGATTCCAGCGGCCAGGAAGCCACTGCCCCCCTACGGAGCTCCGTTCATAAAATTGATTATTCCTACCCCTTCTAACCCCCCCGGTAAACCCCCTGCCAAGTCCCGACCCAAACTAATCACCCACCTACGTCAATTGCACCTCATAAGTATAATTGACTTTAAAGTCAAAAGTTTTGACTTTATACTTACGAGGTGTTATTACTTTCTCCATTTTCAAAAATCATTTGTGTACTATTCATAGCATCCCGATCACTCCTATTTGTGTATTTTTTTCAGTCATTTGACAAAATAAAATGTTTGTCACTACCTTTTTTGTTGAACTTTTGATATTGTCTGTAAATAAAATGTTTTAAAAACTTAAGGTTTTGCATGTAAAAATAAAATAGAAAGTATTTTGAAAAACATAGAGTAATATTTATAGTGCATTTTATCGAGTCAAATGCTCTGTTTTATACTCTCCGTCCCAATTTAAGTAGTTTGTTCACTATACATTTGGTCAAAGTTTAACCTTTTTCATTACCCATTTTCAGTACTTATTTGACAAAATAATATAGTCATGTCACTTCTTGTTTTATAAAACTTTAGATATAGTTTTTAAATATATAATTTTTTTAATTTCACAATGATTTTTATATAAAATGAATTAAAAATAATTTCAATCAAACATCGTAAAACCGGAATGAGCAATTTAAATTAGAATAGAGAGACTATATGTTACTCCATCCGTCCCTGAAAACCTTTCTCCTTTCTTTTTTCATCCGTCCCAAAAAATACTTCTCATTTCTATTAAAAAGTCACTTTTACCCCTTACTTTTTCATACCCTACCTATCATATCATACCTTTTTTACTAATAATCTATCCATCAAATCATACTTTTATCCATCACATCAAAAGACATTTTTGGAAATTCAATACCAAAATATACTCTCCTTAAATCCATCTTCAAAATCAAAACTCCCATGTTTTTTTTTGGGGACGGAGGGGAGTAGTTACTAAGTAGCAATTACTTTGAAAGTTGGACTAAATTCTAAGAGTAGTTGCTACTTATGCACCATGTGGTAGTATCATAGTATGCCTAAATTCTAGGATTGGTAGTTATTTGACTTCTAAAAATATGCTCATTATGGATTTCGATCATGATTTCATAATTTGATAAAGACGTTCCTTAACTCTCCCCGCCAATGTTGAGTGCTATCCATTGCTCTTTTGGTGTCTTTCATGTTCATGATCCTCTTTCCCTTCTGTAAACACATGACAAGTTTGTGGGTGGGTGGGTGGGTGGGTGGGGGGAGGGGGGTTCCTCTAGCTCCATTGTGTTGCTGCCGTCTCGCCTCCCAATAATGTTGGAGCTCATACTTTTAAGGAACTAGAGACTATTTGGAACCTGGTGTGGTTGATGTGGGGCCTGTATGAAACAACTCCTTGTGCAGCATAAATAGAAGTCTACAAACTACGTGGAAACCCAAGAGACCGTGGAATTGTAGGTTTACCTTCTCCAAGACTCATAGATTGGGGTTTTAGGGGCCTGTGATTAGTACTGGGAACAGTGTATTAAAAAATCTGAAACACGAACTGCCAATGTATCCACCATTCTGACCAAATTATTTTATTTCATTCAACATGTTTGGCACCACCATGTGATAGGAACTAGGAACCCTCACAATGGACAATGGGAGAGTAATAGCAAACCATTGAGATGAAAAAGAAGTATGGAGTATTATCTTGTATATCCTACAAACACCAAGGGAGTTGGGATTATATTGAGTTTACTGTTGTATACCTTCCGTCGCGTGATTAGCATAATAAAGTCATTCATCAATTTACATTTGTGTAGTTCATTTGTGCAGGATCGATTACTACTCCCCGAATTTGTCTCCGTTGTCTAAAGCCCCAACCAGAAGTGGTCATTGGAGAAGCTGTCATTTCAATATGAGGAGGTATTGGCATCTCCTCTGAGTGGCCGGAGATGCACAATCTACCAGAATCATCTTGTTCCCAGTTAACTATTACCATAATACCTCCGTGGTTTTCGGCAAATTCTGTCCCAGGAATCCCAATATATCTTGCCCCCACCGGTATCTGCACGGTTATTATGAAAATGTAAATGGACTTGACCACATTGCACTCTAGGGTCATCTTTTATGTTCTATTCTAGTTTTCTAAAAAGCCCAAGTGTCTTAGGTGTGCAATGGAAGCCTAGAGCCTTAGTAGGGATCAGGTGGGTCTTAGGACTTTACAAAGGGAGTTATGGAACAAAGGTATTGTTCTGACAGGAAAAAAGATCTAAGCTTTAATAAATTTTACCTGTAGAGATGACCCTGAGTTCAATGTAAGAGTAGCAAAACTTCCCTCTGCTGCAGCACTTTCCAATTCGGCCTGCTTAGCAATGTTTAGGAAAACCTCTTCCAGTGTTGTGAGCCCTAGTTGGATGTCTGATATTCCAAATTCTCCTTCTCGGTCTTTGAGTTCCGTGAAGAACTCCTGGGTAGGGTACAGGGGAGGAAAAGGGATGTCAACATTCACTTCTAGAAATCTCATTTGCCTGGATATAAAACAACATAAATAAAATCTCGAATGATAAAAGCAGTACCATCAAAAGGCTCTCCTTGTCATGTGGAATTACAAAGGTCAGAAAGGATTTGTTTTCTTCCTTAGGGACCACATCTAAATGCTGCAAAAAAAATTACTGAAGTACAACCAAGCATTTTACCTCAGCAATAGAAAACGAGATTCCTTTATTTACATACAGTTTTGAAGAAGTGTTTTACTGCTTGATGTTGATCTGTACGCAAAGTGTCTTCTGTAGTACTTGTCCCTCCAGAAAAACTGACATTAGCAATAAAACCAGTTCCAAATTTTGACTTCAACCTTATTGAAGTCCCGATGCAACAAAGTCTCCCCTTTGCCATGATGCCTATTCGATCACTTAAAATATCAGCTTCTTCCATAGAATGAGTGGTTAAGATGATGGCACGCCCTTTCTTTGCACCCTCAATTATATCCCAGACATGTCGTCTTGTTATTGGATCCATGCCGGTTGTCTTTGAAGTTAGTCATGAGGAACAGAATAAAACATATATCAGACAATGTCTCAGCAATCAATGGTAGACACATTTTGTACCCACCGGTTCATCTAGAATAACCAATTTCGGTTCGCCAATAAGAGCTATTGCAACACTGAGACGCCGCCTCATTCCTCCACTGTAACTGCTAGCTCTCATTCTGGCAGCATCAGTCAGTTTAACCTCAGCTAATGCATTGTGCACGACCTGTGATTCACAAGAAGCATGCAGAAAACTTGCAAATTCGAGAGGTAATCTCAGTCTATGGTTTCCAGTCATGTTCCATGATTTGCAGATTTATTTTACAGTATCAATGGTGAATGGAACATTAGTTTAACAATTATCTCAACCGTTAAGTGTATTGGGACTCTTCAAAAGCCAGATTTTGGGTGGACAAGGGAAACAACTCGTCCATATAAATTTTGGTAAAAAAGTTTACAACAACACGGTTTAGTTACTACAATCCTAACTCCATTGGGGTCTGGAGGTTACCCACGCCCCCCCCCCTCCCCTCCCTCTTCCTCCCTGGGCACGCTATTGAACTACACTTATGAACTGACCTCATCATTGCTTCATGATATTCTAATGCAAGTAGAAATAACATCTGATGATGATGGTTCTGTCTTATCATTCCTTCATACGAAGGTTTCAAAATGAAGCCTTTGAGGCTGTCTTTTTTTCATGAATTTAGAGTTAACTAAATTACATTGCACCCTCTGTAGGTAAGGTAAGGTCTGTCTACTCCTACCCTCCCTAGACCCCACTTGTGAAACATCAGTAGGTTGTTAAATTACAGAGTAATTGGCACTACATTTCATGTCACCGACCCCAAGTAGTTGGGTTCTTTTAAGGATTAAGTTGTTGGCAATGAGTCGCAGTACTGGTTTCTTTTAGCAATAGTAACGCACCGATTTTATGGAAGCAGGTGATAAACCTTTAATGGTGGCAAAGAGTTGGAGGTGCTCCTGTCCTGACAACTCATCCCAGAGAATATCAAACTGTAAAAATGGAAAGATGGTCATCACATAGGGACTATAGAGTCATTCAGTTGCTAAAAACGCAAGAGAGAAATTGTGAAAATAGACTTACTTGTGGACAAACACCAATCATCTGTCGAATCTTTGACATGCCAGTTGAGCTGCGGATTGAGCATCCATATATTAATGCTGTAAAATTAAAATGAATAGTCATATGTTCAGTAGTAGTTCATACTAAACAAGAACTTAGTAAGGAAAGAAACTACCATCGCCATCAGTAACAGGTGTTATCCCAGTCAAACAATTTATAATAGTAGTTTTTCCAGCCCCATTGGGCCCAAGAAGACAAAACAGCTGATCCTTGGCAAAATTTACCCACAAGCCCTGCATACACCCCATGTCATACGGTTTCTCGGGATGTATAAATACAATCTATTTCAAAAACTAACAATATACTTGGTGGGCTAGACCACAGGAGAACATAAAGTTGAAATCTTATAATTAGTTATTGCAAAAAATGTACAACAATTCTACAAAAATGTGAACTTTTTGCATGAGCGTGTTGTAAAGAAGCACACTACCACCTCTGTACATTAGTTCTAGCCATGATCACAGGATTTCCCAGAATTTGTACGTACAATTTGGACTTTAGCCAATTGACATGGTGAAATATGTAAAGAGTAGCAAATGCATCAAATGTTGTGTGTTTCTCCCCCTGCCCTATTTAGTTAGTTGTCTACTTTTTGAGGGCTTTGGTAATCATTTTTATTATCTCTCACTTGAAAGAATTTGTGCAGCATTTATTACATTTTTCTTGTTTTACCCTTAATGAATTTATGCAGGATTTATTTGGACTTGCAGTCAATTAAATATGATGCGCGTTAGAAAACATGAAAAGATGGTTTAAAACACAGTATTAAATGCATAGTGAGTTCATAAATAAGGGTATCCTTGGTACTATACTATCAGATAAGTTGTAATTGATTTATACAATGTATGCTACTTCCTTAATATGTGTAATTTTGGTGAAGTAGAGTAGTAGACAGACAAGTATGGCAGGAGGGAGTAAAAAATGGTCCCTTTCAAGCCGGCTAGTATATTGTTAGCATGTATATTACTCAATCGGAGCACAAATGGTGACAGGTTCCTTTTGCCCCATTATTTAGTAACTGATTGGTTAAAAAACAATACATAATGAAGTCCAACTTATTTCATGGGTTATTGGCTTAAGTACGTTAAGAACTGGACATTTTCTAATCCACAAACTTTGTCAAACACGTAAAAAGAGGACTATTTAGTTTTAATGTAGTCCCATTGGACTAACTAGATACGTATTAATAAAGAAACCTTATTGTACCTTCAGAGCATGATAAGGTGAGTTCATTTTGCAATTACAACAGCTAATGTTCCTTGAACTTGGATACATCTTCACAAGGCCACATAACTGAACTGCTACTGTAGAATCAATTTTGCGTTCATTTGCTTGTTGTTTCACTGTGTTTTCTTCTTCAAGAACATCCTCATCATCTGGAACACTACTTTCTGATTCCGGAATTGCACCGGTACAATTACAGATACTGCCCTCTGAATAAGAACATATGTTTTCAAAGTCTTTGGGTCACTGAGATTTTCCAAGAGAGCAAATAAATTAAAAACAATAGCTCGGAAGCCAGTTACCAGATACATTATCTCCACCTTTTCCTGTCCAGTAACCAGGAATCAAGAAGTAGAAAATTGATTTTCTCACGCCAGATGAATTTGGAACTATGTTGTCCAAGTAGATTGCAAGAACAAACCACAGAAAGCATGTTGACATGAGCCATATATAAATGTCATTCTGTTGAGAAAACAAAATCAGACTAAAACATTACGTGTAGAAATTGATGGAATATGTAAGCTTAGTAAAATTAAGCTAAATGAAAACAAGAATCCGGCATTCATGCAGCTCTTCCACTTCAGGTTATTCTTACCCCCTTCGTCTCAGCTGATTAAAATTTTGTAGTTGACCTCTTTTTCACAGTAAATAATCTCATTCATAAGTGATAAGCCAAAGGCGAGAAAGACACAAACACATTGAACAGTCAGTGCTTGGGCCTTTACCATCCACATTTTACATACAACATGATAGAGACAGATAAAATTAAGGGACTCTAGCAAAATAAAGACTGTCAAGCAAATATAGATTTCAGGGCTCAGATTGGTGCTGGAAATTAGAGACTTGTATATTCACTCCTACAATTCTTTAATCAATTTATTATCTCAATTTTTTTGCACATTGTGCTAGATTATACTCCTTCCATCCCACTGTTTTTGTGTACATTTCTTTTTTGGGTCGTCCCACGGTTCTGGTCCACATTCCTTTTTTAGAAATACTCAATTATCTCTTTTACCCTTCACTTAAATTTTAATTACTTCTTTTTTCTCATACAACTACTCACTCCGCCTCTCTACTTTCAAGTAGGGGTCAGGTTTGCACCCACATGCCCTCCCCAGACCCTACTTCTGTCAGATTCTACTGGGTTATTGGTGTACAAGTACTTACTCCCATCAAAGCACCTGGCGACAAAGAACTTGATATGGAAGAAAGAGATCTTGACCCTAACCAGGACTAACTAAACGTGGAGTAATTATACAAACGAAGAAGACCACTACGCCGGCAACAAAAGAAGTGTTGATGCCAGCTACAAAGAAATTAAAAGACGATATCAATTTGGAGTAATTTTTGTTTCTTTTAAGATCTCCGTCTGCTCTCCTGCTCAGATCTCCCTCACGCAAGATCTCTTTACTCTAACGAGATCCATCTCTACAAATCAAAGAAAAAAAGTGACGATGACAACGATGAAGAAGGCAGCAGCAAGATCCATTTTTATGTTACCGAGTATGTCAATGATAGAACACCACCAATTTCATGAAATAGTGTGCTGTCGATTTTTGTAATTTTTGCAAGGACGATGGCGACAAACCCCGTCAACGAAGGGAGACGTCAGGGGTTTCAAAGAAAGAGACGGAGGAAAATCCAAACTTCTAATCTTGATAATTTCAATTCTATGTGCCCTTGTTTTGGATAATGAGGGTATTTTAGACATTTCCCTCTACTTCTTTCCTTCTCTTGGTATGTGTGCCATAAAGAAACTGGATGAAAACACCAAGATGGAGAGAGTATTTAAGGATTTCCTTTAGCATATGTGGTATTGAGACTTGAGAGATTAATGCAATTTAAGAATCCTTAAAGATGAGCAGTCTTAGGCTGTCAAGCATGTTTTCTGGCTGGGTAATTCCTTTGGGGATTTCATGTTCTTTGCATTCTTGGTGTATGTTTCTCCATTTACTGGATAGATAGTATATTTGTGGACCATGATGAATAGACCCTAGAGTGCCCATGACACCATGGAATGCTATCCGATGAATAGACCTTTGGGGATTTCATGTTCTTTGCTCTCTTGGGGTATGCCAAGCACTCTTGGGTATATTCATCGGACACCGTACCATGGTTACAAATTTTAACAGAACCAAACTACAGAACATATTGCAATAAAAGACAGACACCAAAGCAGAAAATCCATACCCACACCAGGAAGAACACATGACATGATTTGAAAGCAAGAGTCTTTAAAAAACAACCCATAACATCTCCATGCTGGTTTTGGTAAAGGACACTTCAGCCCCAGTTCTTAAGCAAGGGAATCAGAAGGGAGGCAGGGTCATTCAAGTAACCTCTTGGTGGTGGCTCCAACGGTGGTAGAGTTGGCATCAGGTCAACGGCAGGAATGAAGTAGAGCTCACCGTGGCGGTTAATGGCTAGTGTGCAGTGGAGATTCGGAACCCAAAGTCTGACCAACATAGTGGTGGCTTTTTCAAAAGCATTGAAACTCAGGGGAAGCAAGACAAAAGTGAAGGATACAAAGGCACTGAGAAAGAGCAAAAACGACTCCAAGTCAGACAACTGAGAGAAGCAGTGAAGGGAAGAAGAGAACCATGAGTGCTTGGAGAAGAGGAAATGCCTGAAACAAACAGAGGCAGGAGAAGTCCAAAGTGAGAGTGAGACCTAGGGTAGCAACCACAATGGCCCTAAGGGTTTGGTTTCGGAGAGACGAAGATATAGGGAATGATAAGAGTCCTACTAAGAATAAACCTTTGAAAGTCTACTCTAGGAAAAAACGTAATTGAAGACTAGCTTTAGCTACTTCATTGCTTTCCCTAAACAATAGGTCCACTTTCTTGCTTTCCCTAAAGAATAGGTTCTCAACTTAGTGAATTTACTGAGTCCACCTTTTCTTCAATTGGTATACACTTTCCCACTATTTCCAATTTTATTACTTTCCGTTGTAACCACATTCTTTAAATAGACTAGGAATATCTTATTTTGAATATATAAAAACTTTGAAACCAGTATTATACCCAGGAGACCTTATCCATATCGAATTGGACTATAATCTTATTGTTCATGTTAACCTATTACTATCACCTTGGTTCTGATCCACCATGGTCCAATCCCAATTCCCAAAACACACATGTTCCCTAAACAGAAACCCAAAAGACTAGACCTTTCTCACTCACTACCACAAACCCCACCAATCTTGTTACCACCCACTTGGCTGCCACTGCTACCCAATTAAACTTGGGATAAGGTAGCTGCCCGTAATGCTCAAACCAGTTTTCATCAAACTTCAGCTTCCTATCATCTTGAAGATTTGAATGGAAAGGGGATAGAAATAGTACACCCAATTCCAAATCTGAGATGTCCTAGGCTGCTAGCTGGTCACCTAGTGATGAAGAAGGAGACGATCCATGCTTTTGGTGTAGGAATTCTTTTCATTGTCCTTTCACACATATGGAGTTTCCTACGTCTGAAGGTAGTTTTCCTCGTTGATGGGTCCTCAATCCAGAAAATTATTTCCACTATTATCAAACCCAGTCACCCAGAAGATGTTAAAGTTGATGTGGCTACCATGTACCTTAAGGGAGCCGCACTTGACTTGTTTTCGTGGTTAAGTTCCAAGCGAAATATTGAATAATGGGAGGAGGTCATGGGTGCAAGCTATACATGAAAACTATATCCCAGAATAGTTCTGAAATCTATACAAATTTCATGAATATTGCCACGAATTTGTGAAGCATTCTGCTCAAGTATCCAATTGGCCATATCATTGTTTATTGGCCTTGTTCATCAATGGGCTGAAAGATTAGTTGAAGGAAGATATCAGAATTCACAAACCCCAAAAAGTCTACAAAGCCATGAGCTTGGCTTTGGAATTTGAACCCAAGCTGGGGTCCGAGAGAAATTGCCAAACCTCACTCTTTCCTCCACAACCAAATCTTATGCCAAAGAAGTTGATGCCCACTAATATCAGCAAGAGTGAATTTCAGCCACAATTAGGAGACCGAGAAACAATCCTGAATTACACAAGGACTTTGTTTTAGCTGCAAGTTCAAATACAGTCCAGGCCATTGGTGCAATCCTGGGCATTAAGCAATCCTGGTATTGACAAATGATGAAGTTGAAGAAAGCGGCAACGGATGGAAATCTTGCCCAGAAAACGATTCAGACATAATTTCCACAAGTATTAGTTTCACATTGTTCTGAGTAAAACAAATATTACCACCAAGAAGTTGCAAGGTAAGATGGGATCCTGAGAAGTACTTATCCTTACCGACAGTTGATACTGTGGTTGATGAGGTCAAGCTACCTACCAATATTGTCCCTCCATTTAGTATGCAGATTGGGAAAGGGGACATCATCCGTTGTTGTATGCTATGTTCATTTATTGAAGTACAAGTTCAAGATTGGTTCACAATACGATAGAGCTTTTATACATTCCCTCTTGATAGAGCTGATTTTGTGTTAAGATACAGTGATTGGCTTCCCTGAACACATTACGAGCCAACAACAACAACAACCCAGGTGAATCCCACAACAGTAGGGTCTGGGGAGGGTGTGTGTACATAGACCTTGCCCCTACTTGGAAGTAGGGAGGCTGTTTCCAAGAGACCCCCGGCTCCACCTGCACAAAAATATGGAAGGGAACACAGTATAACACAGATAAAGCACCAAGTACAAGCAATAGCAGAAGATTCCAAACGAATACAACACACTACAAAACAACCTCTACAACACCAAGCTCCTATCCAGCTACTCTAATTCTAGTTTTCCAAAGGTTCCTATCTAGGGCCATATCCTCAGTCAGGTCGAGAAGTCCTAAATCCTGCATAATCACCTCCTTCCAATTCTTCCTAGGTCCACCCATTCCCCTACTTCCCCCGATAACTGTAATCCTCTCGCATCTCCGTACAGGGGCGTCAGGATCCCGCCGTCTCACATGGCCAAACCATCTCAACCTCGCTTCCCGCAACTTATCTTCCACAGGTGCCATGCCTACCTGACGTCGGATAACTTCGTTTGAAACCCTATCCAACCTTGTCTTCCCACACATCCATCGTAACATCCGCATCTCCGCCACATGCAGACGACGCACATGAGTCTTCTTAACCGCCCAACACTCTGCCCCATATAACATAGCAGGTCTGACCTTCACGTGGAACGAGCCAATTGGAACAATGTGTTTCTCACCTTCACGTGGAATGAGCAGCAATATAAACTACAAAGTATTCCACTTAAAAAGTCTAGATCATACACCCAACAAAACATTTTCATAACCCCTTCTCTTGAAACAATCCCTATACAGACATCCTTACTGAATATGATTCTATTTTTCAAGAACCTATCACCTAACCTCCATTCTGAAATGATATAAACCACATCCCTCTTATCCCACTTCCAAACCACCCAACATTCGCCCCTACAGATAGTCAACACCGAAAAAACCAAAATTGAAAACCAAACTGCTAATATACTAGAAGCTGGCTTTATACGCCCAATTTCATGTCCTTCTAGCAACTAATTATTTGGTATGACTCGATTAAAGGTTGTCTTATTGCGTTATGAGTGTATGCCTCTAAAAACCTAAAGTTATATACATTATTATGGAATAAAGAAATTAAAGAGTTCCTGCTTTCAATAAAAAGAGTTCCTTCTTCCTTCTAATTGTTCAATTGATTTTTCTGCTCCTTTTTTCAGATCTGAGAATCTGAGAAATCATAGCTAAGAACTCAATTTACCGAGTCCACCTTCAGTACCTATCCACATCCCCATAATTCCTATTGTATTGCTTTCAGAAGTAACCTCATCTTGATTCTCTACTTTCAATAGAGCAAGATTGTATTATTTTGAATATAAGAAAACTTTGAAATCGTTTTCATCTCTTGGAGACCTTGTTCTAATTTACATTAGGATATTTTCTTATACTCTTGCTACCCTATTATCTGCTTCTCTCAGAAAAGGGAAAGCTTCTCTGAGTTCTCTCTCTCTCTCTCTCTCACTCTGAAAATCAATGCAGACTGAATTCAGAGATAGATTGTTGAACTACGAACTTACCAATTACAAAGCTCCCATAAAACAAAATAAAATAAATTAAAATAAAATAAAATAAAAAAGTGCATTGCTGAAGTAGCAAAAAGGTCTACCTACAATGGTTATTAGACACTCATTATCATTTGGAGCACACTTTGCTCTTCTATTCCAGCTAACACCAGGATCTTCGGGATTAGCAGTTGCATCCGCAGCCAGCTTAATACCTTGACTAAAAAGATTTGGTGGAAAAAATGACCAAATGATCCGGTAAATTTTAGGGAATGTCTCGCTGTATGGAAATCCAAATGCTGTTACAATCTGTGTGGGAAAATGGAAAAGAAACAAAATAAAGAGAAATCAGTTATCATCATGAAACATTAATTATTGGATAGTTGCTAATAAATGAAAACAGATCCTTGCCTGAGTCAAGGAACCAACAATGTAAGTCGAAAATCCCACAGTTGTTGAGGAAGATGACTTGGTAATAAAAGCAGACAGCAAGAATGCAAGCCCAATCTGGCTACCAGCAAATATGATATATCATATATTAGCAGTAAAATACAATATTAGTTCTTTTTGTAGTGTTAATACTACAGAAAATAAGCAAATTTAATGGTGTGAAGAATTTGAACTGGCATGTGAAACGCACCATATTGAACTGGAAAAGAAAAAACAGCATGAATAGAACTGCAAAACTGTTGTTCAAGAAAAAATTGAACTGAAACATCATCCCAAATAATAATATTGTAAGTGTTGATAGTAGTGTCATAATGCTCTCCCATGTGAGCCATGATAACCAATATGAAGTGTCATAGAGACCCATCATGGTCATAGCCTGTAACCAGATATGAATTGAAAAATGTGAGCACACTTCCAGAAAATGAAGGAAAAAGTTTTCGTGATTGGAGAACTCAAAGTATGCGAGACCTGTCGGAGTTTAAGTTCTTTCTCCATGACTAAAGCACTGATTTGGAAAACAAAAGAGAACATGGCAATTGCCAGGAAAAATGTTGGTCCAGCTGCACCAATAGCAGAAAACGTTCCAACTGCAGGATGTGCAAATTCCCTGATAGTGACAAGCCAGCTGAAGTTTGGATCTAACAACATAATGGCCATAGAAGTTCCATTATGATATGAAAGAAAACAATATTATTAAGTATACATGTTTCAATCAGATGGCAAGTACAACTATTGACCACTCCCATACCTCCAATCAGAGATCGTGCAATTTCACGCTCTGCTGCAAGTTGGAGGGGGATTTGGAACTTGAATGTGGGATCTTCAAAAATCCCTCGTTTAGCCACTGGAGTAGAATTGGTCTGTAGACCATAACTAATTACACTGGCACTTCTTTCAACAAAATGAAGAGCTCCAGGGCATTGCATAGCATTATTGAAAAGCCAAATGTCCACTTCATCCCGAGATCTAAATGATTGAACCTGCAACGGAAGGCATGCTACTGATTACAGCTTGGTAAAACTAGGGCTGGAATTTTAAGATTTTTGTTATCAAATGGTATCTCCAAAGACATACTGTATGTTACACCTGAGATAGCAACATATGGATCATCAATTAGTGTGTGTTGCACCTAATAATGTGTTGATCCTGCTTGTGTCTAGCGAGAAGCACCGGAAACACAAGCACACGGATCCATTCTTTGTCATCCATGAAATAATGAAAGTAGTATATGCATCCATGAAAACATTTAAACCTGATCTAGGCATTGTGCTAATTCCTTGAACCTTTAAACCTAGTCTATGCATCTATGAAAACATTTAAACTTAGTATAGGAATCTATGAAAACATTTACACTTAGTATAGGCATCCATGAAAACATTTAAACCTAGTGTAGTCTAGGTATCCAAGAAAACTATTGAAACTTCGGAAGTTTTTTTAAAAGCATCAACAAAAAAAACCTAATAATTTGTCAGTTCGTTGAGACTTAACATGAAATATTAAATCCAAAGGCTAGAGACGATTTCAAAGAAAGAAGTAGCTACTTTTAATTTATCACACCTCACAGTCTCACACGCATAATGTGACAATGTAGCAGCTTCAATTCCTGAATCAGTATATTAAGCTTCTTAACACAAAACATGAACAAGAAGAAAAACATCATTAAAGATAAACGAAGAGCGAAATGTGGATTGAGCTCATGTCTGCATGCCCCAACCAAGTGATTATATTCATTCAATGAAACAATTTGAAAATCAACTTCCAGTTAAAGCAATATTCTATACATGTTCTTTACTCGAAGTCTTGAACTGCACAACACAACCACTCTAAGAGACTTCATTACGTATTGTCTTATCTACTCCCTCAGTTCCACTAAAATCTTCCTAGTTACTATTCACATGGTAAAATCAGATCTTCTTTCCTTATATATTTCCATTGCTTATTTGATACAGTGAAATTGTCAAACTGCATCATGTTTTGTAGAAAGTTTCAAGTAGTTTATAAATATATTAATTTGTATATTTAAATTATACACCAACTTAAAAAATAATAATTGAAAATAGTTGCAATCAGTAATCGCGAACCAAAACAGGAAGCATATTGCAGCAAAGATTAAAATTTCTAGTAGTTCTCTGTAACAAATATATGTGTCGATGGACAAAGCAAACACTCCCACACTATTTAGTAAACTGCGGGTCAAGTATCAAACAGTGAACAATACATTTGGTCAATAATACATTCAAATCAATGACAAGGTCAGATTTTTGGATATAAACGCGTTGAATTAAAACACAAGAATTCATATACGTTCAAGTATTCTGCCCTAAAAATTCTGGCCCAATCTGTGTCTATAATTGTTGAAAATAAAAGGCTAAAATACTACATACTCCGTGTATCCCAAAACTAAGTTCTATCTTTAACTTTCATTGTCCCCATAATTTGAGATAGATAAAAAATCTAATGATATTAAATTCACAATATAACTCAATGTACCTTTAAATACGCTACACCAATTGTTACAAAATTATCTAGTTCACAAATTCAACCGTATGTTCTAAGACATAAAACACGACTTCATAGTATTACTAAGTTGTTACAACTTGTAAGAAAAGGGTTAATGACACTTATGGTGTTATCACATAGTCATATGCACTTTCAAACAATTAATAACTAAATATGATAATCAATCAACTTGCAAAGATTTGCCAACATAAGTTAAAAGAAATTTAAAACTCTACATTTAATAAATTAGAAATGGAAAAAAACAAAGAAACACAACTGGCATTACTCACACATACGTAGAAAATTTGCAATCCGAAAATTTGCAATCCACTAACAAATAATAATATGCATGTAATACATTAAAGATATGGGAACAGGTATAACTAGACCGGGAAATCGGGTCAATCGGTTCTGTTCCGGTTCCGATCTTTTCGATTCGGGTCTCTTTTGGATATATGTTATAATCGGTTTGGGTCGGTCATGGAGGCAGACTTCTCCTCCTCTGGTGGTTCATTAAGACCTTGATGCATTGTCTTAATTGTAGTCTACCACAAACTGCCACAACGTAAAATTAGTTTTCCCATCAAAGAGTGGAATCTCGAACATCTTTGGCATTCATGTTGCCATCACATTAACACGAGATCTTGCATTCATGTTGCCATCACATTAACACGAGATCTTTCAAGCCACAGACTTTACCCGTATTTCTCTAGAATGTTCCATACACCTCTACATCTCTAAAGTCTTATATAAAGTCTCCACAAACATCTATCAATGTTTGAAATGGCGGAACGTAAACCCGCCTCAAGGCACGCAATAGGTCTTTTTCCCAAAATTAAAGCCATGGTGCGTATCCCAAATCACGCAATTAGCTTAAAAGCTTACGCTATGGGGCGTACGCAATTTA
Source organism: Cuscuta australis (assembly GCA_003260385.1). Taxonomy (NCBI): domain Eukaryota; kingdom Viridiplantae; phylum Streptophyta; class Magnoliopsida; order Solanales; family Convolvulaceae; genus Cuscuta; species Cuscuta australis. Next base: position 1,251,367 of record NQVE01000203.1, read on the forward strand.
CTATCTTAAAATTAAAAAATCAAAGGTTAAAGTTGTCAATTACCCAATTTAAGTGTATATATTTTAAAATTACCTTGTCGATGATCTTAATTGTGACCATTATCGGCAATTACCAACCTGTGATTCATCTTCATCATATTGTCGGCCATTTCTGCTTCTCTGTTTTCCGTATCCATAGCGATAGCAGGTACGATTCTTCTTTTTTTCCGGCAAAAGGTATACAAATGGAAGAGCTGGACTGATTTATTATTGAGCTACAGCTGGACGATTTATAATTCATCTTCTTGATGGCTTACTGCTGTTAATCTCCTTTTTTCTTTTGATGAACTTTTTTTTCCTAGCTGCTAATCTCTTTTTCCATCTTTTTTTATAATTGTTGGGTTAATTGTTGTGTTTTTTTTTGTTTCTAAGATGAGTTGTTGCATAGTATTGTATTGTTTATTAGGTTTCTCAAGATATTGCTTAAATGTCGGACCCAATATGGAAATATGATGTTGACTCAACACCGAAAAATGAAGGACAATATATTTTGAGCAATATTATGTCTTATTCCATGTTAGACTTTATTGTGTTTGAGAAGTATTACTTTGACAATATTTTTTTTAATGTTTTTGGATTATTTATGTTATACATTATATTCTATCTTTAGTTTTAAATTGTTTTGTGGATATTTTTCACTTTAAAAATTGAGGCTTATGAAAAGAAAATGCCTCGAAACCGCAATACGCAATTTCGAACATTGACATCTATAATGTTCAAGAAAAATCTAGACAACTCCACATAGCTCTAGAATATTTTAAATGATTCAACACTCTAGAAAGGTCTAAAATATTCTATAGAGTTCACACTTCACACTCTCCCTCATAATTCTAGGGAGTTCATACTTCTCTAGAAAATTCCACAACATTCTAGATTTCTAGAGAGTTCTACATATCTTCGCCAACTTATAAAATTCTCTAAAATCTTCCTTCTCATAACCTTTTTGGAAATATTGAACTATTATCCTAACAAAGTGTTATAGCTCACGTGGACTATTAGTTAGTAATGACTCGTTCCTGGCCAAAAATAAAGATCAAAAATCAGAACTCGCCTGCGCAACCATGGAGGCTTCATTGAAGGCTACTGAAGGAAGATTTACGAGAATGGACGAAAGAATTAAAGCGCAAGATAAGAAATTAGATCAAATGATGCTGAATTTGAAGAAAATGAAAAAAAATCAGGCAAAGAGAAGAAATTCAACCCGTCAACAAGTGGAGGTGAAAACCAACCACACTCAAGAACACTCAGCTTCAATCCCAAGCAGGAATTTCCCAAATTTGATAGCAAAAACTAAGAGTTTGGATCAAGAAAGTAAGTAAGTAATTCACACCTTGCAAAATCCCAGAAGATCAATGGGTAGATATTGCTAGCTTGCACATGGTCGAAAAAGCTGAAAATTGGGTAACAAGCTACCTATCTTTCAAAAAAAATTGTGGTATGGCATGAATTTATCATTGATTTGAGTGAAAGATTTAGGGGTAATAAGTGCTATAATGTGGTGAAACAATTCAAGAAGTTGAAAAAGATCATAAGAATCCTACATTGATGAATTTGAGGACTTCATGTCAGTTTCTGGTCCAACTAGCCACTACTTACCTGATTCCATTTTGGATTGCTTTATTGGAGGGTTGAAACCAGGATCAAGTTGTTTGTTAAAGCCTTCAAGCCTAGTTGCATAGTTCAGTCATTTATTATGCAAGGCTTGAGGAAGAATAAATGGAGGTGGAGTATTCTAGATTCAGCAGATATGCAACAAATCTGGATGGAAACAAAGTGTTACAAAGCACTTACCAACAATTCATCAAAACCACCACATCTACCTTCTACACAAACCAAGCATTTTCACTTCCAAAAATTTAACCGCTCAAATCGACCTTGTCTAATAGAAGCTACAAACACGTGCCTGCAATGTGAGGATGGAAAAGATAGCAAAAGGGTTGTCTACCACTGTGATAAACCCTTTGAGAGAGAGCCATAAATGCAGTTTCAAGGAACAACATTTGCTAACTGTGGAGATACCTGCAGAGGGAGAGGCCATAAATTGTCAGGAAGATGTGTTAACTTAGCTTGATTCATTTACAACAACTGAAAGATCTGATGTTTGCATTTCTGTACAAGCATTGACTTGACGACGCGGGTATCAAACCATGAGAATTATGGGCATGATAAAAAGCAGGCCTATTCACATATTGATTGATTGAGGAAGCACTTGCATTTTCTTGATCCTAGACATTGCTCGGACCTTGGGATGTATAATTAGACGGGTTCCCACCCAAGCAGTGACAGTTGCAAATGCTCATAAAATAACTTCTCAACATGCTTGTAAGTTGTAACCAGTTTATATGGAATATGCAAAACAAGGAGTTTGTTATGTCTTGTTCATACCATTAGGGAGTTGTGAGAAAGTTCTTGGGATACAATGGTTAGAAATGCTAGGACATGTTGGGATTTCAAGGACATGACCATGAGGTTTGACTTGGATGGAGAAACCTTTGTGCTTAAGGGAATGCTGAATAAGAAAATGAAGATTGTAAAAGGAACTCCATCATCAAAATTATTCAATAACTCTATGCAACTTTGCTTTCTACAAGTTAAGGAAGAAGAGGCAGAACAATCTCCTGGTATGATACAGTGTTGGGAGTGTAAGGGAACTACTGATGAGGATCAAGAACTAGAATTATTAAAAACAGAGTTCAATATGATCTTTCAATAACCATTAGAATGACCTCCTCAAAGACAGGTATTTGACCATAGAATACCCGTGGAGTCAGGGGTCAACATTAGGCCTTGCACGTACATCTTGAAGCAAAGAGATACTATTGAGCAATTGGTGCAAGAAATGTTGGAAAGGGGAATCATACAGCACAATTCCAGCCCCTTTGCCTCTGAGGTAGTATTGTAGGTAAAAAGGATGGAACGTCGAGGCTATGTATAGAGTCTATAGGTACGCCGTACCGCCTACGTTTGGATCGCAACCGAATTGCAATTGGGTACGCCACGCACCAATACGGAAGACGCGGCTGTAGCAGCGAATTCTGTGACTATGGTATAGACTATAGAGAATTGAACAACAAAACTATAAAGAACAAGTTTCAATTCCTATAATTGATGAATTAGTAGATGAGCTTGCTGGAGCTGAAGTATTTACTAAGCTGGACCTAGGAGCTTGTTATCATCAGTTGAGTTCCTAGTGATGCCCTTTGGACTCACTATTGCCCCTGCTTCCTTTGAAGGCAGGATGGATGAGGTTTTTTAACCACTACTGAGGAAGTCAGTATTGGTCTTCTTTAATGAGATCCTAGTGTACAGAAAGACAAAGGGAGACCACCAGATCCACTTGAGGCAAGTTTTTGAATTAACGAGGAAGCATATGATGTATGCAAAAAATCAACAAATGCACATTTGTGAGTAATAAAGTGGAGTCTCTAGGCCATTTCATTCTTGCCAAGGGGGTTTAAACAGATCCTGATAAAATCAATGCAATTGCAACTTGGCCAATACCTATCTCAACAAAAGAGCTCAGAAGTTTCTTAGGTTTGGCTGGATATTGTCGGAAATTCTTCAGAATATATGCTATGATTAGAAAACCCTTGACTGATCTATTAAAGAAGGGAGCATTGTTTACTTGGACAGAGGATGCTCAGGAAACCTTCACTCCATTGAAACTCGCCCTAACTACAACCCCTATATTGGTAGTTCCAAACTTTAATTTGTTGTTTGAATTTGAAACAAATGTCTCTAAAGAGGAAATTGGAGTAGTTCTCATACAAAGTTAGCATCCATTGGCATTTATCAGCAAATCTTCCATGTTGGAAAATTGGACCATTCATCTCCTTGTTCTAATCAGCAAGATAATCTTGTTGTAACACATAGTACACAAATAATGCGGGCAATTTCAAATAACTAATAGAAACCTGTAAAATTGTAGGAAAAAATACGGGAATGGAAGTACGAGTTTTTACAAGGAAATTACAGGGACAAGCGCTCTAACTACAAGAGCCTGCACACAATGATTACATTTTTCATACTCCATATTTTATTGCTGTTACTGCCCTGTACACTCTAGATTCCAATTTCTTAATCAATGTAGATATGGCAAAAAAAACATAAGGGAAACTCGAGTCGCAACAGAAATACCTTGTTGGAAGGAATAGGGCGGCCAGGATTATTAGCCATAATTCTTCTGACGATTTGATCAATTCTCCGGCTCTGATTGCCGCTCCAAACGAAGTCAAAACAGGGGAATTTAACCAGGTTCTTGTCCTCGCAGGGAGGAATGGGCGGAGCTACGAGCGGATCGGGATCAAAGACGTTCTGGAAAGAGGTGGAGGAGGAGAAGTGCGATTGGGTAGCCTTCTGGATGCAGAAGATGAGGAACATGAAAAAGAAGGAGGAGAAGAGCTGGATGAACGTTGCCCGCTTGTTCCGCCACGATAGCAGCATGCTCTTCACGAAGAGCGCCTTGTATTGCTGCAGCAACAGACGAAATCCTCCCTGCATCTCTATCATATTCAAGTTCCACCTATTTTCTCTCTCTCTGTAGATTTTGGTTACCAAAATCTCTCCTTCTCTCAGAAATTCCTGGTTTTCACTTTGAGTTCGGGTGACGGGGAAGCAGGAAGCTGAGGAAGATTTTTATTGAAATGGACAGAATCAGAAAAGAGAAATGCAAAGGTTGTTGGCTTGTTGCTAAAATCACGTACAAAAATCTGGTTTATCTATATTTGTCAAATTTTTGAGTCAATTATTTTCAATATTTGACACATAATTAAATAAAATATATATTGTGTATTAATTAAATAAAATAATTCTTTGAAAATATTTTGTATCATAAATCTAATAAAACTATTTTTGTATCTAATATATATCCGGGAGCATGCCCGAAGACTCTCCGTAGCCCGCCAAGGAAAAGACAGATCAGTGGAATAAAGCCCAAGTGTGGTGACATTAATTGGGTTGAAACTTCTCCATTTTCCTGTCTTAGAACCCAACCCAACACCATGGTTGTCTTACACCCACCCTAGGCTGAGCCCACACTCTCCATACCTTCCCTAAACATCCGAAATATTTCCTTTTCAAAATAAAGTTTTCCTACTCCTATTTTAGGCCCTGGCCGAAAATAAGAGTGTGTAAACCACAACCTTTGTTTGTTGTTATTTTCTTTCTTTTAAACTTTTTAATAAACAAATAAAACCTTCTATCCTTTTCTATAAATCCCAGGCCAAATATCCCTCATTATCCCAACACAACATCAACCAAGATATTCCCCATTCTTGTCCCCTTTATGTTCCCTACTAGGGCTGAATAAACAGCCACAAAAAGCCAAGGGACATTTGAGTTGTTGTTGATACACCACCTACTAAATCAGTCACCTCATATGACCAAGAATATAAGGCCAATACACCATCCATCACCCATCTTTGTTTGTCCCCTCTTTTTAGCCAGAATATCCACCACAATCATCAAAGGATTTTATTCATTCTTTGTGATTTTTGCCTCCACAACAGGACAGACAAAGCCAGCTCCAAAGCCAAGACAAAGTCAAACAAAATCAGCCCTTATCAACTCAAGATTGGAAGCTAGTGAATGATAAAGGGATGTAGGAAGGTTCCTTGTATTTGCATTCATTATATTGTGTGTTTTCCCTCCTCTTTCCTCCTTATATATTTCGGCCATTTGGCCCTTGTAATGATCATCTCTCTGAATTATTAAAAACTCCTTTTACTCTTTGAGTATTTATAAAATAGTGTGATCCTATTTTATCCAAATTCCTAATTCTATATCTTAAGAGTGGTTATCTTAAGTGTGAGTTTTAGGTTCTAGATATTTAAATAAGTGTGTAATATCTTATTTGAATTCTAGATTCAAACCCCAAGTTAGGCTAAGAGTGTGTAATATCTCTTAAACACCAACTTGGTTTATCCAACCCTGATTTTCTTCCATTTCATACCCCCCCCCCATTTCTCCTCTTAATCTTACTCTTTTCTTTAAAAAAAACACCAAAAGAACTCCCCTTTTGCCCCATAATATTTCGGCCACCCCATTTCCCCCTCACCTCCCCATAATTCCTTCTCTAAAATAGCAACGTGATAAGACCCCGGGTCTCGGGTATAACCGTATCGATATTTAAAAGTTTACCAATTGGGACCAAAAAAAATCAATGTCGGACAAATACTCATAGACGGGGAGGAGGTTGTTTGTTCTATTGATTTTTGTATTTTATTTGAGATGGGGTAGTTTGTATATGCTACAATCGGTTGTATCAGAAGTAAGGTACAATCAGGCAGTACTTATATAACACCCTAATCCGTCCAAGTCTGTAGCCCCTTTCAGACTAAAGTATTAACTTGGTAATCATAAAATTTAAAACATTTCAAACACTTTTATTTATCACAATAATATTTTTCATATCATAAGCAGTACGGAGTTTTCAATATTGCGGAAGCTTAACAAATCATAATCACAAACATAATTTATTTATGTTCTTTAATTCAAAACCATCACATCCATTCCGACAATCTCGCCTCCGTCTGCCTCCAGGATCACGTCACTTCATTGTTTCTATTAACCTGCGTATAGCAAATAAAACATACTATACGCTCAGCGTTGAAGCTAAGTAAACATATCTAATGCGTCGAACTTCCATATAAACTGAATCTAAGTTCATAGTCAAATCATTTGATATCATGCACATAATGTTCAGTTCAGATATTCAATAATCATTAGTCAATATTCATCATTCATTATTCAATATTTATATTTATATTCAACGTTCATCGGTTATTCATAATATTCAAAATATTCAATTCAATATAATCATTCAATATTCATGCTTATTCAACATTCAACATTCGACAATATCCTTAAACTATTCTTAGTCTAAGGCCAATCAATTTAATGTTTATCAACCCTTAAATGGATTCTAGTTCACATAATTAAACTATATTCCCATAATAAGTATTCCTAAATAATCCTTAAGCTAGGCCTAGTTTAAGATAAAAGGGTTTTGAAAATCTTAAACTTACCTTCACTTAAGGCCAACCAGAAACCGATAGCGTAGTGTTCACTGTTGGGTGGATGGTACCCTCAAACGAGTAGGTACTCAAGTTTGGTTCTTGGATCCCGTACGTACATTTTAACCCTAGCCACCGGGGTTCATACCCGCAAAGCCTAACTTAAATAGGTATATCTTAGAGGTCTTTTAGATATCTTTCAAATTAACATTAATATGGGTATATCTTAGAGGTCTTCAAGATACCCTTAACAATACATATTATTTTCACAATCATCAATGTATTCATTATGATTTAATCATTCATAATTATCATTTTTAATCAGAATATTCATCAAGATTTAATCATCATAATCATCAATCAATAATCATTACCATAATAATCAATCAACATAATATTCAATAACAATTAGCGGCCTAGCTTCAAGTGTTAACACCCTAACTTACCGTCATGCATCACAAAACATTTTTATTTGTTAAAAACATCATGTTTATTATGGTAAATCATTTTTCCAATGATCATAATCAATTGGTAGATTTTAGAGCATATATTTTCAGAATATTTTTGGAAGGACTTGAGAAAAATTGATTTTTATTTTTAAAATAATCACTTAATACCTAAAAATCAATTTTTATATTTAAAATAATCCATTAATAGCTAAAAATCGATTTTTATATTTTAAATAATCAATTAATTGCTAAAAATCGATTTTTATATTTCAAATAATCAATTAATTTCTAAAAATTGATTTTTATATTTTAAATAATCAATTAATTGCTAAAAATCGATTTTTGTATTTTAAATAATCAATTAATTGCTAAAAATCGATTTTTATATTTAAAATACTCAATTAATACTTAAAAATCGATTTTTAGTTTTAAACTAATCAATTAATACTTTTTTAAATCGATTTTTATATTTAAAATAATCAATTATATACTGACTTCGAACATCTCATCTGAACAAAGTTCTAATCGATTCTTAGGAAGGAAATAATCGATTTTCGGCCACTGTTCATCATCTTCTTCCTCTGGTCAATTTTTAACATTATCAATTTTAATTACCAAACTTCAATTAAATTATATAGAAATGTTCCCCAATGTTCACAGATCATTTTAGAGTCATTAATTCGTAGTTTTAATTAACAACAATTTCTTGGTTTATGATTCTTGGTTCATCAAACATGTCAAATACAAAACTCAACCAAACGACCGTTTATGAACGTAGAAATGATCTATATGAACATTCTAATCACTAGATATATCTACGGGCTTACCTCGAAGGTAAATGAAGGTTTTGAAAATTTTCCGGCGAAACTTCCGGCGACGATTACTCCCAACTCCGGTGACCTCACACCAATATGACAGCACCAATGCACTCCTCTCACTCTCAAGAACAGAATGGTAATAAACTTATTGAGTTTTGGTGAAGAATGAAGAGAGTGAGGGTGGTTTATATAGGAGAGAAATGGAGAAGAAGCCAAGCTTGTGATGTATTCTTTCCTGTTTCGGCGTCTTAGTGGGAAGGGTTGCGATCTTCACGATTCATAACACAAGTCCATGATTAGGACTAATTTTGGTCCCAGTCAGGAATACTTTTTGGTCCAAATTTCCCCAAATTGAAATCCGATTAAACCGTTGGAATCAGACAGTTAAACTCTACCCAACGACATAATTTTTACATTTATTTGTAATACTTTTTTTGTCATCATATTTTTTTGGTATTTGACTTTGATAGAGTCAAAATTGATTTGTTTGACCTTTACTAAAAAAGGTGCTCATATTCAATTCATAATATTTATTCTTATGATTTATTTCAATAGACCATTTCATCATAAACACATTCTTCATTTATCTCTATGAGACTTATCCTGATTTTAATATTAGACATTAAACACACATTATTTCGGCATAAAGCCCAACAATAATTTATTTTAATCAAATTAAATTTGATTAATTGGATAATTATCTATAAATAATTCTAGGGTATGTTTTGGGGCGTTAAAACTTATTTTGAAGTAAAGTAGTACTCAACTACTCATTCTCGCACAAACATAAGTTTTCATTTTGAAATAACATAGTACTCATTCTGAAATAACGTAGTACTATTTTCACACATTTGTTCCATATAATTATAATATTCATTTACGAATAACATAGTGTGTATTCTGAAATAAAGTAGTGTTCATTTTCAAATAACGTAGTGCTCATTCTCAAGTAACGTGCAGTTCATTCCTTTCATATTTGAAAAATATAGTTTAATTAATCTTAACGTCGTCGTCTTCATAGTTGTAAGGGTTTCCTCTGCAGTTGCCTTCATCATCCATTGACGTGCACCCGTGCTTCCTCCATCTCGCCGGATCAACACAGGAATGGTAGGCATGGTTTGCAAAGCTATATCTGAGTCGAATCTCAGCTCTTCCTCCCCAAATCACGCGGCCTCCTTAGCGATTCCATAGAAAATTCTGGTCAGATCTCCGCTTTTCGTCCCCAAATCGTGCAGCCTCCTAAGGATTTCACTGATTTTAAGCCGGATGTATGGGAAGAACCGTATTACCATCTATACGATATAATTTACGAATTGGGGTGGATAATACAGTTCCATTTCTGAAAACTACAATCAAACACAATTATGTCAAGTATAGAATCTCTCCAACCTTTCCAAGCATAAGCGTATACTCCACACTTTGCGAGTGGGTCTTTAAAATATTGAATGAAATTAAAGTACAAAGTATTAAAAAGACGATGGCCTACTTTGGAAGATAGTTGTTGGCGACTGGCTATTTTCGTTGGCTGGTTTGAATGATTGCTTAAATTTGATGTTTTGAGTGGTGGGTTGTTTTAGCTGTTAAGAAAAAATTGTTTGGCAAACGTAATTGTTCATAAATAACTCTTTATGGTATAAAATAGATTTTTAGACATACTTCCATATATGTTAGTTAATGTTTTAGTATTATTAGTTTAAGTTTATGAGTTTAAATAAAAACAAACACTTTATATAAGCAAATAAGTAAATTATATGAGTTTTATAAGCAATTTTATGAGAAATTAAATCATATAAAAGCAAACACTATATAAGAAAATAAGTAATTTTATGAGTTATAAAAAAAATAAACACTCTATGAAAAAAATAAGAAAACAAATTTTTAATAGATGAAGTAAATTATGTTTTATACGAAGTATAATAGGGTAAAAATCATATCGCATCCTCAAAAGTGTCTAAAACTTGAAATGCACCCTCACAATTCTCAAATCTTATATTGCATCCTCAAAAACTTTAGTTGCTCTCATTTTCCCTGTTGAAGTTAAAGGATAACATAGTCCAATTGTTCGTTGAATCTTATTAATCAAATTCATTTAAAACTTTCATAATTTGATATTTTATAGTTTATTAAACATAACTAAATAATATTAATGATTAATTTATATATTAACAAGAACTTTTTTAAATGTTATGATTATTTTTTAAGTGAAAAAGTGTGAAAGAAATTTACAAAAGCCCCAAACAAGAGTGAAAAATTTGTAACAAAGAAGTGAGTTGTTTGGTACTATTTTTGTTCTTGAGTATTTCTTCAGTTTTGACTTTTTCAGGTCAAAATTGACAAATTCTGATTACTAACTAAATAAAATTTCTATTAGATATTGATGTAAAAATAATTTTATTAGATTTTTTTACACAATATTTTCAAAATAATATTTTATTTAATTAATATATCATATCATTTCTATTTAATTTGAAGTCAATGGTTGGAAATGATTGACTGCAAAGAATCAAAACTTGACAAATACTCGGGTGAAGGTAGTATTAAATAATAGAAGGTGGGGAAGATAAGAGAAAGTTAATATTTTGAGATATAAGATTTGACAATTGTGAGGGTGTAATATAACATTTGACCATTGTAAAGGTGCATTTTAACTTTTAGGCACCTTTTAAGGGTGCAATATGAACTAAAAAATCAAAGTAGAAACTCTGCATCTTTTTTTTGCATTCAACAACAAAGAAAGCAAAGTACTCCACGCAGTATTTAGAATAATATATAGGGCATAAAAGGAATGATTTTAACAGTCGAAGCAAAACACGACCCATCTAATGTTTCTATTGTTGGCTTTTAAGAAATCACCCGCAAACCTAAAACACCAATTGAGAAACAAGATTTTTAGTTGTTCATGAAGTCCAAGCAGCCATTTTTGGTCAAATAGGCTGAGTTTTGGATGATCGGTCTTTTTCCAAATGTACACTCAAAGCATCCTCTTCAAATAAAAAAAATTAAACAATGTCGTTCGCCAACTGCTTAACCCATAGACCATAACACCTCGCCCTCATATATCGTACGCCAACTGCCTAAATTCGAAATTTATCTGCACATTTTTTCTCTTATTATCCTTATAGTGTTGTAGTTGTTGATGCCCTAATTAGTTTTTCATTTTGTTTAGACACTTTAGAATACTATTATGATGACGATTTGACGAGCACGACCCAAACGTCAATGTATTTGGGAAGAAAAAAGTACTCATCACCATAAGTCAAAAGGAGGATCTGCAAAATTCAAATAGGTGCATGCAACCTATTGAAGAGTAGGAACATGTGCTTTTGTTTTTAAATCTCCATCGGGGATGTGGCTCACCCTTTTTTGTGCAAAATAAGTTCCACTCCTTTAATTTTGATTCGTATTCGTCTAAACTATGTTTCTTGATGTTTTTGTTACATATGTGAAGAATTTGTATGGATAGAAACTTCATGGGCGGAACATGACTAAAATTTGAAGAAAGATATATGCTTGCTCCTTCACTTCACTTCAAAAAAAATCTGCGTAGGGGTGGTCGTCGATTTATGTCGCCGTAAACTTCTTGATACCTTTCTTTGCTTTTCTCGATACGAAAAATAAATTTTCGATCAGCTGGAAATTAATCATCCTGTTTGTCATTTATCAAAACAAAAAAATATTCAAGAAAAAAGGGTTTTGAACTCATGTCCAACAAAATATATGACCCTCTGATCCGTTATTAACGTACGCATCGCGTCGGGAATTACGAAGATGATCTGTTCGTTGAACAACATCTGTGAAGCCGATGTCAAAGATCCTCATGTGGACTCAAGATGATCTGTTCGTTGCTTTAAACACGAACGTTTAGAATCAATAAACTTCTGATGTCCAACTCTTTACGACGCAAAGATGTGATTACATCTTATGGTTCGTTAAGCGACAATTCTTTGTAAAACATCATTGAAGTACCATACAAGGAAATCGACATTATCCTTAGTATGCATTAACAGACTGAACGTCGTTGCTGTTGTCAACTTATGATGAAGAATTTCTCAACTGAAGACCAATGATGGTAACCTTATAGAGGTGAAAGCAAAGCTGACTTCTAAACCAACCAAGTTCATCTCGAATATATATCTGCGAAAACATCTCAAGTGTGAAGTCTATTCGTGCGATACCCAAAAAGAATAATTTGAACTGAAGGAACGTCCCGAAAGTATGTCACCTCTCTGATATTAACTTCCTTATATTTCACCGTTCAAAACTCTGTCAATCTTCATCCTCGAGAGGACCAATATTCGTAACTCTATATTGAATATGTTACCGTCGAAACTAAAAACTCAACTATGAAGATTGCCTGACAAGGAATCATCTGACAAAGTGTTTTCTCTAACGGAGAGTATCTGTTTTGTTCAAACGTGAATAAGGAAGAATCAATGAGACTCTATATCAACTACTGTCAGTTGAACAATTCGTTATCCTTTACTTCGTATCATGACTTATTTGATCAGCTTAGAGGATCCATTGTATTCTCTAAGATTGACTTACGGTCAAGATACTATCACATCCCTGTTAAGAATGATGAACGAACTGACGATCGGAAATTGCTACCCTTCACTACGTATAGACGATTTGTTCGAAGAACCTGTTTGTTAGAGGCTATAGACAGCTCGACCTTGTTAAATAAACTGATGCCTTTCATGAAGCGATTAATGACTTAATTGCTTATCGTCAAAAACGTCGATGTAACCTGATTGAATAAGTGAAGTAAAGTGATGCTAACAGAACAAATCGATTGATTCGTTTGGCGTAAAAGATCGCGACGTGGTGACAATACAGAACGAGACGTAAAACAGTAACACCAACAGTGAAAGACTGAAGAATGAAGAAAATGTAGCTGCACTGACCATACAGCTTAGAATAATATTTATGACTAACTCGTAATGTTCAAGGACGATATTATTTCAACATGAATGCAACTTAGATTACATGAGGAAAGTTACAGATGCAATTCTAAGTCTAATCTCTCAGGATTTGCAAACTTGTCGTAACCGGCTCCAGGACCCGGGAAAGCTTTAGCAAACTCTAATTTGTCTAAAAGCTCACCAACAAAGAAAGAAGAAATGAAAAGTTTCCTCTAACTCAAAGACATGAAGTTCTGCCTCACTGCATTGTCTAGAAATTTGATTAGGTTATTGAAATAACCGTCAATGTTCAAGAGACCAATGGGTCTATTGTGTAACCCTTTAGAAGCCCACGAGATCAAGGTGAACAAACCTTCCATAGTGTCAACTCCTCCGGGAAGAACGATGAAAGATTCCACAGCATGATTCATCTCAAAATATTTGTAGTAATTGCTGGAAACTGTGTGCTCTACGCCATATGTAGGTCCGTAGACCCATCGTGTTGCTATGTACCCAGGAATGAAACCTCTAACGAGACCACCATTGGTAAAAACTGTTGAAGCAACAGCTCCTTGTAGGCCAAGGTTGCCTCCTCCATAAGCAAGACTAATTCTTCGCCTTATCAATTCTCTTCCTAAATCTACTGCAGTAGCCATAAACTTTGGATTTCTACCAAGAGAATGACTGCCAAGAAGACCAACGAATCTTATGGTGTAAGGATGTGTTCAAGAAGTTCCTTCCATAATGTGAGAATGTGAGATACTCTTCCCATAATCGTGATATATATAGTCTCTAGAACCTGACGATGGAAAAGTAATTATCACCAGCCAAAATACGTACAGTAAAATGGATTCAAATTACCTGCAGACGAGAACGTACTCGCTAATACTATAGTATGCTGAAGATATGACGTATTGAGACTCTTGAATAGTTTGATTCGCTGTGCTGAAACACGTTCAAATCCGAGACGAAAAGTCAAAACGGCTATTTCCTAAGACAACGACCTCTTGAGTAACTTCCAAAGAGTGAAACATTGAAGGAAGAAAACCTACTATTAGTAACGGTAAATTGCAAAATGCTATCTTGATATCTTATGACTCATATCCTTGAATTACTCAAACTTGATGTGTTAACTACACTCTTGAAACATCCCGCTTGATCAATCTTGAAAAGATTGAATTCCATTCTTTGTATCAAAATAATAAAACCACGATTCTTCATTAAACAAAAAGATGTTTTATGATAACGATCTTTGAAAACTATACCTTGTGGAATACGTGACTCGATCACAAAAGTAAAACTACCTTGACTTGAACATTATGCTGAACCTTGACTCGATCACATTGTTTTGTGGACCACAAAACAATCAGTACAATTACGTTATCTCTAAAGATCATTATCGATGATCTTATTGACCAAGCAAACTCCATTATAACCCTGACAAGGAAATGTGTATGCAACAACCAGAGAAGAAATGACGTCACAAAGAAAAGCTGAATCATTCAAGCGAAAATCCCGAACCTATATGCGATGTTGGTGTAAGAACTAGTAAAGATTCCTCACTCTATGAATTCATGAATTGAATCACGTACTAAAGATATTATCTTCTTCAGTCGAAATGAAATCAACCATAGTGTTACATTAAACCCGTCATTATCAAGAACGTATCTGGATATATTCCAAAATCGATGAAGAAAGTTGAATACGACAAGACGTATATGAAACGCCACTCTAACGTTATCACCTGTGGATACGAATTAATGCAAAGACTCATTAACGATAATGAGATCTACCATGAAGTGAACGAAGAAATGTTTCGGCACAAGGTCGATAAATGACAAGCTACTATACAACCGATCGACAGTACCTCCTCATAAATGATGACAAATCCCATATTCTTAAAATCCTAAACCAATAAAAGCCATTAGATATTACTTACAAGTCGTTGCTGAACTGTGAACGATGTGAAGATGTTTTGATGACTTAGAAGATTACGCTATGACGTGTGAATTAAACAACCTCCAAATGCTCCACTACATCTATCCTGAACTTGAAACAACAAGGACTTTCAATCAAAAGGAGAATATCGTTAACCGACGTTGTACAATTGGAAATTAAGAATGAACGAAGTTTTGTGCAAGTATGTCAAGTATACAACCCTATACACCACGAAAGAATATTAGTTGTTGATATTGAAGAATCACTGAGTGCCTGGTGGAATTAAAGATTATTAATCTTTTGAAGAAAGAACAAGTTTGATAACATCGACAGTTTGAGAAAACGTATCAGTATGGATAATGACGTAATTATGGATTAACCAAATGAACATGACACGGTCATGATTAAGTGAGATCACTACGAAATGTTAAAGGTTTGACCTTATAAGAATTTCGAGGATGAAATCCCTTTTTAAGGGGGGAAGAAATGTAACGCCCCAAAATATACCCTAGAATTATTAATGAATAAATAATCAATTTGTTTTGATTAAAATAAATTATTGTTGGGCTTTGGGCCGATATGAAATTTGTTTTGACATCTAATATCAAAATCTAGATAAGTCTCATAGAGATAAATCCAATATGTGGACTATTTGTGTGGTCTCGATTGGGAACCTGAGTAGAGACCCAAATCAAGAGTAAATAAAGAATTTGTTTAGAATGTAAATATTGAAATGATTTATTGAAATAAATCATGAAAATAATTGATATGAATTAAATGAGAGAACCTTTTATGATAAAGGTCAATTAAACCAATTTTGACTCTGTTAAAGTCAACCACCCAAAAATGTGGTGTCGGAAAAAGTATAACGAATGAATATAAAAATTATATCGTTGTGTAGAGTTTGACTGTCTGACCCCAACAGTTCAATCAGATTTCAAATTGGAGAAAGTTGGACCAAAAAGTATACCCCGACTGGGACCAGATATTAGTCCCAATCAGGGACTACGTACCAAACGGCGCCCTGTTCAATTACGCCGATTCCAAAATCTAAATCACCGAGCAATCAAGGAAGCTGCAAACTCCCTGTCTTCTTCCTTCCTCACTTGGCTATTTAAGGACAACCCAACTCCCTCATTTCATCACCAAAACAACTCATTCTTCCTTCTATATTGTTCCTTGCTGAGAGTGGAGTGCAGTGGTGCTGTCATCTTTGTGTGAGGTCGCCGGAGCAGTGAGATAGAGTCGCCGGAAGTTTCGTCGGAAAATATTCAAAACCTTCATTTACCTTCGATGTAAGCCCCTAGATATATCTAATGACTAGAATGTTCATATAGGTCATTTCTACGTTCATAAATGGTCATTTGGTTGAGTTTTGTGTTTGACATGTTTGAAGAACCAAGAATCATAAACCTTGAATTTGATGTTAAAAATATGTTTTAATAATTCTAATATGATCTATGAACCTTGGAGAACATCTCTATATAGTTTAATTGAAGTTCAGTGACTAAAAATGGTTTTCCCGAAAAATGGACCGAGATTGAAGACGAATGAACAGTGGCTGAAAATCCACAGAGTGGATCGATCCCCTTCATTGGATCGATCCTCTGGGAGTTTTTCTTCTAGTTGGATCGATCCAGAGGACTGGATCGATCCTCCGAAACTCTGGTCCGAAAATTTGTCTGAAATTGCTATTTTTGAGCTCTAAAATCCTATTTTTGATACCAATTGATTATAATTATTATAAAAATGATTTTTCACAACAAAAATGATGTTTTTAACAAATTAAAACATTATGTGATGCATGACGGTAAGTTCGGGTGTTAACACTCGAGACTAGGCCGCTAATTGTTATTAAATGTTATGTTGAATGATCATTATGATGAACTATTATTGTGGCCAATTATGAATGATTAACCTACTGATTAGTATGATTATTGATTAAATCATGATTAAAAATGGATATAATGATGATTATGAAAATGATGTATATTGTTAAGGATATCTAGAACAACTCTAAGATATACCCAATTGTATATTGATGATGATTATTAAGGATATCTAGAAGAACTCTAAGATATACCTACTTGACCAATTCATATTTCGGGTTAAAACGTACGTACGGGATCCAGACCGGATATCACCCACCCGACAAATCATTGTTCGGTTGGTACGTAATCCACATGACTCATAGGGTGGATTATCGATTCTTGTGTTCTGCATTAAACTATTTATAGTTTAAGGGCCTGGTTAGAATTACTGCCTTAGACTAGGAATAGCTAAGAGCTGAATATAAAATGATGTGGCCTTAGATTAAGAATAATTTAAGAGCATTATTGATATATATTGAATATCAAATGACTTGAAATAAAATATTGAAAATATTTTGAATGTTTGAACCATGTATTGTGTGCATGATATAAAATGGTTGATTATGAATTGAGATTCAATTTATGTGGATGTTCGACGTTTTAGATATGCTTACTCAGCTTCACCACTGAGCGTGTAGTGTGTTTTATTTGCTACACGCAGGTAAACAGAAAGATTAATGTGATCCTGGCGGCAGATGGGGCGAGATTGTCGGGATGGATGTGACAAGTTTTGAAATGATTTATGATATGTCGATATTAAATTCGCTTCCGCAATATTGTTAAATACTCCGTACTATATATGTTATGAAAAATATTATTGAGATTAATAAAGTGTGTTTGAAAAGTTTTAATGTTTACGATTACCAAGTTAAATACTTTAGTCCGAATGGGGCTGCAGACCTGGACGGATTAGGGTGTTACAGGATCGACCATCTAACCAAAAAGTTTAAGCTAATAGGTAGAGCTTCACAATTATATATATGCTAGTGGTATTCCATTACATTTTTCCAATGAGGAAACTCCAATATTGTTGAAGTGTGTAGTAATTGACCCTACATTTCTTGTCACCGACCCCAAGTAGTTGGGTTGTTTAGGGAATAAGTTGTTGACGATGAGTCGTAGTACTTGTTTCCTTTATCAACAGTAATGCACCGATTTTATGGAAGCAGGTGGTAAACCTTTGATGGTGGCAAAGAGTTGGAGGTGTTCCTGTCCTGACAACTCGTTCTAGAGAATATCAAGCTGTATGTGAAAATTGGAAGATGGTCATCACCTAGAGCCTATATAGTTATTCAGTAGCTGAAAACACAAGAGAGAGAGAAAGTGAAAATAGACTTACCTGTGTACAAACACCAATCATCTGTCAAATATTTGACATGCCAGTTAAGCTGCAAATCGAGCATCCATATATTAATGTTGTGAAATGAAAACTAATTTTTATGGAGTTAACTGGCCATTAATCTCCAATTATTCGAGACTAGTATTAAATAGAGTGTAGCTTATTATTGACGTGATTATGAGTAATTATTGTCATTACTCACATCATTAGTATGGAGGTTACTCTACTAATGCCTTCCACCATTAATGTTATTATTAATGTTGTATTATGGTGGAGGTTACAAGTTTTGAAGTCTAGCCTATTACAAGGGAAAAACAAAACTCGCCCCCTAACCTCTTTTTTGGGTGCTCCATACGTGAGAGAGAAAAGGAAAAAGAAACGAAAAACCTTTTTTACTCTTAGAGAGAGCTCTTGGTTTTTCCGGTAGAATTTTTGGTGATGCTCTTCAAGTTTTTTGGTAGCTAACGTTCCACGTTGTTCTTGTTCGGTTGTGTGTGGTTGGTCCGTACTATCACCTCACATGATAACGGTTTTACCCTGGGAGGAATGGTAGGCGGGCACTACTACCTTACGTACAGCTCCGACGACTCCGATGTCCTTCCCCGGTGTTTTGATTTTTACAGGTTCAATTCATAATGACGTCACTGCATACTGCCCTAGGCCGTAATGTCCTCTTTGGTGTTCTGGTTCTAACTATAATGACCTTGCCACTACTCTAGTGAACGATACCTTTCACAGTGTCTTTGTCCCATACTAAATACTTCAGCCAATGCATATTGTCCGCGTACAACAAGGACGTTTGAAGATCTAGAAAGTTTTTTTCTATTTTTTTATTTTGTAATATTTTGAATAAATTATAAACTCAGAATATATTGAATACTTTTCTGGGCTGTTCATCTTCCCCGTCCGTTGTAATTCGTACGTAATTTCTCACTTTGTCCGGTTGTGTCTCGAGCACCAACTCCTATTGTGACTCAAGAACACTTACGGCTTGTTGCATTTGAACTTGTGGTTGAAAACTCACAAGGTTTTGTTAAAAACCGAATGCATTCATCATCGGCATGTTTCATGCTAAAAAGGTTATGGTTTGGAATGTCAGCATTTTCTAATAAATTTGTACTACATAGATAGTTTAGCGACATTTGGGCGTTTGGTGCGGTGAGGGTGGTGTTTGGACGAGTTAAGGCTTATCGGGTGCCCAGAAAATGGGGTTGTATGGATTTAATTGGCTTTACCGTTGGCAACAGTCACAAGATTGAATGGATTTACATTTTTTCCTTCATGAAGTATTTCACGTTATGTACTACATATTTACATATCACGAGCAGGGGGCACATGTATACATTCGTAGACCTGGAAAAAATTGACCCAACCTGTTTTTGACCCGAAACCCGACCTAAAAACACTGGGTTTTGAACAAAGGTTTTGATGACCGAACCCGAAGTTGACCGAACCCGAAATGACCCGCTAAAAATGGGCCAAACCCGATCGAACCCGAATCCGACCCAACCGACCCGCTAAAGTAAGAATTTTTCAAAATTATACACTTTACTACTTGTTTATAGTGTAAAAATTTATATTTTTAGATAAAATTTTAATGATATTGCATAATTATATTACTTTTTTCCAAAACTTAAGCATTTTTAAATTCCTTATATTGATTTATATATCTAAAAATTACATCAGAGTTTAAAATTAAATAATTTTATAGATTTAATACTTTTTTTTGATATTTTAAATTTATTTAATAGAAAATGTAAGTGTTAATGTGAATTTAAAAATTTAAAAAACCAAAGTCATAACCCGTTGGGTCGACCCGAACCCGATGACACTGGGTCATGAACATACAGTTCTCAACCCGAATCCGAATTGACTCGAACCCAAAATAACCCGAACTTGAAGTGACTGAATACAAACTCGACCTGACCGACCGATTTGCCAGCTCTAATACATTGTGATTATGTGTTTAGACACCCCATCACCACTAGTCTTACATGACATTATAATGAACATTTATTTTCATATGATTATTTACTCATAATCGTATGAACATGATAAGGAATACTAAATTGTGTAAGGTCTCCTTACACACATCAAACTTAGCTAAATTCTTTCTTCTTTTTTTACTTCCTCTATTCTATAAAATTTTTCAAAGATGAAAAAAACATACCTTAAATATGTGTAGTTCTGATATTATTTTTTAATTATGATTCGTTTATCATACAAATCATATCTTACTTTATTATAAAATAAGGTCAAAATTAAAATATAATATCAAAATTATACATATTTTTAGGGCGCCTCTTTTTAATAAGTTTTAGGCAAAATTGACAAGAATACTCCCAAAAATTACAGATTTTACATAAATACTCCCAAATTTGTTTATTTACACCATTACTCCCACATTTCTATTTTATTTACATCATTACTCCCAAATTTGGTAGTGATCATTAGTGTTACTTGGATGTGTCTTTTTTGCTTTAACTGAACAGTTAAAATGCAGACATGTATTTCTTCACTCTAATATACTATATTCACCTCAACTTATTCTCTCCGTCGTCTTTCTCACGTCTTAGTAAGCCTAATCATTGCCCTTATTTCCCATACCCTTTTTTAAAAAATTTCAGATTTCAAACTTCCTAAATCTTGTTAATATTTAATATCAAGTCTGTTCATATTAATTTAATTTGATTCAATAAAAAAAGATGAAGAACCCTGTATAAAAAGACGCACCCGAGGAATACTAATGATGAAGCAATCGTGGAGTAACGACGTAAATAATAGACAAATGTGAAAGTAACTGTGTAAATAAACAAATTTGGGAGTATTTATATAAAACGTGTAATTTCTGAGAGTGTTCTGGTTAAATTTGCCTAAGTTTTATGGGACAACAGAATATTTTAAATGGACAATCTTCTTATCAAAAGTTGGCTTGCCGTGCAGTTAAACTGTCCGCAGTTAGCAAAAATGGTCTCCCATTTCGGCGATTTTGGTTTCTTACAATCCTAGGTTCACACGGATTCCAGTAATGGAGGAAGGCCCGGCGACTATCTGGACACAAGCAGACGCGTTACTAAGAAAGAATTTGACGTTTCAGGTATTTTCTTTTTCTTTTTCAGGGCCATAGTGTCGGAGATTCATAAATACAGAGTATAATTGATGAAGTACTCCGTAGTATTTTCAATGTTATGTTGATCAGTTTTTGATTTATAAGCTTACTATTTGTTTCTTATTATCTGATACCAAATGAAAGGTTTAACCCAATGCCAGAATACGGGGTACATGTTCAGGATTTCCTGTATGGAGAATTGGTTTGGTTTAACCCAATGCCAAACTTAGCATTGGTGTTAGTCTATGTATGTATTTGGATCCAAACACATTAATAACATTATGCAAATATAGTTTGTAGGATGATATTCTTGGATGTGAAGATTATTATCCCGAGATACCATCCATTTTCAGAAATGATTTGATTTGTTACAACTGCTATGCTAAAAGAAGTTAATTTGCTCATTCTTCATTAAATATTCTAGTTTAGTACACACAGACCGTGTAGTAGAAGGGAATGGAAAGATAGGTTTTGAATTGTTGAGATGTCTTGCAGTGCAATATCGTCATCTTTGGAGGTATAAAGCTGAAAGTGATTCTATTAGCTTCTAGTATATTGGATGATTAGTATTATTCATGCGATGCCACCGTAAGAAAACATTGGATTTTCAAGTTTGGACCGAGAGATTGCCTAGTGTTTGCCTGTTTTTTCTACTTCTAACCTTTTAGTTTGTCAAGTGAAAATTTAGGCCTTTTTTGGGAATCTTCAAGATTGTTGAATAATCTACAAAAACAAACTTATTCGACTAATTAGCAGAGTCTTTGAAAATAAGTGCATAAGCTACTCT
Organism: Cuscuta australis; assembly: GCA_003260385.1. NCBI lineage: Eukaryota > Viridiplantae > Streptophyta > Magnoliopsida > Solanales > Convolvulaceae > Cuscuta > Cuscuta australis. Next base: position 1,273,631 of record NQVE01000203.1, read on the forward strand.
TTTTTATGAAATAACCAAAATGAGGATAGCATTTACTTTTACTCCTATCATTTAGATATTATTTTGTTGAACTTATTAAAACATGATTTTTAAATATATGTTATATAATTCAAATCAATCGACCCAACTGACCATGTTAGTCACACCATAGCAAATTCAGTCAATTCAACCACTTCAACCTAGTTTGCATGTTTTGTTGCATCTTCTTTTATGATAATTAGCTTTATTGGCAAGATTTTCCCCGAACACTAACATATTTAGCTGAATCGGCTGATAATGATAAAAAAAGAAATGGACAAGATACTTTTTCGTTGAAGTTGTTGCAATAAATAAAAATGACACGGCTTCCCAAGACATGGAACAAATCCTATTTGCGAATCGGCATGCTGCTAGAGAACCAAGGTTCACTTCAGCCTCTATGCCATATTTATATATTATTTTCTTTATTTATTATGGTAATATATTTTAAATCATGTTATTGATTATGGCCTAAATCAAAATGGTACATTAATCGTCTTTTGCTACTTTGTATGAAGTTTTGGGTAGTGAATGCAACAATGTATCAATGCTCTAATGGAGATGACCCCTCGTCCTCTCCCTTCTTTTGAACGAGCAGGCTCTGCACATCTTGACACCTAGAAGAAATGAAGTTGGGTTTATACTGGGTTGGGATGTGTTGATATTATTGAGATAATTCAGTATACAAACCATTGTTTGAGCAAGTTCAACAACTTCACACACCTCACCCCACCGACCAAACAAACTCAAAGTTTTTTGTTATGCATAAAATTTTTATGGGAGTATAGTTCTATATATATGTGTGTGTGTGTGTGTGTTCTGCCTTTCTCATGTACCAACAAAGAATGTTCTGCTATCAAAGTTGCCAGAATAATTTGTTTTTATTTATTCATAGGTTTTCTGTCCAACTGATTTTTTGGCTGCAGAAACGAAATGTGCGAACAAATCTAAGACTCATTTTGTTCCCAGTAGTAATCTGTCTGTTGCTTGTGCTTATCCAATATGTGGTGAATAACGAGTTGGATAAGCCTTCAAGAAGGTGTGGATGCACCTGTGTTGATAAGAATGGAGATGGAAATTGTGAACGAGTTTGTGGGGTTGAGTACTCAACCTTGGATCAAGCAGTCAATTGTCCTCTTCCTAGTCCACCAGAATGGCCTCCCTTGTTACAGATACCTAGAGTAGAATATCGTGCAGTACAAAATGATTTTACTCCATACAAAGATTTGCCCACAAAATCATGCAAGATCACTAAATCCTGTCCAGCGGTTATACTCTTGACTGGAGCTAATAAAACATTTGCTGAAAGTATGATGATGTATTTCATCTATAGTCTGATATGTTCCAAATAAATTCACTATTTCTTTGTAGTGTTATTAGTCCACCTTTTAAAATTATTTCTGGATCTTGATAGGCATTGGTGGAAATTTGTTCCATAGCCCAACCAAACTCAATTCTTCTGAAATTCCTTACAATTTAGCTGATGATTTCTTGGTGAGTTTTCTTCTCTTGCATGTTTTGTTGTCTCCCCTAATATTATATTAGGTATATGACCATGTTTTTGCGTAGTTCTGCTCCTTTAGTGGAATTATTTCATCTGTTTTGGAATCAGCTTTCAAAGTGTTTCAGGGTTCAGGATCATACACGGCGTATTCTAATTTTGTGGAACCAGCTTTCTCCTCAAATTTAGCAGTGTACAGTATTCAGCCTTCGCGTGCTTCAAACTATACATTTTCACTTCCTTTGAGAATAGGTCCACACTTTTTGCAACAAGGTTTGGAATAGCTTACTTTTTCATATCTATTTCTATTTAGTAAATCATTGTTTCTTTGCGTGAAACTAATCCATTTCTAACATAAGCATTTATGGGTATTTTAATTTTGTTTTGATTTATTTTAAAGTTCCTAGATATATCTCTTTTAATCTTCTATTACTTTTTGATGTAGATATCAGTTGCACTCAAGGCTTACATTTATGGCGTAATAGTTCATCTAAAATTAACGATGAACTTTATAGAGGATATAGAAAAGGGAATTTAGAGAAAGAGATAAATGAGATAATAGCAGGTTTATATGCCACTTGCCAGCTATTGCTTACATGTCTCTTTACTCTGCAATAGTAATGATATGCTCTAAAAGGAATACCCCTCAATTCTTGTTTTGTTTTGCAGCATATGATTTCTTAAACTCTAATGGAAATCACTACAATGTGAGTATTTGGTACAATGCTACCTACAAAAACGACACAGGAAACACACCTATATCACTTGCACGGGTGCCTTGCTCAGTGAATTTGGTACTCTACTCATGAGCTTCCTTGATCGATAGTTGTTTTCTGGTGCACAAGATTTTCTTGATCATTTAAATCATGAAGTGACTACTGATTAGAGTAATGCAATGCGTGCAAAACTAACAAGTAATACTTGTTACAATTTGGGTTCTATTACTTTATTATAGTGATGATGAGGTTACTGGCATTGTAAGGTGCTTTTACCTGATTCCTAATATGGATTGATACTAGGCAAACAGAGCTTCTGCCTTTTCCAAGGTTCTTAAATCAGCCTAACTAGTAACTTGTTGTGCAAACCACAAAAAGTAGATGTAGACTGATTGTTTGTTCTGTTGGTTTTTGTCGGTCACCTTAATCAATTTTTGCTACTGTTTTGATATTAAATATTTGAATGGGTGAAAGGAACACCTGAAAATAAAAACATATATATTCATCAACTTCATAGAAAGTACTGCATGATTAGGAATAGATATATCTACAACAACACCAACAACTAAGCCTTAATTCCAAATCGTTGAAGTTGGCTACATGAACAAGTTCACGGTTCATCCGACAAATCTTCAGTTTTTACTCTTTTCTGTTATGCTTCATATGCTCTTCAAACCCCACTCTGTCATAAGTCTCCAACACTCAAACTCCATTGTTCATGCAGAGGCACTTGCTTTTTGACTGCTAACATTCTTGAACCAATGCAACTGATTCTCCCTTACTTTATCTTCCATAGCTGCTGCACCCAATCTCCAGTGAATCGTTAATAGCAGCCGCTACACCCACTTGTTTGTTAAAACCACGGGTAGCAAACAGTGACAAACAGAACGGTTCCTGTAGAGTGCTTAATTGTCTTCTTCCACGCGTGCGTGTGTTAGTACCTGAAACTGTATTACAATGTAGATACCATACCACTGAATATATCCTTTCATTATTTTGCATTAATTAAACTTTCCCTTTAGCAGGTAAGGTTTTAATAAAACATATCAATGACATTTGACAAAGACTGAAGGGAGGTATAAAGTATAAACACCCTAGAAGATTACTCCCTCTGGCCCAAAAAAAGCTTCCTATTTTCCTTTTCGGAATGTCCCAAAAAAGCTTCCTGTTTCCATTTGTGGAAATCTTTTTGTGGCTCAGCATCTTTCTCTCATCTGCATCACTTACAATAACTCAATGTCACTTTTCTTAAAGTTTGTGCCAAACCTAAACAAGAAGCTTTTTTTTGGGATGGAGGTAGTATCAATGATTTTTTTCTTGCTGAAATCAAGATCAATGAGTTTCTAACAATCCTACTTTTACGAGCAAATATTTTTAAGTTCTAACACAGTATATTACTTGCCTAATGAGCTTACATTATTACATTCATTTAATCATTTTTCATTCTCTTACATTTTTTTACTGCATCAACAGAATAATTTTAAAGGCTTTGCATATTTTGGTGTATGCTAGGTTTCCAATGCCTATCTCCAATTTCTGCTTGGCCCTTCAACAAAAATGTTATTTGAGTTTGTTAAAGAAATGCCAAAGCCTGAAACAAGAGTCAGGCTGGATTTTGCTTCTCTCCTTGGGCCTCTTTTCTTTACTTGGGTGATTATACAGCTATTTCCGGTAAGTTAACTTGTTTTGTATTTCTTTGTAGCGGTGTCCTAAATTCAACTAAATTGTTTCTTCCATCCTCATTGTAGGATCCATTCTAGCTCTTCTATTTACACCACGAGCACAGCATTTCTTTAACTTCGTACTTCACAAAAAACATTTCCCGATGTGATAGTGTTCATGGAGACGAGAATTATAGATTTATGAGGAACTTTTATGTTGAAGGGGTTATAGGGTATACTTTTCCCTAAAATGAATGAATAGAACTTGTGTTTACTAGAACCAAAACAACTTATTCACTTTCTTCACCAGCTCACCTACATTGCATTATTTAATTAAATTATTACTGATATTTCAGGTTGTATTGACATCTCTAGTTTACGAGAAGCAGAAAAAGCTAAGAATTATTATGAAAATGCATGGACTTGGAGATGGACCATATTGGATGATTTCTTATGCTTATTTTCTTGCCATATCTTTCATTTATATGCTATGTTTTGTGATTTTTGGATCCTTAATAGGTAAATTTAGCTATTTGCTTATGTCTAGTGAACTGATTCCTTCTTATGAATTTGCTTTTTAGTTAACCGACTCCATTTGTTTTTTTACAGGTTTAAAGTTCTTTACACTGAATGATTACAGCATCCAGTTGATTTTTTACTTGATCTACATTAACTTGCAAATTGCACTAGCTTTTCTCATTACTGCATTTTTTAAGAATGTGAAGACAGCTGCAGGTTTGGCCTTACTGAACTGTTATTTTGTAAAGTCAGAACCCATTCTTTTTCCCACTAATGATGTTTCATTGTTACAGTGGTAGGTTATGTAATGGTGTTTGGGTCGGGACTCTTGGGTGGCTTCCTTTTTCAGTTTTTTGTTCAGGATACATCATTTCCAAGTAAGTTTGGAAGCATAAAGATTGTTGTTGCAGTTATCTTTTTTTTATTATCAAGTGTTGATTTAAATGGCACATTAAATTTTCATACTTTCTTACTTTCTATGATGTTTTGGGCAGTAAATGCATGAATGAATGCATCAATGATCTAAAAAAACAACCACTATGTTTTTTTACAAGGGTAAGGTTGCGTATATCCTCTCCAGACCCCAATGGAGTTGGGATTATTGTGGGTTTGTTTTTGTTGATTTCAAGTTTCAGTCTTCCCATTAATCCTCATTGTAAATTTTCCTCAAGCGTGTCTTTGTTTTGCATGCATGAAAAAATAATCTATGAGCACACATCCACCTCAGCATTCTCATTGTTGCCACTTGATGTTGGCAAACATAAGTTTTCTTTACTGCCCAACACTATGCTCCGTATAGCAGAGCCGCGCCGGTCTAGTAACTATCCGATAAAACCTTCCTTTCATGCTTATTGATATCTTCTTATCGCGAAGAACACCTAAAGCTAGCTTCTACTTTGCCCAAGCGGCTCCAATAAGATGAACGATATCCCCATTTGCCCAAACCAAGGTACATAAACTTGTCTTCTTTTGGCATAGAGTGTGAATGGGTCGGTACTCCCACTTTTTACTCCACCGCTCTACCACTGAAGCAACATTTTATGTATTTGGTCTTACTAGGTTTTAAGGAATGACGGTACATTTCCAACTTATCATTGAGTCCCTCAGACCTCAGTGTCTCATAGCATGCACCAAGGTACCTCCCCCTTAACATCCTCAGTCAAAACATCCATCACCAGTGCAAACAAGAAAGGGCTAAGGGCTGACCCCTGGTGTAACCCCATGTCTACTGGGAAGGGTCAGCGTCACCTTGACATTCTTCATACTTGTCCTCGCCCTGACGTACATGTCCTTGACCACACAAACGTAAGCAATCAGAATCCCTCTGAACTCCAGTCACCTCTATAAAATCTCCCTCGAAGCCTTGTTGCACGCATGTCTTCTCTAGTTCAATAAACACCATTTGTAAGTCCCTCTTCTTGGCTCTATACTCCATCAACCCCCTCAGGAGGTGAATGACTCGTGTAGTTAACCGGCTAGGCATAAAACCAAATCAATTCTCGGGAATGCACTCCTCCTTCCTCATTTTAGCTTCAATGACACATTCCCACTTCCCAGACCTTCATAATTATCACAACTCTAGAGATTACCTTTGCCCTTGTACAATGAGATGAATACATTCTCCCTCTTCGATTACCCCGCTGAACTGAGTGATGAAAAAAAGACTACACTCTCCCTCCATTCATCAAGCATTCTAGACGTCGTAAACATAACATTGAAAACCTTGGTAATCCACACTAACCCACTGCTACCCACAATCTTCTAGAACTCCACTGGAATTTCATCCATCCCCAAGGCTCTCCACCCTCTCATCCTTCGAATGCGCTTCACCACTTGTCCACTTCCTTCTGACACAATAACAAAGTCATGTTGCTTTTCAGAATTCAGATTGCCCAACTCGCCTAGTACTAGCCTCCATTCCCCTCATCCACTAGTTGGACACCACCATTGCATCAAACAAAACCCTACCATCACTGTCTTTCACACACCTTACATGTTCCAAGTCTTGGGCCTTCCTTTCACGTGCCTTAGCTAGCCAGAAAAACCTCTTATCGCCGCCTTGCTTCTCTTATTATAAAGACATTCAGAAGCTGCACTCTTAGCCCTCATAATGGATCCAACCACCAATCCCTGTCTGGCCTACATCAGTCCACCACCAGACCCCGTCTGGCCCTGTCTAATGGATCCCACTACCTGTGACTACGCCTAACACCTTCTGAGTAGCTTCCCACATGCAGTTTGTGGTTTTATAACACATGTCATCGGCCTTGCATGCAGTTTCCCACACGCCGTTCTCTTGGACTCGGGCAATCAACTCTAGGATCTTTTCCCCACCCAAGCTCCCCAAGCGGATATACGGTGGACCACCCGTCCTCCCTTTCCTGTTGATGGCAATCAACTCTAGGATCTTGGCCTTCCTAAAAAGTTGATGGATGTCCTGACGCAGGGAGTTCAAGGAGAGCTCCCGTGGTGCATGTTGTTTGCCGATGATATTGTGCTTATCGAAGACACCCGCGAGATACTAAATGACAAGTTGGAACTTTGGCGCCTTTCCCTATAATCCAAAGGTTTCTGACTGAGTAGAACCAAGACTGAATATATGGAGTGCTGTTTCAGCGGCCAAGAGATAGAATCACGAGTGGAAGTAAGGATCGATTCTCACCTAGTGCCTAAGGTAGACAAGTTTCGATATCTTGGCTCGGTCATTCAAGCAGATGGGGAGTTGGACGGGGAGCGGCCTGAGCTAAGTGGAGGTTGGCATCAGGATTCTGTGCGATAAGAAGATTTCAACTAGGATGAAAGGTAAGTTTTATCAGTCCGTTGTTAGACCAGCTCTGTTGTATGGTGCGGAATGCTGGGCAGTTAAGAAAACCCATGTTCATCGATTTCATGTTGTAGAGATGTGGATGTTACGGTGGATGTGTGGGCAGAAGAGGTGGGATAGGATTCCGAATGAGGTTATCAGAGGACGGGTAGGCATTGAACCTGTGGAAGATAAGTTGCGAGAAGTTAGGTTTAGGTCGTTTGGACATGTGAGGCGGCAGAATGTTGACGCCCCAATGCGGAGAAGCGAGAGACGTATGTTGGTTGGTGGGAGTAGGGGAAGGGGTAGACCTAGGAAGAATTGGAAGGAAGTGATTAGACATGACTTTAGACTTCTTGCCCTTACTATGAGGATATGACCTTAGATAGGAGCATTTGGAGAGCTAGGATAAGAGTGGTTGGGTGGGCATTTTAGGCTAGGGTGTAGTTTATGTACTTATTGTGTTTTATATGCCTTGTATGTTTGATGCTCTCTACTTGTTTTTTTCCTTCGTTCTCCTCATTTTGTTCTATGCCTCTATGTGTTTTGTGACTTATCTGCGCTTTCTCCACATTATATACCTCCTGTGATCTTTTTTATCTTTGCAGCTTGAGCCGAGGGTCTCTTTGGAAACAACCTCTCTACTTTTGAGTAGGGGCAAGGTCTGTGTACACACACCCTCCCCAGACCCTACTCTCGTGGGACAAAACTGGGTTGTTATTGTTGTTGGTCTGTGGTTTTTAGGTAAGTTTTTATTGCCTTAGTGCTAAGGCATGTGGTAGACTTGTTGCTATTCATTTTCTGCTTTCATTACTTACAAACTTTCTTTCATTGTTGCACTAATTTCTTTCCTAATCATGTCTTAAAAGGGCTATAATAATAATTTACCCTTTGCTCCCACTGTTAATCTTGCTATGCTGCAGGAGGCTGGATTATTGCTATGGAGTTGTACCCTGGATTTTCTCTTTATCGTGGATTATATGAGCTTTCACAATATTCTTTCACTGGTAGTTATATGGGGACTGTTGGAATGCAATGGAAAAATTTGAATGATAGAGAAAATGGGATGATAGAGGTCTTAATTATTATGGTTGTGGAATGGGTACTGGTTCTCTTCTTTGCATATTACACAGATCAAATTATATCATCTGGGAAAACTCCTCTCGTTTTCCTTCGCAATTTCCAAAATAAGTATCCTTCATCTTTTCGGAGACCCAGCTTACAGAGGCAGGGGTCTAATGTCTATTTAGAGATGGACAAACAGGATATCGTCCAGGAGGTAGTTTTACTTTATTTTATTTAACACATAAAAATGTATACAAATACATGCAGTAGTAAATTCCCATAATCTTTTCACGGGAGGATATCCTGTTTTAAAATCATTGATGCCTTGATGATATCTATGTTATTATAATACTGCACCAATGCCAATTTCTCTTTAATCTTACTGCAATAATTCTGTTGCAATTTTCCTCTTGCTAGAATAATCTTCGTGCCATGATAGCACTCTCTATAATAGAATGCACTGATCAATTTGCAGTGCATCTCATTATGCTGTTTGATAGTTTTCTATTTATTTATAATTATTTGCTAATTATTTTGTCAACCTGCTAGATTTTGTTCCTTCGAGCCGTGTTTTAGAAACAGGCTCTCCATCCTTCACCGGTAGTGGTAAGGTTGGCCATTGGCGTCCATCCTACCCTCTCCGGACCCCACTTGTGGGATTTCACTGGATTTGTTGTTGATTGCAATTTCATAAATGGAAAAAATACTTTCATTTTATGTAATGGCTGGATTTAGGTGTTAATTTTGATTTTGATGTTTTCATGAATTGGATCCATGGATACAGCAATCCAATCAATATCCACTGATTGGATCACAAAATGGGACTTTCTCAATCATATTTCATAAATCGGGTTTTGGATTTACCCCTTATCCGCTTAGTCTCATATGGGCTCACCTCTAATTTATACCAACTAATTAACATCAGTAATAACCTTTTGACAGAGGGAGAGAGTTGAGCATTTGCTTCTTGAATCAAGTACAAGTCATGCTTTAATATGTGACAACATAAAAAAAACTTATCCAGGAAGAGATGGAAACCCTGAAAAAATTGCAGTGAAAGGATTGTCACTTGCTTTGCCTCAGGGGGAATGCTTTGGTATGCTTGGGCCCAATGGTGCTGGGAAAACTTCTTTTATAAATATGGTCAGTTTATTGGTATTGGCTTTCAAAAAAGACAATCTTGTACTCCCTCCATCCCAAAAAAGGTTTTGGGTTTGACTTGACAGGCTTATTGAGAAAAGTGAAATTGTGCACTTTAGATTTTTTAAAAAGAATCAAGCACCTTATTTTGGGATGGATAAAAAAGCACAACATGAACCTTTTTTTGGGATGGAGGGACTATTTATGAGAAGATGATCCATAAATGATTGTTTGCTTGTTTTTCACTTCATGTCTTCACTATGTTATTTTTAGTAGTTTTAAATGAATCTTCCTCTCATCAGTCTTCTTGGGTACATCTGACAATAGTTTCTTTGTCGTAATGCCAACTTTAAGCAAGCTGAGTTTCTCTGACTAGTGCATGCTAACAGATGATTGGTCTGGTAAAGCCGAGCTCTGGGACTGCATATGTTCAGGGCATGAATATACAAACTGATATGGACAGAATATATACCAGCATGGGAGTATGTCCTCAGCATGAGTAAAACATCATTGCTCTCTCAAGTAAAGTAGATATTTGGCCTCATTTAGATTGATTTGGTGGTCAGCATTGATTTAATGAAAATTGGTTACACGGGATTAGATAAAATCCCATTTGAAATGGCACGAGTTTCCCCATTTTTCACGAATAATTCAAACACCATAATTTTTTATTGGCATGGTATGTCCCCAATTTGTAAAATCAGAAAATCTCTATAAATTCCTTAATTCAAGAGTTTTCTTGGATGCAAATGTGGACATCACACCCCATCCCCGGAATAAATGAATTCTCAGAAGTCCAGAACCAATCCAAATGAGGGCTGAAATTAGCTATAAACCCCTGTTGCAACAGGAACCAGGGAGAATGAAATGTATATACACTTGTTGACCGTCTTTGTCATTTTTGCAATCTGTTTTCAGCTTACTTTGGGAAACATTATCAGGAAGGGAACACTTACTGTTCTATGGACGGCTAAAAAATCTGAAAGGGGCCAACTTAAAAAGGGTATGTGAATCCATTGCTTGAAAATAGTTTTTTTGAATTCTCTTAATTAAGTATTCTCGTAAGCTAGGCCATAAAATTGGAAATATTGTTGTATAGCTCTAAACAACACAAACACTATGACCAATTCGGCCTAGACAATTTCACTGAGCCTGACAATTTTACTCAAGGTGACTAACACAACGAAAATTTCACTAAACACAAGTACACAACAGCTTCTGTCTTATTTATCAAGGGCTGATGTTTACTTAAAAAATCCAACTGTTAACAGTTTTAACTTTAAAATAACAAATACATTGAATAACACAGCTGATAGAATTTAGGATGGGGTAGTGATAACTGGATTGGGCAATAAGACACTTGGGTTGAACCGCATTAAAAGATATAATCCAATCGATTAGTTAGTTCAACTCAAGAGCTTATATACCGATTATTTTACTCTTGGACTTCCGATGTGGGATGCTCATGCACTCTAACACTCCCCCTCAAGTGGACAACCGGGCCATTTTGAATCTAACCGGTTGACCACTTGCAAATGAACTCCCATTCCCTTGACTCTTTTTTTTAGCGCCAACACCTAAAGGACCACGAACCGCTGGGTATGGACCTCCAGACGAGCAATTGTGTTAAAGAGGCCACAGGCCGTTGGGTACATACTCCATACGGACAACTGGGATAAAGACTAACAGGCCGCTAGGAATGAACGTCTAGACGGACACCTTAACAAATAAGGTGGGCCAAAACCTGCTTCGATACCATGATAGAATTTAGGATGGGGTAGTGACAACTAGATTGGGCAATAAGACACTTGGCTGAACCACATTGGAATTCCGATGTGGGATGCACTCGAACGACAACCAAATGTTTTTCAAGCATTTCAGCGTTGTTTGAGAAACAAAAGGCATATGCTAGTCCTATGTTGGCTTTACATGTTGTTAAGACAAATCTGCTACAATATCCAAAACGTGTCAACACCCCCTCAAGCTGGAGCGAATTTTTCATTACCACCCAGCATGTTATATTTGTAGACTTGCCTTTGGACTTTGTAAAGGTTATGTGAGGATATCTGCGACCCTCTTTGAGATCTCCTAGAGAGGGGAAGACTTTGTAATGTTTTGCTGGATAGGGGCCCACGTGTTGGCTTATGAAGGCATGTGGAAGAGAGAGGGTGATGTATAAATTCTCATGATGGTCAGAAAGGGTGGTGCTAGATCGACAAGACCTATAGATATGATGTGAACCACGGAATCCTTAAGTTGTCGCCTGAAAACATATACACTTAGCTCTAAAAACAAGTAGTGAACAATGTGACCACTGCTATGGTTTGTCTATGATGCCATGTTGAAATTGAAGAGTTTATTCATTGCTTCACTTCTCAAAGTGCATAGGATGATAAGCAAAAAATTGGATTGTTTAGTTTTTTTTTTCATCTTCACACAAGTTATAGCAAAGGCATATACCTTGTGGAGTAGTGGGCATGAGTAAGGGTAGAGGTAGACCTACGAAGAGCTGGGAGGAGGAGGTGATTAGACAAGACTTAGTTATAACGGAGAAATTGTTAATATATTTATATACGAATATGTTTGTTTGATTCAATGAATGCATATATTGATTTATGCCATGACAATATACATGCGTATTCTTGATTAAAATTCATAGTTTCCTCTAATGAATAAAGAATGTTTAAATGATGCTAAATGATTTTTCAAAAGGTAAAGTGATGTATTGATCTGTGCATGTCTATTCAAAGTATGGAGTCAATGGTGGTGTCAAAATTTTGGGGTTACCCTAGCACAACTCATATATTAAATAAAGATTTCATTTCCTCAAAACCATGAGCTTATGCCATAATCACTTACCATATATCTGGTTAGATTATCTATTTCTCCCTCCTTCCCAAAATAAAGTTCGTGATTTGACTTCACGGATTTTAAGAAAAGTGTTATAAAGTGAAAAATTGCATAAATAGAATTTGTATTAAAATTAGCCACACATTCTTTTCCTTAAAGGGAAATAAGAAAAGTGTGAACTTTTTTTAAGTTCTAATTTAATTAGAAAAAGAAGATTTTTTTACTCATATACTCCCTTCGTCCCAAATAAAACTTCCATTTGATTTTTCATGGAGTTTAAGAAAATAGAAAATTGTGTGGTTGAGATAATATGGAGAGGAGCAAGAAATGATGTGAACCATTCAATGGTTTCCTCGAAAGGAATGAGAAGTTTATTTTAGACGACCAAAAAAGGAATATGGCAAGTTTATTTGGGACCGAGGGAGTATCATCTTTGGGTATTGGGGGGAGGTGTCTGCAAGCCATACATCTTCCACAAGGAGTAGAAAAATGGTTTCCTTGAACACTCCCGACAACAAGCAATGAAAGGTAGTGTGATAAATGAAAAAAACATGAAAGTAATAAAAAGAGTAGTTATGAGGGTTAGTAGTGAAATGTGAAAATAATGTACTCACTAACATCCAACCAATACACATATAAGAATCATCCTAATAGACACCCCCACCCTTCAACAGCGCTTTCACTCAAACTCTACAAAGAATATACAGCCCTAATCTGTCTAACATGGTACAACTAAGTCCACCACAACCTCCTCATCTTCCCAACTTCCAACTTCCACTCAGTTTATCTTGTTTTCTTAAGCTGATTATAATGTTTACTTTGAACTCCTTAGTTATCAAGAACTTATAGTCACTCTTTGATTTTGGGGAACTGCCTATTTTGAGATCAGAATGCATTTAAAATTCCCATTTCAATTGGCATCACATTGTTTCATATTGCATTCACTTGAATTCTGTGAGATCTGCAGGCGGTTGAGGAGTCTCTTCAAAGTGTAAATTTATATCACGGAGGAGTTGCAGACAAGCAAGCTGGAAAATATAGTGGAGGAATGAAGAGGAGGCTTAGTGTTGCCATTTCATTGATTGGAGATCCCAAAGTAATTCCCTGTGAATTTCTGCAAGCAGCCTTCATTTGATAAGATTATTTGGTTATATGAACATGTGCCTTTATCATGACTATTATTTCTGAGCTACAATGCATTTTGCAAGGTTGTATATATGGATGAGCCTAGTACTGGACTGGATCCTGCTTCAAGGAACAGTTTGTGGAATGTGGTCAAACGTGCAAAGCAAGATAGAGCAATAATTTTAACAAGTAATATTATTGCCCATATGAACCATTATTTGCATTCCATCACCCACCACCAATCTAGTACAGGCAACTGCTTGGCATGAATGATCCTTGATGCAGTGCACCTTTAATACACATTGCATACTGCCTAACAATTTCAAACACCACATGCTTATTTTTTATCTTTTAATTAAATGATCTTTTTTAGCGCACTCAATGGAAGAGGCAGAGCATTTATGTGACAGGTTAGGTATCTTTGTGGATGGAAGCTTGCAATGCCTAGGAAATCCCAAGGAGGTAAATTGATGCTTCAATTGCATTTTCAATATTTGAATGTAAATGGTGGAGACATATGAGGGCAGAGTTTCCGTTCTCCATTATCTTTGATTCTTTATTAGTTGCCCCTGGGTTGAGAGTTGTACCATTTTTATGTATCTATTTGTCTGCTGCCATTTTCAATTTTTGTTTTCTAAATTGAAACATACTGACCAATCCCAATTTTCAAAATCATTCTCTAACCCCAAGAATAAAAAACATGTCCCATTGTACATCAGCACAAAATTACCGTGACAAACTAGGTTAGCATCAGGTGAGGCTTAACTTATGGAACATGTTTACTTACATAGCTAAACTTTGTCCATGCCTGGATGATACAATTTGTCCCTTAAAAAGCTAAACTTCATCCAAGTCAGGACCACACCATTTTCCAAGTCATCCTCATTGAAGCTAAGTAAGAGCCTTATTTATTGACGACGAACACTCTTCTCCTTGAATGCGGAATAAGAAGGAAAATAAGTCGTCTGGAGGTGGCTTTGGTGGTGATTGGTCCCTATTTATAAGGCTTCGTTTTATTAAAAATTGGGGGAAATAGAGAAGATTTTAACTTTTATTTTTTACCTCGTAATTGAAACTATAGAAATAAACATGCATCTTTTAAACATTCGATCCTCTAGTTTTTCATATTTTCTCTAAAATATTGAAGATTTGAAGTCTTCAATGTTTCCCTTGATTTTAAGCTAAAGTTCCCCTTTCTAAAAGATATCTTAACATTTAGCTAGAAAACTAGCAGAACTGCGCTAGCCATTTATTTTTCAGGATTGCATACTTCCTGAGATTCATTATTATATTGTTTGCATGTAATAATTTGCCTGAGAACACTGCTTTGTGTTATTTATTTTGTTTGTGTCATTAACAGTTGAAGGCAAGGTATGGGGGCTCGTATGTATTCACCATGACAACATCTTCAGATCACGATGCAGAGGTGGAGAGCATGGTGCTCAATATCTCCCCAAATGCGTGCAAGATTTACCACATTTCAGGCACACAGAAGTTTGAGCTGCCGAAGCATGAGATAAGCATTGCAGATGTCTTCCAAGCTGTCCAGAATGCAAAGAGAAGATTTAGTGTTCATGCATGGGGCCTAGCAGATACTACCTTAGAGGATGTGTTTATAAAGGTTGCAAGAGGGGCTCAGTCATCCATTAGCCTCTCATGATATATCTTCCACCACAGCAACACACCACTCTATTTGTCACTTGGCATATCTTGGTTGGGAAGAAGAGTTCATGAATGAGCCGGGTTCACATGGTTCTATGCTTTAAACGTCTGTACCTTTCTAGATGGTACGACACCTTATTATGCCTGAACGCTAATATGAACCCGACTAATGCAAAAATTGCTAACATTTGATATATTTTATGCATATGGTACTATATAATTATGTGATATATGTATAGCAAACCATGCAATGTGAATCACAGTGGCCTGGGTGTTGTGCTAGTTAAGATTGTACTGTTACTTAGCAAGTTCCCAATATTGAATGAATCTTACATCTTTGTTGGTTAAAATACTAAATATTTTTATTATGTTTATGCTAAGTTAATTGTATTACCTCACTTCCTTTGTCCTTAAAAAATGACGAATTATGTTACCCCATATACATTTAATTGTACCTCACTTGTTTTTTTATATCCTTTCTGTACCAATTTAAGTTGCTCGTTGTTATTTATGTTTATTCGATTCAATTATGTTCAATTCAACTTATTTGAAAATTAATGTAAATTAAAAATAAATAAATTTATATATTTAAAAAATTACATCAAAAGCTTTATCAGCATAAGAGGTGACACAACTATTATTTTTTCGAATGAGTAAACATATTTTGTAAAGAATGTTGTTAAAATTTAACTGGGAGGGATAGTATATTATTTGGCTAATTTGTACTGTTGGTCTTTCAAACTAATGAGTTATGCACTGTTAGTCTTTTAACTTCAAAATTTACATAAATAGTTCTTCAAGTTACAGTAAGTGTTTCATTCGTGGTCCTCCTCTTTAATTTCTAACAAAGCATGAGTTAAACATTAAGCCCCCTGCATTTTTGGCTATATAGCTCCGTTGGTTCTTCAACTCCATGATTTCAACTCAAAAAACTTCATAAATAATCATTCAAGTCACATTTAGTGTTACACACATGATTTCTTAACTGTGTGTGGTTAAATCTAAACTGCTGAGATTTAAATATCATTAAACTGATTGGATTCGAGTTTATTGGGCATCTCAATTAGTGGACACGTGGATTATAAAATAATCGAGACCGTACAATTTCATTATTTTAGGCACAATGACAATAGGTTAAAAAAGAGGTATTCCCTTCACGAATATGTTTTGTTTGTTTAGATATTGTTTCTTTTCTAGGAACAATAATACAATCTATGATGTTTGACTCATGTTATTTTTAATTTAATTTAAATATTGACTATTGAAAACATTCTGTTTGCAATGCTAATTGTGACTTAAAGAACTATTTATATAATTTTTGCAGTTGGACTACTCGTGCATAACTCAAAGAGCTAGAGAACCAACATTGCAATTTAGTTATATTATTTTAAGTTTGAGAGGTTAATATACCAACAAGTGAAAATAGAGTTATGTCATGGACAATGGCAACAAAGATTGCCATTCCTCGGCAACACTGCAACACATAGTAATGGAATGTAGAACAACAACAACAACAACCACTTGAATCTCGCAACAACATGATCTAGGGAGGATGCGTGTATGCAGACCTTGTGCCTAGTAAGAGTAGAGAGCCTTTTTCAAAGAAATCCTCAGCTCAAGCAACACAAAGAAGAAGGATCCCTCACTAACCAAACACACAGAGACAAGAACTAAACTACCACTTTAGTCTAAACATCTAACCAGCAACCATAGTCCTAAATCTCTTAACGTTCTTGTCTAAAGTCATACCCTTGGTAAGAGTTAGAAGTTCTGAGTCATGCCAAAATTTAAGTTGCATGCTTACTACTGAAATGAAACTAAAGATTTACTTGTTTTGGCTTTGAGATATAATGGAAGAAAACATAATGACTCTTTAATTCAAATTATTTGTACTTCATTGGTCATGCATAAATGAGTAACAATTAATCAATGCACCTTTCGACTTTAATTTCATCATTGGTCATCATGAAAATTATTTCTATGTCTTAAACATATGATTCAGGCTGCGTAGATCCCACCTCCCTAACCCTAAATGGGCGTTTGCCTTTGAGGCAATGGGGTAATTTGTTGTTGTTGTTCACTATTTACTTAATGAACATTTTATATATCTTTTTTGGTTACACTATTGCTAAAATAATATTGTCAGCGAAGGAGCAACATTTATGAATCAAAGGAGTAGTGAAGACGATGTTGGTGACAAAAAGGGAGTGCCGGTGAAAACCTTAGGTTGGAGACTAGAGCGGCAGAGAATATGTTGGCGACATTGGTATATCATATCGGTGAAGGTGAAGACGGCAAATCCCTAGGTCAAATATATGGCGGATGCAAAGGTGGCAATAAAGATTGGGAGAGTCACTGACCAAGGTCAAAATCCTAGGTCC
The DNA here is from genome assembly GCA_003260385.1 of Cuscuta australis. Classification (NCBI taxonomy): domain Eukaryota; kingdom Viridiplantae; phylum Streptophyta; class Magnoliopsida; order Solanales; family Convolvulaceae; genus Cuscuta; species Cuscuta australis. The sequence continues at coordinate 1,291,072 of NQVE01000203.1, forward strand.
GGCGACACAAGTATAGCAGCGGCGGTGATGACTATGGCGATATAGGTTCAGCTTCAAAGCTGAGTACAGCTGCGGTGATCTCCATTGCAGTGTACTAAGTATTTTTTTAATGTACATTGTTTTATTTGAAATGAACACTTTATATAATTGTAATATTTATACATATATTATATATATATATATATATATATATATATATATATATATAATGTTATTTTAAAAAAATGTTATATGTTATTTTTAATATGTATACATTCATTTTCAAATTTGTGAAAATAAATATTCTATGTTCTTAAAAATGAATATTTGACTGATATAGATTTAAAATAAAAATATGCAAAATAAATATCTTATTGCTTCAAAATGAATATTAATGAATTGTGCCTACCTCTAGGTACAATGGGTACCATATAAGAACTCTTATTATTTAAATTTTACCACTTTGTATAAAAATTATGAATCTACTTTTTTTGCCAAGAAACGTTAATATTATTGATGTAAAAAGAAGAATACAGAGTCACGTAAAAGAGCAAAAAGGATAAACATGTGTTAAAAACTGGTAAAAACGAACTATGCTACTAAAATAGCTATACCAAACAAAATTACCAAAACTGTGAGCCCAACTGCACCATAACTGCAAGTGTGAGATCTGAATCCAAAAGTGGGGCAATATATGATGCCTGGAGCTTAAAATCACTCCCATTGTAGATGAGTCTAGAGTGTCAATTACCATGTAACACGTGTAACTCATATAGTAGAAAATCAAAATATGAGGCCTCTGAACATGGAGAGGTAGATCAAGTAAGAATCTCATATACCAAATTTTTTGACCCATGCACGATCCGTCAATACAAAGTTGCGTGCCAACCTTCAAATGCATAATGAAGACATGTAACCGTTGAATGTCTTAGTCTATGCACAAACCACCAATGTCAAGGTCCAAATACTGCATACAAACGATCTCTCATGAACTAACGAGCTAGAGTAAAAGGCAAGATTCTAGATGTATAATGGCAAATATATAGTGCGAGTCCCAAAAGGATGGATGAAATGAAGGAAAAAGCCAGGCGGCATATAGGGTGCAAAAATAGACAACTCGTCTCAACTAAGAACAAACAAGAAACCAAAAAATGGGTAAGGTAGCGCCCTCAGCCGTCGTGGCTAACAAAGATGAATTCCCTCTTGCCCAACCTTGGGGGAAAACGTACTACTTTTGGCCAATTTCCAGCCCATATCCATGAAACCATCAATAGAAAACCAACACTATAATCCACATACGTTAGTATGAACGTACACAAAAACTGCAGGTACTGACGGGCCCCCTAATCGCGGGGACATATGTGTGCCTTTGAACCAAAGATGCGGTCGTTAAGGCACTCATTGTGCTGGTTTAATTATCCTTTACTTGTTTAGCCACCACTTCCCAGATAGGACACCACATACCACGGGTACCTACAAGTGCTAAAATCCTCATGTGCCACTTAACTGCAAACATAGTCGTTACGACACTCAAATAAGTTCTAGTGCAAATATCTGTTGCCAGTTTAGCCACCACTGCCGGATAGGGCACCACATACTGCGGGTACCTACAAATGCTCAAATCCTCATGCGGAAGCACCAATAGACCCTAGAGACTGTAGGAGCGGACGAGTACCGTTTAACCATGGGTACATACGTGCACTTCTTAACCTTATGTATTGTTATTAAGGCACTCAAATTTTTGCAACAAGAGGAGACCCTCATCCTCAGCAATATGGAACAAGGGTAAATCCTCCATAAGAAGGAAGGATGATACCTAAGAATCAAGATCTTACAGATCAAAAAATTCATGTGTCCCCTTTATCACTGCGACGATCTAATCCGCCATAAAAATTGTAGGGGCATTTTCCCTTTTGTGGTAGTCCACAATATTAACCGCTCCATAAGAATAGAGAAATCATAGTTTACAGCTAATATCGTGTAAATACCAAGGTAGGGAATTACTAAAATACGTCTAACCTCTAAGTGATGTGACTCCACATGAATACTGAAGAGAAACTATGATGTGCACCAGTGAAGGTACTTAATGAGAAAATTACGACTACAATACCCCTCATATCATGTGGTCCCACCCTTGCATAAAAGCATAATAGTCAAAGAGAAAATTACATAGCAAATTTTGAATTATGACTGCAAATGCCCCAACGAAAGATGTCGTGGCGATGTTGATCTTGACAAAAATAGCATGCCAGCATGGTGGGAGAACACCCTAGTAGGTCATATCCTAAAAATATTCTCAAAAACTGCCTTAGCCATGTGAAATTAGATGCACGAAAAGTGGGGGGAATCACCCCCAAACTCACACACTATATAGTGTGTCCAAAGCTCCCAAATGATAATGATCGGTAGCTTGTGGAGAAAGAATACTTGCATCTTATCTTCATCGTGGTGTGCCACTAGCTAAAAAGTAAACCACAAAGTCCACAGTGTGTGAAATGAACGCTAGTGGATGCGCAAAATAATTCCATATTCCGCTTTCCATGTTCCATGAGTAAAAAATATGATCCGCACTCTCACTGTCTGGCACATCACAATGTACAATGGCATTCCGACAAAAAAGTAAATCCAAAGCGACGAGCCAGAATATCATTAGTAGGGATCCTGCATTGCAGCACCCTCTAGGAGAGAAAAGACATCTTTCATGGTAAGTGTTTCTGCAATTAGTTTTTCAAAACAGCATTTCCAACCCCCTCAGGCTTGAGGAACTCCTTTGCCGAAAATCTTCCATCAATGGTCAAAGTCCAAGTAGGCACTTCCGACAAAGAGGACACAAAGGCCGGAGAGTCAAGTCTAAATAAAGCAATCAAGTCTGCTGAAAGAAAATCCTCCACCATACTCCCATTATCCCATATCTTTATTTCTTCTTTGAACAACATATAAAATCTCATCATTTCTAAAATAATTGTATTTACAAATTAATGTAAAAATAAGAAGTTTTAAAAGTACACCATTTAAAATTATATAAAAAGATTCTATAGAAATATGAATGACAAGAATATTTTATTTTATAAAATAATCAAAACATGCATTCAAAAATCAGTCCAAATGCCTTAGATAGGAGTAAAACATAGAGAAAGTGCTTAAATAGGAGCTCCATGTTTTTATTTCCAAAATAGGAGTTTGCACTGTGGTAATATGACACTGTATATGGAAAATTCAAAATACTTTTTAGTTATGTATATGGTCATGATTGACACTGTATAGGCATTTTAACTTATATTTCGGAAATAAAAACATGGAACTCCCATTTTTGGTATATTATTAATGTTTTACTCCTACTTACGCCTTTTTCCCTAAAAGATATGGGATAGGCAATTATAGAGAATACCTTCTAGTCTATTTAGATATATTTCCATATTCTCAGTTTTGGCAAATGTTTTCTACTCAGAGCAACTCTAATGGGTTTTCTAAATGAGTAAGATACCAATTACAATTCACACATAACAACCCCTTTTCATTTTTTGAGCTCCAATGGATTTGGTAAAAAATGCCATGTTTGGAAAATACCAATTGGAGTCGCCATATTTACCAACTACATTTGGCAAACTACCCAGCAGCAAAATACTAAATGCTTAATTTGGCCAAGTTTAGCAACTATGATTGGAGCAAGGAGAAAAATCTTTATTGGTAAAATACTATTCCCTTTGTCGGAAATAATCTTTCCATTATACTTTTTTCTCAATACTTCCAAAAATACCGTACTCATTAAATATTTTTCACTCTCTCTCCTTATCTCTTTAAATCTACCCCTGCCCCCCACTAACTGAATTTAGTCTCTCGCCTTATCTCTTTAAATCTAGGCTACTTTGTGTGTCCCTCCTCATTTCTTTCCCAAACCCTAGACTACTCTCCTTCCTCTTTAAGAACTCTACATCTCCACCATATATGGAATCACATGACGTCTATTACGAATCCTGTATTTTGGAGACAAGTTTCAAGATGGTAGAGGTGAGGATTGCGAGGTGATTGTTAATCTTTTGTAAAACCACAACCCGCGTAACTCAAATACATAGACTAGTAGATCGGGTTTCTATTAGATTAGCATCTAAACACATAATATTTTTAAAACAATTTTAAAACATTTAATTGAAAACAATATTTAAATATCCATCAAAGTTAACAAAATGGTGTGGAATCATAAATACTTAATTTAAACACAATTTTGGGTTCTTGCCCAAAAAATATAATAGATTCAAATGAAATATTAAATTTAATAAATTCCTCAAACATGAATTTACTCATCTCCTCATTCTCGCAGTCCTTTATGATTGTTTCCTTATTCATCATTCTTGTTACCTACCTGTAGCAAGGAAAACAATCTACATATATGCTCAACTTTCATGCTGAGTGAGAGGTTCTAACAGTAGAAGTCACACATATGATTAATTCAATATACATAATCATTCATACCATTCCATACACAAGGAATATCACATACAACATCAAGTGATATCAACAATTCACAAATTAAACTTTCTTACATTCTAAGCTCATACCATATTCTAGGTTAAGGCCAACTCATAACTATTCATAATCTTTTCTCAAGACTTAGAGCCACTACCTACAGTCATGAGTCCAATCTAGTCTATGACTCAGAACCACTACCTACGGCCATGATTCTGGTCAACTCAGTACCTACATTGTCGGTTGAGTGGAACCTCTGATCCTACAAATCAGATCCCAAATTCCATGCACGCACATCTTACTCGAATGCCACTAGACACTAAGTCCACAAGTCTCTAGAACCTATCAAAAACTTAAAATCTCAATCTTCACAAGGTGTTTTTAGAGTTTTTCTAAGTAACCTAGTCACTAAATCACTTTACATATTCAGGTCCATGTTAATCTGAAACTCAGTTCACTGTATTCATTTAAGGCATATTATATTCAGAATATAACAAGAGATAACTAATTCTTTACAGAATAAAAATAATGGCCTAGAATTGGGTGAAAACACTTTTCCCTTACTGACATGCCACACACAAGGTCTTGTGTTGGGAAAAATATCATAGATTTTGATGATGATGTATTTAGAATGTAATAGGGACTTTAGGTCTCCCCCAATATTCAATGTAATTTTTCTTTTTAGAAATATTGTTAAAACCAAGTTCTTGAGATTTCCAATAAGGTTGTGATATTTCTTTAAGCGTTTTGATGCCTGGAGACCTAATCAAATTCAGTGATATGGAAATTGGATATCTTGATCGGAAATGCCAGAGACAAGTAAGGATTTCTCAAGCAGATGAAAATCCTCTGATCCGGAAGACTACATAAGAACCGGATGTCTCACTACAACCCGCTGAAGGCTAAGTCATCCAAATCGGAAGACTAGCGCGGATCTCTTTCTCACCCGGAAGTCTGAGAATGACTCCTCCGGATTTGTCAGCTAAGAACCGGATGCCTCAGGGAAGACCGGAATTCTCAAAAAGCGGACAAGTGAGAAAAGACTTAGAAAATTATCTAAGTCTTGAATGAAGAAATTCTACCCGTTGGTAAGGAAAAATCAATCTCTTGATTTTCAACGGCTAAATTAAAGATAATTATGCTGATTCAAGAACAAATGACTCGAAGACAAAGTCTGAACCTCTAAGAATTGAAGAACCTGTCCAGAATTCCTAAACAAGCACTAGAAGACAAACAGCGTAAAGTTCTACAGTCCAGAATACTTGAACAACAGCTAGAAGACGGACTCTATGGAAAAAGGAATCTCTCCTTTAACAAATGGGTATGTCCAAACACCCATTCCAATGAGGAATCTTCAAATCACAATCTTCATTCAAAATTGAAACCAGCAAATGCAACGGATAGTCTATTATGATTCAACGAATAGATTATCCAATCCAGCTATAAATAGCATCCTTGGAAGACTGGAGAAGACACAATGAGATACAACACAACGAAGCAATCTCTAACAACAAAGCTATATCATTCACAGTTAGCCCAAAAAGCTTGATAAAGAGAGATTTCTAAACTCCTTATCCAGAAGCAAACTTCTCCCCCTTCCAAAGAGCTATAGTGTAAACACTTGAAGGTTTCCTTGCCTCAAGCACCACACCACGTTGAAGGATATTACTTTTGATCAAACTTGTTGATTAAAAGGGGGTAGGTCAACTCTCTTACAAGTTGATCTTGCAAGTCCTATTGTTCGGACCTTGCAGTTGTTGAAGAAGCTTGACCTTCGAAGGAACAACAAAGCCAGCACGAGTGCAGTAGCAACATTGGTCTTGTGAAGATATAATGTGCAAAAATTCACACAAGTGTAATTGTTGGTTCATTATTCAACAACCAACAACATAGTAGATTTTGAGGACGTAGAAGGATTACCCCACCTTCGAACCTCGTTAAAGTTTGTGTGCCTCTCTCTCTTTTATCTTTATTCTTACTTGCAATTATATTAAGTGTGAAAACTAACCCATCCATATTGATTACTGCTCACTCTACCCACCAAATTCCGCACACAATCTAAAGTTCACAAGGACTCTAGATTAACACTCATTTTCACGTTTTCAAAAGAAACGAAAAAGATTTTGAATCTGTAACAAAGTCTATTCACCCTCCCCCTCTAGACTTTGTATTTCACCACTTTGGGACCACCAATTGGTATCAGAGCGTACTTCTCACTATCTACGTTTAGATTAACGAGAAGCGATCATAATGGTGAACAATATGGATCACGGTTTGCCCAAGTTTTCTCTCTTAAGTTATGATGATTGGAAGATCATGATGGAAGCACATCTCTACGCTCTACATGACTGCATGTGGATGGTGCTTGAGGATGGACCCTTGAAAATCCAAATGGAGAATCCTGAGAGGAATCCAGCAACTCCTGATGTAATCCAGTACATTCCAAAGCCCAAGGAAAAATGGGATGATAGAGACTGTAAAAAGCACAATCTGGACAACGTCGCCAAAGCAGCCATCTTCAAGACACTTGATCCCATCACCTTCTCCAAAATCAAGCATCTCAAGACTGCCATGGAGATATGGCAAGGTCTTGGGAAGCTATGTGAGGGATCAGAGGACTTGAGAAAGTAGAAGATAGAAGTCCTACTTGAGAAGTTCAAAGGCTTCAAAATGCTTCCCGGAGAATCATTTTATATGTTGGATGAAAGGTTCCACAAAATCTTGAATGATCTTGCCTCACTTAACCACGTTCTTTCTCCCAAAGAAAAGAATGTAAGGTTGCTGAGATCACTCCCAACTGAGTGGTACATCAAAGCCACAGCCATAGAAGAAGGAAGAAACCTGGAAAACTACACTGTTCAAGGTCTCCTTGATGAACTCAGAACCTATGAGCACGAGCTGAAAAAGAAGAAGGAAGAACAAGTCACTCCCTTCCCCACGGCATTGATGACAACTTCAAGAATTCCATCAAGTGAAGGGACATGCACAAGAAACTGTGACACACCTTCCTCCAGCCAGCCGTCAAGCTCAAATATGGAGAACTACGAAGAGGAATTTGCCATGATGGTCAAACAATTCCGGAAGTTCAAGAAGTTCTTCAAGAAGGCTGATTCAATCAGAAGGCCATCCAAGGGAAAGCCACAGGTAAGTGACTCCCCTCCTGAATCTTATTTATGCTATAACTGCAGGAAGCCTGGCCACTGGAAGTCAGCATGCCCGTACCCAAAAGTGGAGAAGTACGGAGAAAGAGAAAGGATCGAGAAGAAAAAGAAAGCAATGGTTGCTGCTGAAAGTGACGAGTCATCCAGCTCAAGCTCGGATGAAGAAGCCCTCGTCTGCATGGAGCGCAGAGTTGAGAAGTCCAACCATGAGGATAGGTGGACTATGTCAGAAGATGACACTCTCTGCCTAATGGCCAAAGATGATGCTGATCAAGAGGTAACCTCACAAACCTCCTGCTCATCTTCTTATAGCACACCAACTTCTGAAAATCTTTTTGACCAGTTCAAAAAGATGATGAAAGACTTTGAGGAGATAAATCTCAAACACACATCCTTAACAGAAGAGAATAAACTATTGAGTGAAGAGAATCTCAAGTTGACTGAAAGTCGGAAAAGTCAACTGAATAAGATCACTCAACTCAAGACTGAAAATGAATCTCTCTCTGAAAAGGTGAAATCCCTTAACAAAGAGCTAGGGATACTCAAGTTCCAAGAAGAAGTGAACAAGCTGCTTGAAACGACCAAACATAAGGGTCTCAAAGGACTTGGATTTGACTCCTCTAGTTCCAAAAGGAAAGGGAAGACAACTTTCATCCCTCCTAAACCTACTGCCAAACCTAATAAGCAGAAAGGGAAGGAAAAGGAGAAACCAATAGAAGTTCCCAAAAAGGTAGTCCCTCCTAAGAACTATAGGAAGCTGGACAGACCTCAAAAGGGAAATAATTTCAGAAGAAAACCTTCTAACCCCCATTATACACGAGGCTATACTCATTATGAGGTAGACAGGAGTTTTCCAAGAAATTCTGAGTGGAGAACTATGCCAAGATATAGTCACCCTCCACCCCAGAAGCTATTTGTGCCACCTAAGTATGCTTATAACTGACACAGGACACACTATGCACAACCTAGACAAAACTATAGGTCTTATCAACCTAGGTTTGCTAGGAGGAAACAAGAAATAGCACCTCGTGCACGTAGGAAGTTTTATGCCTATAACTATGATTACAATCCCAACAAGTTTAGAGCTGCAAGGAAAATTCCCTGCAACTTCAAACTTGATGTAGGGACAGACACCATTAACTACTCCGGACCCAAACTTAATTGGGTACCAGAATCTTCCTCCTCCTAATGCAGGAAGCCGCTAAGTACCCAGGTGTCTGGTACTTAGACAGTGGCTGTTCAAGACACATGACGGGTGATGCGAGCCTTTTGAGCAATCTAATTCCCTATGATGGTCCAAGAGTTACTTTTGGAGGAAGCAATGATTTCGGCCTTACTAAAGGGCTAGGAAATCTGGTGTACAAGGGACTAACCATCCAAGCTGTATCTTATGTTGAAGGCCTCAACTATAACCTTCTTAGCATAAGTCAGTTTTGTGATAAAGGTTACTTCTTGGAATTCTGCAAGGACATGGCATCTCTCAAGAACATCTCCACAAATGAAGTCATTCTCACTGGGAAGAGAATCAGAAACATCTATGAAGTGATATGGAGCGATGTCAAGGAAGCATGTCTAATCAGCAAAGGTGACACTAACCTTCTATGGCTTTGGCATAAGAGGTTGAGTCATCTCAACTTCAAAACCCTCAACAAGCTGTCCAAAGAAGAGTTAGTAGAAGGTCTTCCCAAAGCTGCATTCAGAAAGGAAAGTATTTGTGATGCTTGCCAAAAAGGAAAGCAAGTCAAGTCCACCTTCAAGGCAAAATCGGCACCCTCAACTACAAGGATATTTAGTCTTATTGACATGGACTTATTTGGCCATGTTACACCAATAAGTCTAAGTGGAAAGAAATATGTCCTGGTGGTAGTTGATGATTACTCAAGATACACGTGGACAATCTACCTCAACAGCAAGAAGGAGAGTCAAGGGAAACTCACCAACTGCATGAAGCTGATTCAAAACCAAGCAAGTCAGACCATTCAGAAGATTAGATCTGACAAAGGCACAGAATTCCTGAATGAAATCATCATTCACTACTGTGAAGAAAACAGAATTCTTCATCAGACATCCGCAGCAAGGACACCTCAACAGAATGGTGTAGTTGAAAGAAGGAACAGAACCCTGAAGGAAGCAGTGAGAACCATGCTAGCAGAAGCTTCCTTACCAAAGAGGTTCTGGGCTGAAGCTGTTAACACGGTCTGCTATACTCAAAATAGGAGTATGATTTATAAAAGGCACAACAAAACTCCCTATGAACTGTGGAACGGGAGAAAGCCTAATATATCATATTTCCATATTTTTGGGAGCAAGTGCTTTGTGTTAAACAACGGGAAGAATCATCTGAACACTTTTGATGAGAAATCAGATAAGGCCATCTTCCTAGGATATTCCATGGTGAGCAAGGCATTCAGAGTCTTCAACAAAAGAACCATGATAACTGAAGAGTCAATACATGTCATTTTTGATGAAAAACATGTGGTTGACAAGCCATCAAAGCATGATCATGAGGTACTGGATCTATCAGACAAGGATGAAGAAGTCAATGAAGGAGTTATAATGAAGCCCACGAAGTTCATTCCATTCAGAAGTCTGCCTCTGAAGACTTCATAGAGAAATCCGGATTTAGACAGTGCTGAGCCCTCCGGAAATTTTGGCCAGCCTTCCAATATTCCTGATCTCTCAAACGGCGACAATTCCGGAAATGGCGACCCAGTGCCAATCCATCCGGAAACACCAACAACTTCTGTTCTTCAACCAGAAGCTGAACTAAATCAACCAGTCAATCCCAATCAACACAATCTTCGTTGGTTAAGGAATCATCCTCCTCAACAGATCATCGGAGATATTCAATCTGGTGTTCGCACAAGGAGTTCCCAACAGAATCTAGAAGCTATGTTTGCTTGTTTCATCTCACAAGTAGAACCAAAGAATATTGAAGAAGCTCTAGCTGATTCTGATTGGATCAATGCAATGCAAGAAGAACTCAACCAGTTTTCCAGAAATGATGTCTGGAAACTTGTTCCCAGACATACTCATCAACATGTCATTGGGACAAAGTGGGTCTTCCAGAACAAGATGGATGAAAACGGTGTTGTTGTCAGAAACAAGGCCCGGTTGGTTGCAAAAGGATATTGTCAAGAAGAAGGTATAGATTTTGATGAAACCTTCGCTCTAGTTGCTAGACTTGAAGCTATAAGGCTGTTTCTAGCCTTTGCTGCTCATAAGGACTTCAAGGTCTATCAAATGGACGTCAAAAGCGCATTTCTCAATGGAAACCTAGAGGAAGAAGTGTATGTGGAACAACCTCTAGGATTTGAGTTACACACTAAGGGAGATCAAGTGTATAGACTCAAAAAGGCACTGTATGGACTCAAACAAGCACCAAGAGCTTGGTATGATACATTGTCTCAATTTCTTATAGACAATGGATTTACCAAAGGAGTAATTGACAAGACATTGTTCAAACTACAAGATGGAGAAGATCTCCTATTAGTTCAGATCTATGTGGACGACATCATATTTGGCTCAACTAAGGAAGATCTATGCACCAAGTTCTCAACCCTCATGCAAGGAAAATTTGAGATGAGCATGATGGGGGAACTCAACTACTTCCTTGGCCTTCAAATCAAACAGAGAAGTGAAGGCACTCTCATCAATCAAGCCAAGTACACAAGGGATCTTATCAAGAAGTTCAAAGTTGATCAGAAATCATCCGTTTCTGTCCCCATGAATACATCCACCAAGCTTGATATGGATGTAGATGGAAAGGATGTAGATCAAATTCTCTACAGAGGAATTGTCGGATCTCTACTTTACCTTACTGCAAGCCGTCCGGATATCTCATATGCAGTAGGTGTTTGTGCCAGATTCCAGTCAAAGCCAAAGGAAAGTCATCTGATAGCAGCTAAAAGGATTCTTAGATACCTCAAAGGAACTCAGAACATGGGTTTGTGGTATGCTAAGAGCAATTCATTTGAGTTAGTGGGATACTCAGATTCTGACTTTGCCGGATGCAAAGTTGACCGGAAAAGTACATCTGGTACTTGTCAATTCATTGGTGGAAATATTGTTTCTTGGTTCAGTAAGAAACAAAACTCCATTTCTACATCAACAGCAGAAGCAGAGTACATTGCAGCTGGTAGTTGTTGTGCTCAAATTTTGTGGCTAAAGCAACAACTACTGGACTATGGAGTCAAGACAAAGGAAGTGACAATCTTTTGTGACAATCAAAGTGCCATAGCCATCTCTCAAAACCCAGTGCATCATTCTCGCACTAAGCACATTGATGTCAAGCATCACTTCATCAGAGATCATGTGGAAAAGAAAGATATCAAAATTGAGTACATCTCAACTGAAGAACAACTGGCAGATATCTTCACTAAACCACTAAGTGAAGCCAAGTTTTCCGATTTGCTTCACAAAATTGGTCTAATTCAATTAGACTGAGTACGGTACACGTGGCGAACTACTTTCCACGTCTGTCAATATATTGGGTAGGCACGTGGCCTTGGGAATAGTCAAAAACCCAATCGCCACTAACCGCAAAATCGCCTAAATTAAACCCAATCGCCACCACTCAGATCTCAACCGCCCACTCAAAATTTTTCGTCGTCTTCTTCGCGAAAAACTCTCAAAGAACTCGCAAGAACCCTAGACCTTTCTCTCTCAAATTCTCACTCAAATTTCTGAGAAAATGAAGGTTGTCAGTGCAAATGTCCACTTCCAGAAGTTAGAAGCCAAGTGCTCATCACCGACATTCTTTCAAAGCTATCTGAAAATGATAGCCGCTCAAGAACTCTCCGAATTTCTTCAAATGGAGATTCGCCTCAAATTCGAGGAAGAAGTTCTTGAATTCTACAGAAATGGAGAGGTCAAAACTGCTCATTCAGAGAAGAACCCACAGAGGACGTTTCCAGTCATCAAGTCCACTGTTGGAGGTACAAAAGTGAAGCTTTCGCAAAAGAAATTGGGAGAAAAGTTTCGCCTTCCCAATTCTGGAGTTGAAGTTGGGAAATTTCCAGTCAAAAATATGGACTGGAACATAATTGGAATCTCTGGGCAAGTTCCTTCTGGCCCAGCGAAGAAAGCAGATCTAAACAACGATTACAAGTTGGTTTTGGAACTGGTCATCGCTTGCCTCGAGTGTGGAAGTGGAGGTCATGCCGATGACATCACCCAGGAGAGAGCCTTCATCATCAACTCTCTCATTACCAAAACTAAGGTAAACTGGGCTGCACATTTTTTCAAATCCATTTCAAAACATCTAGGAAAGCACAATCAGAAGTATCTCTGTCAAGGTCTGTATATTGGACATATTTTGGAATATATGGCTGCAGTTAAAGGGAAAAAGTATGAAGCCAGATACTGGCTATACTACTTATCCTTCAAAGGAGAAAACAGAGCTAGTGCTAGTGCCACTGCAGAAGAAAGCTCATCAGACAATGTTCCACTCATCAATTTCGCAAAGACTGCCAAGAGAAAGCATGTGGTGTCTCCCTCTCCAAGTGTTGAAACACCACAGAACCTTGCTTTGATCTGTTTGGAAGAGGAAGAAGAAGTCTCTGACCGTGGGGAACTTCAAAGGAAGAAGAAGAAGAAGAGGAAGATCAACTCTCCATCAACATCTGGAAATGTCAATCCGGATGAGTTGAAGGAGAAGGAACCTGCTGAGGAAACCTCTGCTCAAAACCGGATCCCTCAACAACTTAAAGAAGAAATTCCTCAAGTCCAAAGCCTTCCAACCTCATCACCTCAACCTCAAATAGATGATGCAGATAACCAATTCTGGCAGCTCTACTATGATTGGAAAGCCTGGAAAGTTGGAAATTCAGCAGAGCAACTGTTGAATTGGGACCAACAACTGAAGAATGAGAAGATCATCAAGAAGTGCTTAGGAATACCAGTCAACCACAACTGTGAACAAATTTTGGATGACTACTGGGTATTGCAAAGGAATCCTGAAGACTTGCATCTGGAGTACCTGGCCAACACACCGGTTTCAGACTTTGAAGCAGATGATGAAGATCATGCAGTCTTCAAGTCAGTCTTCTCAAAAGACACAGAAGATCAAGTGGTTTTCACTTCTGAAGCACAAGGTGTTTTGGAAGCAGCAGCTGAAGATTTCCAAACACTTCCGGAAACCTCACATGTTTCTGAAATGGTTCTAACTGAAGTTGTAGAAGAGAAGGCAACCTCTCCCCCACAAGAACAGAACCAGGAAACAGTAGAAGAAGAAGAATTTCAGCAATTAATCCAATCTCAAGTTTTGGAGATTCTCACCACTCCTTGTGAGATCTCCAATCCTACTGAAATTGAGATCCCGGAGAAGTCAGCAGAAATTCCGAAATAGTCAGCTCTTCCAGAAACAATGGAGCAAGCTGTTGAAGCACAAAGGAATTCTGGAGAAGCTGAAAAGGAAACTCAAATGGCAGAACTAGACGTCTCTCAAACTCCAGTAGCCATTTTTGAAGAACAGAATGCAGCTGAAGAAAGAGACTCCCTCTCTAGGGATATATCATATTTTGCGCTTGATGAAGTAGAAAGAGAGTCTGAAAGAACACTAAAGGTTACTGATGAAGAAGATGTACAAGAAGATGCTGAATCTCTTCCTATGCAACTCTTCCAAATAACACCATCCTCTCATCAGGTAACCAATTTTCATTTCCATAGCTCTTCCACCCCTACACTTCCGGATGAGATACCGGAAATCTGGACAAAGAAGGTCCAAGGGCTGATTGAATCAGCCCTAGCATCTCAACATGCCTCCTTTAGGCAAGAGATAGAGCAAATGGAAGTCAGGTACACCCAGCTCATAGAGAAATCTAAAGGAAAACACAACGTAGATCTCAAAGAAATAAGCAAATCAGTGCACAAGACTCTGGAGATTATCTCTCTATTGAGTGGAACTGTGAGCAACACGATGGAAATATATGCCTCTGACAGTCAACTTCAACTCAAAGAGATCAACAAAGTCAAAGAGCAAATAGCGAGTGTCACAGTTAGTCTCCAAAAACAGAAGTCCCTTCTCCAAATGGACATCAGATCAGCCCTAGCAGTAGCTTCTGCAAATCAGGTAGTGACCAAAAACTACTTGAAGGTGATCATTGACAATCAAAAGGAAGCATACAAGCTGTTCAGACTTATTGGCGCAAATTCTGGAAACCGCAAGATGGAAGTAATTCTCCAACAACACAGTCCATCTCCAATACCACAGCTCCCTATTGCAGTCAAAGAAGGAGAAGTATCTTATATTCCTTTTCATCTGAACATGACAAATCTAATCCTTGAAGCACAGCAAAGAAATCCGGAAAACTCAGCACATCATCTATCCAGCTCAGGACAGGATGGAACAGAATTTATAGGTACAGTTGTTGACCACTTCTCAAATGATGCTCAATCAGAAGAGAGACGTGAAAATTTAAGGCGCATCAAAGAACTGTGTGGGAACATGAAAGGCATAAGTGTGGTTGCCGGATCTTCAAAGCGCAAGAGAAACTGAACGTTCTTTTCATCAAAACAGGGGGAAAGTATGTGAAAACACTAATGTGTTTTGATGCAAACACCTTCTTGTTTAAACATTGCTTGATTGGTTTAAACATTGCAATATTTCTTCAACAATTTTCTTAATTATGCTTATTATGCTTGATTATGCTTATCTCAAGTATGATTCTGAGAATTTTTTTTTGAAGCGCATACATTCAGGGGGAACTTAACTAGTTTTGGCTAATAATTGTTTTGGCTATGAATTATTGATAAGCTCTAAGCAATGGAAGTCGGATATCTCAGTTTTGGTACTAAAATTGGAAATCTCCGATTCAGGTACTTTACAAAATCTGCCTTCTTAAACTAAGCTTCAGTCCTTAATTCATTTCCAACAAGCTCTAAAAGTACTGGTCCCTAGGATTTTTAAAATGTACAGGACTTTGGAAAAATAGTACCACCTTTCTTTTAAAAAAAATAATATTCATATTTGTTTTGGTACTACCTCGTCCTAAGTAGAAATTAGAAATATAGGGAATGAAAAATGATAGTTTTATTTTGAGCCTTGAGAACTCAATAGGAATAATTTCCCTTTAGTACATAGCTTTCTTTTCTTTTTGGACCACTCTTTTGGGCTTAGCCAAACTAAAATAGTTGTGATTCTCAAACTAAACGAAACTGATTTTCAAATTGGAACGGTTTCAATTCATTGGTAATTGGTAAAAGATTCCTTCCACTTTTCAACTTCTTGGAAGTTGAAACTCTTTTACTCTCACCGTTCCACCTACTCACTTAATGGAACCCGTGAACCTTCTCCTCCCCTATTTAAATCAAGACATTCCAATCCATTTCCATCACAAACAACTCTCTCAATATGAAAAGTCCTCAAACTCACTGTCTAAGAAACACACCAAGAAAAACATCCTCAATGGAGAAATTTTTCTTTCTCACTCTCATAGACGGCAATGGAAGAAGCCTATTGAGAAGAAAAGAATTTCAAGGTCTATGGTGAGAATCTCGGCAGTAGAGAAGGTCTATGGTGGAAATCTCGTATTTTTCAGTATTACACCATACACCTTCTCTGGAACAACACTCTCTCTATCTTTCTTCTTATTTTGAGAGATGTGTTGCTTCCAAGATCTTAAATATCCACTTTTGATATTAAAGATTTATCAAATGCAACGCCAACCGCTCTGCCAAGCAGAATCTGCTGAAGCTGAAAACGGTCAATGGCGGAAGAGATCACAAAATCTCAAGACAAGACTTGGTTTAGGAATTATTGTAATTTGAATTGTATTTGTTTAAGAGTTTTTGTTAACAAGCGGTATATTATGAGAAACTAAAAGAAAAGTTACAAAATTAGTTCTCAGTACAGCAACCGGAACTCTTAAACACTTGTTTGTCATCATCAAAAAGGGGGAAATTGTTGGGGAAAAATATCATAGATTTTGATGATGATGTATTTAGAATGTAATAGGGACTTTAAGTCTCCCCCAATATTCAATGTAATTTTTCTTTTTAGAAATATTGTTAAAACCAAGTTCTTGAGATTTCCAATAAGGTTGTGATATTTCTTTAAGCGTTTTGATGCCTGAAGACCTAATCAATTTCAGTGATATGGAAATTGGATATCTTGATCGGAAATGCCAGAGACAAGTAAGGATTTCTCAAGCAGATGAAAATCCTCTGATCTGGAAGACTACATAAGAACCGGATGTCTCGCTACAACCCGCTGAAGGCTAAGTCATCCAAATCGGAAGACTAGCGCGGATCTCTTTATCACCCGGAAGTCTTAGAATGACTCCTCCAGATTTGTCAGCTAAGAACCGGATGCCTCAGGGAAGACCGAAATTCTCAAAAAGCGGACAAGTGAGAAAAGACTTAGAAAATTATCTAAGTCTTGAATGAAGAAATTCTACCCGTTGGTAAGGAAAAATCAATCTCTTGATTTTCAACGGCTAGATTGAAGATAATTATGCTGATTCAAGAACAAATGACTCGAAGACAAAGTCTGAACCTCTAAGAATTGAAGAACCTGTCTAGAATTCCTAAACAAGCACTAGAAGACAAACAGCGTAAAGTTCTACAGTCCAGAATACTTGAACAACAGCTAGAAGACGGACTCTATGGAAAAAGGAATCTCTCCATTAACAAATGGGTATGTCCAAACACCCATTCCAATGAGGAATCTTCAAATCACAATCTTCATTCAAAATTGAAGCCAGCAAATGCAACAGATAGTCTATTATGATTCAACGAATAGATTATCCAATCCAGCTATAAATAGCATCCTTGGAAGACTGGAGAAGACACAATGAGATACAACAACACAATGAAGCAATCTCTAACAACAAAGCTATCTCATTCACAGTTAGCCCAAAAAGCTTGATAAAGAGAGATTTCTAAACTCCTTATCTAGAAGCAAACTTCTCCCCCTTCCAAAGAGCTATAGTGTAAACACTTGAAGGTTTCCTTGCCTCAAGCACCACACCACGTTGAAGGATATTACTTTTGATCAAACTTATTGATTAAAAGGGGGTAGGTCAACTCTCTTACAAGTTGATCTTGCAAGTCCTATTGTTCGGACCTTGCAGTTGTTGAAGAAGCTTGACCTTCGAAGGAACAGCAAAGCCAGCACGGGTGCAGTAGCAACATTGATCTTGTGAAGATATACCGTGCAAAAATTCACACAAGTGTAATTGTTGGTTCATTATTCAACAACCAACTACATAGTGGATTTTGAGGACGTAGAAGGATTACCCCATCTTCGAACCTCGTTAAAGTTTGTGTGTCTCTCTCTTTTATCTTTATTGATAAAACTAACCCATCCATATTGATTACTGCTCACTCTGCCCACCAAATTCCGCACACAATCTAAAGTTCACAAGGACTCTAAATTAACACTCATTTTCACGTTTTCAAAAGAAACGAAAAAGATTTTAAATCTGTAACAAAGTCTATTCACCCCCCCCCCTCTAGACTTTGTATTTCACCACTTTGGGACCACCATCTTGGAATCAATCTGTGACTTAGTTTAGAAAAAAATAAGCAAAAAAAATGAAACAGGTCTTCTACGGTATCTTAGTACCGCCTAATGGTACCTCAGTACAGTCCAAATTATGTTGAAGCTTAAAAATTAGGTCTGAGATGGTAGTTAACTACCATCGGGCCGTAAACAGAGAAACAACGCGACTCAGGTTCGGGTTCTTAGATTCAACAATAACAAATATTTAACACTCATGGTTAAACAACAACAATATGAGTACTGAAATGTACATAGTCCTTCACTCATCAGCTAATCAATTTCAATAAATCATAATCAACAATCACAACTCACAAACAAGTATTCCACATAACGAAATCTATGAATAACTATGTATACAAATTAACGCTATTTATTAATTCTAAGACTGAAAAAACACAAGAGCTCACCTCGATTATTAGATGAATAAAATAACTCAATAAATCAAACAACAAAAATGGCGGTGGTGGTGGACGGTGGAGTAGCGGAAATCGATCGGCGATGACGAAACTTCTTTCTGGCGAGTAGGGGGCAGAGTAGCGGCAGCGGTGTCTCCAAGTTTTCCCGCAACTTTGTTGTGTCGTCTCTTTTTCTGCGACTCTACTCTTTCTCTTCTGGTCAGTACATACTCTATAACTCAATATCACTTCATAGATGGTCTAGTTTGTATATGGGTTATATATAAAAATAGGGAGGGGACGAGTAAGCTTAGGTTTCCTATGCTCGGTAGAGTTAGGATCAACTTATTATTAGTTTTATTATTTTTATAATATAAAATCACTATATCTATTTATTCTACTGTAACATCTATTTTTCACAGGAGTGCAAACTTAACGAACTTCATATCATTAGCCATATTTTCCGAAATGTACCAAATGAGTCAAATTTTGAATATAAAGATTGATTTTATAAATAGTTTATATTTTTCAAGTCAGAAAAAAAATATTATATTATATTTATTTTTATCAAAATTACGGCTAAGTACTAATCCATTTTTCAGGGCGTTACATCTTTTATCTTTGACGAAAAGGAGGAGGACGAGGTCATCGATAGCAAGGACGATGGTGCTGATGTTTCCCGAGTCAGAGAGAAGAAGGTAGTGATTGACCTTGAACCCGAGAATGATTGCGTTATTGTTATTTGGAGCAAGGAGGCTGAGTTGTATGTTGTAGACAATCACGGTGATGATATGGGCGAGTCTAAAATCATTGGGACTGAGACTTTTTTATCGATCAACTCAAGCATGCACCTCCATATCAATATTCTGAACATATTACTACCCAACCCAGATCTCAACCTTTTGGCTTCAAAGTACAAGAAGGGTAGTTACTTTAACCTCCTTTCACTTCACTTCTTTCTGATTTTATTGTGCAATCAACTGTTGCGACATGTGAAGCTTTGATTGTGTTATGTGTATGTGTTTATGTTATACAATTGTTCCTATATGATCTTTGTGGGCCAGAATTAGTGATGACTTTAATTTGCATTGTGTGAGAATACAAAAACTATTTTGATGAGCATTTTTTCATTATGGAATGTCTCTTAGTAGCAAACCTGATCCACCTCTATGGTCTTAGTGAATCTATGATTGTGTCTTATGTGCGTGTGCATGTTTTTCGTCTCTGTCTCTAAGATCTTTCTTGGCTAGTTTTTGTGAGGACTACAAATTGTATTGTATGAGAATAAAAAACTACCGTGATGAACATTTTATTCATTATGGAATGTCTCTGAGTAGCAAACTTAATAGACCCTTATGGTCTTAGTGAAGTTGTGATTGTGTTATGTGTTTGTGTATGTGTGCATGTAATACAATACTGCCTCTAAGATCTTTCTTGGCTAGGTTCTGTGAGGACTACAAATTTCATTGTCTCAAAATAAAAACCTACTGTGATGAGCATGTTTTAGTATGGGATGTCTTTGAGTAGCAAACTTGATACACCTCTATTCTCCTAGTGAATATGTGATTGTGTTTAGTGTACATGTGTATGTTTCAAAATCAACAATGATGAAGTGTACTTTTGAAAATCACATGTTGGTTGTTGTTTTTCATTCAACAAGGTTGCATATAGAGCAGCTCGTGTGTAGTTGGTTTTTGTTGTTCTCGCGAAGCGAAGATCATTCGCTTGGCGAATAAAGTGGATCAACCTCTTTTTGGCTTCGGCCAAACACTTTTTCTCGCTGGTCGAGCTTTTTACAAAAAAAGCGATGCGAGAACCTTGATGTGAATACATACATATCTTACCTATGTTGCAGTGTATTGCATGGTGCAAAACCAAAAACCTAAAAACTCCACTTTGGCTACCACATAAAAAAACCAAAACCCAAAAAATAACTAAATGTAGTAACCACTTACAAAAACCAAAAAACAAAAAAAGCATGCATAGAAACTTGTGTTCAGTTCAGCTATGAAGATATGCACTCCTCTCCCACTTCAGTATTGAACTCAACTATGTTTACATTTGTAGTCCCATTGTGTTGTATAGGTAGTGTAGTTGTCTTCTCAATTAACTTTAGGTAAATGCTTATGTAACCCCCCAACCCGCATAACCCGAATACTCAGATCTGCGAACCGAGTTGCTACTAAATTGGTTTCCCAACATCGTTTAACTTTCAAAATAATTTAAATAACATTTCCAAAACATAACTTGATATCCATCGGAGTAATAATCAAAACGGTTGCGAAAGCTTAATTCGTAATTCAAAACACAACTTGGGAATCATGCCCGAAATAGTAATAAGTTATTTAAATAAATAATAATAGTTCAAAAACGTCGAACACCACCACGCACATCTGAGCCTCCCCATCACCCTCCGGGATTGGCTCCAAGCTCATCATTTCCTGGATTACCTACGTGTAGCAAATAGAAAAAAGGGCTACACGCTCAGCACTGAAGCTAAGTGAGAAATATCTAACATACAGCTATACCCATAGATGATCCCACTAGCCTGTATCCTCATACATTATCATGCACAAAACATGATCAACACATACATATCAACAAATAGAATATATCAAATATAACAGTAATTACATCATTCAAGTGATATAGTATTCTGGATACAATAACAGATTCTTTCCTCTTGTTTACTTTACTTTCTTTCTGTACTTGGCTCTTAACCGATACTAGGTTAAAGCTTAATTGTATACAACTTGCCTATGAGAGTCATGACCTTCCCCTTCGGAATGAGGGTCAAGCTCAAACCAACTCGGGAGTTCCCCGTTAGGTGGGTGAGATCCCTATCCCCTTCAGAACGATAGTTCTTAGATCCCCGTGTACACGTTTTTACCCGGACTGCCATTGGACCAAGCAAATACCACATGACATATATGTTCATGCATCATACAACATTATTCATCACATTTAACATACTCAAACAGCAGCCTAACAATGAGTATCAATGCCCATGTTTAACGTCATGTAACACACAAAGTCTCGGAATCGATCCTCGACACAAACAACAAATTCAGACCAGTATCGTCCCCACGGTACGGGGGTATCGACCGTGTCAACTGGAGTCCCCTTCAGTAGGCTGTCACGGTAGCCTCTACCGACCAGGCGGTAGGGCCTACCGCCCATCCGGCACCTAGGTGCCGTTGGTGACAGGTACCGACAGAGAGAGATGGAACCTAGGAGGCTGGCGGTAGCCAGGTACCGTGTCAACGGTACCTACCTACCGTCTGTCGCGGCGAACACCAGACTGCACCACCTCCGCTTTCACCCATCAATCAACATCAATCTCAGTAAAAATATGCTTAAACATGTTCTAAATAATTAATCCAACATTATCTAACAAGCTCTAACATAATCTTAAATTAATTCATGCTTCACGAATCACAAACGAACAACAAGACATATTTTATGTATTTCCAAATAGATCAAACGTAATGATTCTACGAATGTAAGATTCAAACCTATGACTATAACCATACGTTAGATGTCCACATACTCACCTCAAATTCAACGATTAAAGATTACTGAGTACTATTAGCGATGTAGACGACGGACTTCCCTTCCTTCCTTCTTCCTTCTTCCTTCTCTTCTTTCTCTTCTTCTTCTTCTCCTTCTCCTTCCTGCGCCGCTGCTGCCTTCGATCAAGAGAGACGAGAGAGTGTGGGGAGAAGTTATGTACAATATAATAGAGCGTGAGGGTTTTAGGCGTGTAGGGAGTATATTTATACTTTTGGGGTTTTGGGCTCTGTATTAACTGAACGTACCTGGTCCAAACGCACTTTCCAGGCCCACGGGCTCCAAATCCAAATCTGATTTCACCATTAGATTCGATCTGTCGAACCCTACACAACGGTATAAGCCTTATCGTCAAACGAAGAATATTTATAATTTCTCCCAAGTCCATCTCAGTTGTTAATTAATTATTTTTAATTAATTAATTCTGATAGGCTGGGTTTCGGGGCATTATAGCTTAAGGAGTTAGGAAGTGTCCCTCGCATACCTAGTATGTCTTTCCCAATATGTGGCAACCTATATTTGTTGCCTCCTTCAGGTTCCATTACTTTAGTCAACACCTGCTGGTAACTCAAGCATACCTTATTTAGGATTTTTTGGAGTTAAAGCATTATATGCTCCTCCCACTACCTTTTACAACTCTGCCATAAAGGCTGGAGCAAACTACTCTTTTAAAGACAAAATGACTAAAAAATCTAAGGTCTAGCACATTTAGGTTTGGGGATTTGGGGGTTGGTTATCTAGAGTGACATGAAATCCATTTGTGTTACATGTAGCTATAAAGTTTGAGTCACTCCCGGAATGTGTGGCTTTGAATCATCTTACTGAATGTCTATGTCTTTAGATTAGTATGGGGTCCATTTATCTTGGATAGCTAGAATCACTTTACTTATTAGCATATGTTTTGTGATTTGTTTGGTAACACTAGTGATTGGTTTCACTCCAACACCCCTTTTTCCCTATTCTTGCTTTTCCTTTTGACTTCCAGTCTTTCTATGAATTGAAAAATCCCAACTTTGCCATCCCACAATACTTCTCCATTCTCCCTAAAAAGAGGTCTCCTAACCACACACAAAAACATGACTTTAGCTATGAATATTTTAGACTTTTATTTTCTATTCATCTTGAAGGAGTTAAAATCTCTAGGAAGTTTTAGACATAAAGAACCACATCTCACCAATGTGTAAAACATTGTGAAAATTCTTAAACCTAGGGTTGATGGGCATGTTATAGGGTCCTACCTTATCTAAACAGAACCTCAACCTTGAAATTTTATTTGCATATGTTAGATATGGTTTGATAGCTTTAGAATGACTCCTAAGCATACCACTTTTTATCCACTCATGCACATTTGACTTAGACTTGTCAATGGCAGCAGCTAATGCTCTTACATTAGTCCTCATTTGGAAGGGAGTGTTTTCAACAACCTTTAAATTCATGACTCCTTCCTTCCACTATTTCCTGTCATTCTGCTTCTCACACCAATGGTAACCCCATGCTCTAATTGTTTCTTTGCAATGGCTCATATGTTGCTCACTGTTTTTCTAGACACATTAAATTGTGCAGCATGTTTGTTGATCTGCCCATGAGGAGTTGAGTATGAACCATCTGGATTTTGTTTTGAATGTGTTAGTAGTGCATCATTAATAAGCTACCTTGTTGTGTTGTCCAACTTCTTGGTGTTTATGTGAGGATTATTCATTACTTTGTATGTGTGCAGGGCTCCAGGTAGTAGAGAGGTAAAAAGGAAAATGAAGAAATCTCACTGCCAAGACAACATTTAGAAGAAGAAGAAGAAGAGAAGAACTGAATGAAGAAAGTGCATGCTAAAAAGGAAAGGGTTGGGAGTTTTATAGTTTGCAACACTTAGCCACTTGAATGACTTTTAAATCTTTTTTTGGGTAGGAAGTTAAAACAAAGGAGAAAATATGAAACTTTATTTGGATGGTTTGCTAGTGTAAAGGTTGATTTGATGTAACAAACCCATATCCCTCCCCATCATTGCAAAGAGTCATTATGTTCTTATTTATTCAACCAGCATTTCTTTTCTATTTCCATTTTCTAAATAAGGATATTTTAGTCATTTTAAGGCCTCTGTAAACCACTCATAAAAATAAAGAAACGTCAAACGGGCAATAATAAATTCTTGGAGGAAGGGAGTATTTAATGATATTTTAATAATATTACGGAGTATAACAATCCCTTTTTACTTCTTATTTCGAAGAATTTTTCATATAGTTTTTTATATATAAATTTTATTTTTTATTTTTATACCAATATGTAAATAAAATAAATTGAAAAAATTTGATATTTTGTCTCAGAAATACAACTCAGACAAATATTTAGGAACGAAGAGAGTAAATTGATAATGATGACTAACCAATTCAAGGAGCTAACCGGAGTAACCGGTATACAAATCAAATACTCAGATCTCGGATCTCCCAAAAGCGCTTATCCTAATAATAACGAACGACAGGATAAGGATGCATAAATATACTGACGTGCGTATTTATCTGCACTCGCTCATCTGATTCACAGTATCTCTGCATTCTAAGTACTCGTATTTACTTACGAAGTACGCATTTCACCCGGAGTATAATGGGGAAGCCTTCTTTATTCTTTTTCTTTGCAGGAATCGTCTTCCTATGCTGTAAATTCTGCGGGGCCAGTGAAAAGGTGGGAATATACGAGCTGAAAAATGGCGACTTCTCTATGAACATCACCAACTATGGCGCCACTGTCCTCTCTCTCGTCTTGCCCGATCGAAATGGTCTGTGTATTAATGCATATTAGTTTCGAAAAAAATTAACAATTGAAGGGTTTTTTTTGGAATTCCTTTATTTTTTACTCTGAATCTGGGCTTATCATTTCTGGGTTTGGACAGGAAAATTGGATGATGTGCTTCTCGGGTTTGATTCCATTGATGGGTACAAGGTTAGTGTCACTATGCCTGTTTGATCTAATGGGGCAACTTCTGGATTTAACATTTCGTCCTACTCCTAAAACTATAAGTTAGAAATATATAGTCTATAATGAATTGCAGGGTGTGGGTATTTTATGTTTCGCAATATAATCATAGACTTGTTCAAGATTTGTAATTCTAGCTGAGGAATCTTAATGAACAGAAGAAGACAATTGGTTATCTAATGATTAAGATGGGAAGCTTTAGTAAAAATGAAACTAGTTGCATTTCGATCGCCGTGTGGAGTGGAGGATGTATGTGTGTTTGTTTGTATGTAGACATAATAACACGCATTCAAATGTGATTCCAGAATGATTCGACTTACTTCGGTGCCCTGGTTGGGCGCGTTGCTAATAGGATCGGGGGAGCGAGATTCACATTGAATGGAGTTGAGTACAAATTGCCTCAGAATGATCATGGCAACACTCTCCACGGTCTCTCCTCTTCGTTCATTCTCTAGTTTCTATATATTCTACCACCCATACCGCCTAGCGGCTATCTAGAACTCACTTCCTCCATTCCTAATTAACTGACCATTATGACTATTGAGGTACATCAAAAGTTGAATGAACATTGGCATACATGATACATCATGTCTATATTCGTTCAACTTTTGATGTATTTCAAAGGTCAGTTAATTAGGAACAGATGAAGTAACTCGTAAAGTTGTAAGGTGAATTCTTGTACTCTGGCAGAAGATCCTTTGGCTAATCCTTGATTTCTCCTAAATCAGGTGGTGCCATAGGATTCAGTGATGTTATATGGACTGTGGAAGAGTACATCAAAGATCATCATCTCTCCCTCTCTTACAAGAGTCCCGACGGAGACCAAGGTATCTCTCTTCCTCATTAAAAAATTGTTAGAAACCCACGACATCAAGACTTCCACCGGGTTTCATTACTCCAATCATAAGTTACGGATCTCTTTGGGAACAATATTTATAATTCACATCACAGTTCTTAATAATTTTATAATGATTTGATTTTTGTTAACGGTGCTTGAGTTTGGGGTTTGCGTATCCACACCCTCCCCAGACCCTACTTTTAGTGGGATTAACTGGGTTTGTTGTTGTTGGCTCAGATAAACTTTAAAAATGCTAAAGGTAACATGTCATTTTTTGCTTTTGTTCTATGCAGGATTTCCCGGTGACTTGGATGTATATGTCACATACATGCTACTAGGCAAAAACAGGCTAGGCATAAGAATGAAAGCCAAGGCTCTGAATAAGGCCACCCCTGTGAATTTAGCCTCACACTCCTACTGGAACCTTGCTGGCCATGACAGCGGACACATTCTGTCCCACACCATCCAGATTTTCGGATCCCACATAACCCCCGTGAAGGATGACCTCGTCCCCACTGGCGCCATCCAGCCAGTAAAAGGAACACCATATGACTTCCTCCAACCCCACGAAATCGGCAGCAAGCTGAGCCAGCTACCCGGCGGTTACGACATTAACTACGTGTTGGATCCCACTGAGGGAAGCCACCGCCACCTCCACAAGGTGGCTGTGGTTCAAGAGCCTAAATCAGGGAGGAAAATGGAGCTGTGGACGAACAAGCCCGGGGTTCAGTTTTACACCAGCAATATGTTGAAAGATACGAAGGGGAAAGGCGGGTTCGTGTACCAAAAATATGCAGGGTTGTGCTTGGAGACACAGGGCTTTCCTGATTCTGTAAATCACCCAAATTTCCCTTCGCAGTTTGTTGATGCAGGGGAGACTTATGATCATGTCATGGTTTACAGGTTCACTGCCCTTACCACAAAGGAGTAGTAGTGTCAGTTTGAATTAGAATAGAACCTTAGTCTTTAGTTAATAAATTTTACTAATTGTGGAGTTTTTATTTTTTTGTCTTCAAAATTGATAAATTTGGATCATTAATTAAATAAAATTTTGATTATATATTGATACAAGAATAATTTTATTAGATTTGTTATGTAATATATATTCAAAACTTATTAAAAATTATTATAACTATTATAATAAAAACTTAATTTTAATTTTAATCAAGTTCATATCAAATCAGATCAGACCAAATCAGATCAGACAAGATCAGGACTTCAAAAAATTAGATTCGATCAAGTGAACGGAACACATCCTTCTTCAGTTGGGATATTTATCCCACAACCTTTAATAATCAGGGTGTATCCCAAAGATTATACTCCAACATATATTCTAAAAGTTTACACGTACGCTTTAATGACTTATAGTCTTACATTGACACAAAATAACAATATGAGCATAAAGTTTTACACTAATATTTTATATTGAAGTAAACAATCAATCTCGCACTTATGTTAACACAAAATGTAAATATAAACCTTCGAGGTATATCTTTGGATACAATTGTTGGATACAAATAGATTTATTCTTAATTACTCCGTATGTTGTACCGTGCCAGCCCTGTCATTTCCAACATGTGCAATAGACCAAACTAGAGAATCACTCGTTTAGGAATACCCCGAACCGACGATGATTAGTCGTTATTCTATTGTTGCCTTAACTGACTATAGTTAAGCGTCAGGTTATGAATTACCATAAACTAATTATAGTTTAAGCGTCAAGAAATGTATTGCCTTAAACTAATTATAGTTTAAGCAGGAAATCAATTGCCTTAAACTAATTATAGTTTAAGCATCGGGAAATCAATTGCCTTAAATTAATTATAGTTTAAGCGTCAGGAAATCAATCGTCTCAAATTAATTATAGTTTAAGTGCCCGGTTGCCAATTACCTTTAACTAATTATAGTTAAGCGTCTGGTAAATAATTGCTCTTTAAGGGTCTGATTATGAAAATATGGATTTGGCCTTAGACTAAGAATAGCTAAGAGCATAATTATGATTTGGCCTTAGACTAAGAATAGCTAAGAGCATTGTTATGATCTAGCCTTAGACTAAGAGTAGCTAAGAATGTTGTTATCATTGGCCTTAGGTTAAGAATAATTTAAGAGCACTGTCGAAATAATGAATATTGAATATCTGAATTGAATAACATGTATTGATATGAACAAACATTATCAAAATCATGAATGATGAATATTTGAATTGAACATTATGTGCATGATATCAAATGATTTGATTATGAATTGAGGTTCAATTTATATGGATGTTCGACACCTTAGATATTCTTACTTAGCTTTAATGTTGAGCGTGTAGTATGTTTTATTTGCTACACGCAGGTAAATAGAACGAATGATATGACATGATCCTGGAGGCAGACGGAGGTGAGATAGTTGGGATGGATGTGATGGTTTGAAATGAATGACATACATAAATTATGTTTTGTGTTTATGATTTGTTAAGCTTCCGCAACATTGAAAACTCCATACTGTTTATGTTAAGAAAAATATTATTGTGATAAATAAAAGTGCTTGAAATGTTTTAAATTTTTATGATTACCAAGTTAATACTTTAGTCCGAGAGGGGCTTGAGACCTGGACGGATTAGGGTGTTACACGTTCAATATTTGCGAGTATGCGTATAAACAAGAAACGACTCATCTGAAAATCATTACTAAAATCCTCTGATGTCTAAACACACGAAGCATTGAAGTAGTCGTTGAGTAGTGATTCGTGTGCAGCTGCCCGATCATGGTTTAAACACTCACGTCGGGTTGAGCCTTGAGATGATTCAACTTTTTCTCGTTGGCTTTGTTGCTACCATTGATAACAGCCCATCGCGAAACAACAAAAAATGAGAAATCTTTTTTCATTGCCAGGTAAAGATGGTCCCATTTTTTTTGAATATTTTGTAGAGAGAATTAAAAGAAATAGAATATATTTGAAGAAATTAGAGAGAGAATCAGAATATTTTGAGTGTTTTTTATAAAATAAGGGATATTTATAGTTGAAAAAATATTTTTTTCTAAAAATGCCTAATGACCATAATTTGGACCATTGGGGGGCGGCTTTGTTGGAGCGTTGCTGCGTCAATGCTTTAACACAGGCTATTTGACGCCTGAATGACAGTGAAGGAGGCGGTGTTTAACTCCCCCAAGCATTAAACACGCCTTAACACCGGTGGGCGTTGCACCCATTTCTGGTGCTCTAATTACAATAAAAAAGATCTACAATTTAGGGACGAAGAGAGTATCATTTTTAGAGCCTAAAAGAACTACAACGTAGTGTCTATTCATTTGGGTTGTAAAAGTTAATTTCTAGTTTTTTCCAACAACGAGTAAAAAAATATTTATAAATGATGAATGTACAATAACATCATATATTCAAATTATAACATCCCACCTCAAACGCAAACAAAGAATGATTTCCTTTTTATTCGAGATTAGTTTTCTTACATATTTATGAAGGTAATTGTTTAATTGAATGAATTTTTTACACTTTATTTTTTTCAAAAATTTCTAATACCTTCTCGTTTTTTCTAACTCTTTCTAGTTTCTCTCAACTCCCTCCATTTTCTTCCAATTTTTTTTAGTATTTTTCAATGTACAACTCTATTTTTATAACTAAAACGAACAAAGCCTTAGTTTCCTATTGTTTGTAGCTCACTTTTCTTCAAAATCCCCTTCTCCAATCTTGTAGGATTGTTTGTAGCTCACTTTTTCCTCAAAATCTTAAGTGAATGGGCACAAAGTCTTAAAATGTGGAGGGGGGTATAAAGTGTATTTATTTTTTCTTGATGATATCTACACTCCACACGTTACTAGTTGGTAATTAATAGAATTCCATATTTTTCTTTTGAAAATTTTCAATTAATTATAGTATATTTTATTTTAAGACTTTATGATACGGTGCACTAATTAAAA
Organism: Cuscuta australis; assembly: GCA_003260385.1. Classification (NCBI taxonomy): domain Eukaryota; kingdom Viridiplantae; phylum Streptophyta; class Magnoliopsida; order Solanales; family Convolvulaceae; genus Cuscuta; species Cuscuta australis. Next base: position 1,320,867 of record NQVE01000203.1, read on the forward strand.
TAACTATTTGGTGTGTTTCTAAATACACAAACAAAAATTATAAAAATATTATAAAATTTGTTAAATAAGTATTTCCCTAAAAATAAGTATTAATTAGTATAATATAATTTAATCCTCTAAATTATAAATATTTTTAAATAGTTAATATAAATATTAATGATGTAAAGGGATGATGAAAATGAGGTATTTGTAATTGAAAGGGAAAAATTGTCAATCTTTTAAAAAATAAAAAAAATGGAGTGCAACTAGTAAAATGTGGAGTGTAGATATCAATTGCCTATTTTTATTCTATTTTGTTTGGTGTGTTAAGCGAGTACGTTCAGATCTTAAGTGTGAGAGTACTTGATAAGTTGGTTTTAGGTTAGTACTTTTTCTTTATTTTAGAAATTTTTAGTGTATAATAGGAGTATTTAACTTTCATTCTGCATTCTTTTAATTTTTTTCATAATTGTTTTTTGGTAGTGTTTTTTAATTTTTATTTTAGTTTCTTTTCTCTAACCAAGTGATCAGAATCATCATACGTTAGGATAAGAGAAAAAGGGTAGTTCTACTTCCACTACAGGTGTACAAATTAGATTTTTCCCGAGAAAAATGTTAGCGAGAGACTAACTCCAATGGAGTAGATTCAACCCAGTCTTACGCCTAGACGGCCACAAGCCCCCGCCATCTCCAATGGAGTAGATTCACCTCCGCTCAGCAACAAACAAAGTAGCCAAGGCCGAATCCAGCAACAAAGCAAGAGCCTCTCCATTTTTTTCTTCTCTCATTTTAATTTTCTTCAGAACATGGAGATCTGGAGAGCTACCAATCGTCTACTGAAATGTGGTTCTAAGCAACTTCTTGATCATCAATCAAACCGCCATTTCCTCACTTCTTCCGGTTGCCTAGCTTCAGGTACCGCTACCATGAAATGCTGTCTAGAAAATTCATTCATTTTAAATGAAGCATTGTTTTCTAGGAAATTCACTCATTTCCCAAAAGCAAGAAGCTACCTAAAACCACGAATAAGAAACCACAAAATACAGTGTCACAGTCATTTGTGAACTTCGCGGACTGGGGAAAACGTCAGGACGGGCGGTGGCTGAGCTGGGCCTGGCGCAGCCTAAGATGGGTTTTTTTTTTATTATAATAAAAATAGAATAAAATAGTTTCATTTAATTAAAAAAGTGGAAATTTAAATTTACAAATGACAAATGAGTGATCGTATAAGCGTTTTTATTGTGTGTTGCATAACTATACCTTCTCTGTACTGGGTTACAGGTTTTATGTACGGTTTTCCCAAACCTCTTGGATCACTAATTCCTCATATTGTGAATTACCAAAAATACCTTCACACATATTGCCGGTCACCATATTACCTGGGTGCAACCAGTTGCAGTGTACAGTCTAGATGTTTTTCATCAGAACCAACTGCAATCAGGAGGAACCCAAAATTTTCAACAATAAACTCAGATGATATTAGCCATTTCAAGAAGATATTAGGAGAAAGAGGTGTAGTTGAAGATAAGGAAACACTTAAGACGGCGAACATGGACTGGATGCAGAAATACAAGGGTGCAAGTAAACTTATGCTCAAACCAGGAAGCACAGAAGAGGTTGACTTTCTATTATCGAACTAGTAGTAACTTGCTCCATGGAATGTATCTATGTCTTTGGCCTTAATAATTTTCATGCGCTTCCATAGGTTTCTCAGATTCTTAAACATTGCAATTCCAGATGCCTTGCTGTTGTTCCTCAAGGTGGAAATACAGGCCTTGTGGGAGGGAGTGTTCCTGTGTTTGATGAGGTTAGAGTCTTGTTTGTTTCTTGGAACCAGTGACCCATGCTTATAGAAATTTAGCCAAATAAATATATTTTGTTTAAGACATAAAATGAGCAAGTTGGAATGAGTTATGCAATATAGGCCATGTCTAGCTAGATGTACTCCTTCATAATATGTCCACTTAGCACTTTCACTTTTATTGTACATGATGAAATAGAGTGGTTCGTGCATGTAATTTGAATATATCACACACAATATATTTGGCATACAATGTATACACATTCAGGAGACAAACCTTAGTTTTGGAATACTTTTTACTTAGGTAAACATAAGGAGACATTAGTACATAGACAATAAATGGAAGATTATATGGAGAGACATGTATAATCTTGTATAAATGATGAGATAAAGCATGTGCCTAGTGTATAACAACATTACCCCAACTATGCTGTATACGGCAAAGTGCTGTGCGGTTATGATAACTCACGTTCGTCGATTGCATGTTGTCGAGATGCTGATGTTACAGTGGATATGTGCGAAGACGAGGTTGGATAGGATTTCAAACAAGGTTATCCGAGGTCGAGTAGGCATGGCAACTCTCGAAGATAAGCTACGAGAAGCGAGATTGAGGTGACTTGGACATGTGAGGCGGCCAAATGCTGGCACCGCAATGCGGAGATGCGAGAGGCTTATGTTGGTGGGTGGAAGTAGGGGAAGGAGTAGACTTAGGAAGAGTTGGAAGGAAGTGATAAGGCAAGGCTTAGGACTTCTTACCCTTTTTGAGGATATGACCTTATATAGGAGCTTTTGGGAAGCTAGGATTAGAGTAGTTGGGTAGGCGCCTTTGGCTAGAGGGTTGTTTTTTGTTCTTGTTGAGTGCTTGTGCTTTGTATGTCGTGTTTGCTTGGTGCAACTTGATTGCATTACTTTCCTTTCATTAGTTCTAGTTTTTTCTCTCTGCTTTATATATTGCCTACGATCTTTTATATCAGTGCAACTTGAGCCGGGGTTCTGTTGGAAACATACTCTCTACTTTCGAGTAGGGGCAAGGTCTGCTTACACACACCTCTCAAGGCCCTACTCGCGTGGGATTTAGCTGGGTTGTTATTTTTGTTGTTGTTCTTGTATATTTAGAGGTTGGAATATATTTATACTCACTCGGTCCCATAATAAACTTAAGGGTCTTGTTTATGATGTTTGACCAATTTATTTTTAATTCAATTTATTTTAATACATCCAAAGTTCAATAAAACAAAAGGTGTCATGACTATACTTTTTAAATAAATGATTAAGATTAAAAAAACAAGGGAAGAGGATATAGTTTGGCCTTGTGCATAGTATAAATGAAAGTTCATTTAGGGATAGTGGGAGTATAGTTTTTGAAATTTTTATCTTTTTAATTTTGAAAAACTTCACAGGTGATTATCAATCTCGGTTCGATGAACAAAATAATTTCCTTTGACAAGGTAAATCAAAATATTTTAATTCATTACACTTTCTCTTTATTGTTAGTTATTCATTGCGATTTGAGAAATGACAAATTTTCTGGCGTAATCAGTTGGTTATGATTTTTATCGTATCAAAGTCTCCACCTACATATTTCATCATTGTTTTTCTTATAGTTCCGGGTTGCGGGATTTGATTACCACTTGTGACCTTTGCAGGTTAGTGGTATACTAGTATGTGAAGCAGGTTGCATTTTGGAAAACCTGAATTCTTTCCTAGATATCCAAGGGTAAGTTTCTCGAATTAACCTTGAAATTTAATAACTTACACAATCTGGTGTGTGCTATTGTTTTACCACTCTATATTTGCGTTTATTGTGTCTGTTGTCATTCCACTACCTCTTTATAAAAATGCTTCCTTTGTGTGCTCCATCACAATTGCTCCAGTGTCCAGTTTATTATTAGTTGAGTGTGGTGATTATAACACAAATATATTCATCTTAGGAACAATTTGATATGTATGGGATACATGCTATGTGATTACGTGAAGCCACGAACTTAAGATTTGTGTGATTCAACATTGCTTGAATGCGTATGTTACTTTATTCTTGCGGTTCAAGTAGTTGGGTTTTTACTTTGGTGAAGTTTATGTTACCTACTATAGTTTACAGACTCGTCTCAAGTTTATCTTCTTTTATATATATTCCCATTCTTATTTTTTCCCTCAACAAGGTTTGTACCATAGTTGTCACAGCGCCAAGGCAAGGCGCCATTGTACCGCCATGACACGTAGACGACTGCCTAGGCAACACTTAGGCAATCTACGCAGCAACAAGAAATTAGGATTGGTAAACATTAGTAGCACTAATATAAATATAAACGTACGTGTCCTCTAAACCTAGTCAAAACTTCAAATACACATAAAAAATATACACACCATAGTATGAAAAAAGAAGAACATGGAATACGAAATATGATTAAAAAACAATATGCGACTTCTTAGTGCAAAGTAAATACCGAGTATGGAAAAATCACTGACTAAAAGGCATAAAGGATTTTAAAAAGGCGATGCCTAGACGCCTAGGCGAGGGATGCGAAAAAGGCGAGGCGATATACCATGACAAGAGGAGATGACTGCCAGGATGCCTAGGCGACACCGTGACAACTATGGTTTGTACTTGTTTTTAAGGTGTGGGATGAGCTTCTTTGCTACTGTATCATTTATCATCTTGCTCTAAAGTGAATATGAGCTCTTTCTTCTATTAGGTTTGTTATGCCACTAGATCTAGGGGCTAAGGGAAGCTGCCAAATTGGTGGAAACGTTTCAACAAATGCTGGTGGATTGCGACTTCTCCGCTATGGCTCACTCCATGGGAATGTTCTTGGTGAGTTCCTGCCCTACATTTAGTTTTAATTCACGTGAAAGTTTTTTAACAAAAAAATAAAGTTGTATTAATGGAGCAAGAGAATACTAAACCTGAATATTATCTTAGTGAAAAGGACTTCTTGAAGCATGAATATCTTAAAAATGTACTGGTTCCGCAAAAAGCACCTTTAAAGGGAAATCTGGTGTTACAAGAGATCCAGCAATATGTGGGGTCCATGGAAGGGCCAGAGACAATTAGCTGATCATATTTAGGTAGCCTTACCTTGTATGTGCGAGAAACTGATTCCATGACTTGAACCTATTGTCTCCAAGTCACATGCAAGTAACTCCAACTATTGCACCAACATTCAAGTTCAACAAAATAAACTTAAATTGTGAGGGGTGTTCTTTACTGATATGCCTTTTTTTCCTATTGAGCCATAGATCTTAGCAGCACTTGTTTTGTGAGGGATGTTTGTCCTCAAGTTACCCAATTCTGTCCCAAATCATTAAAATGTATCGTTTTGGTTCTTCAAGTGTCCAAAAGGGGTATCAATGTTACACTCGGAGTCTTATTTGATATTTCATCTCTATGGAATACTTTTCATGAGGCATTTATTTTACCAAAACGGTAATTTTATTAATAAGCAAAAGAATAATACAATGTCAGGCAGGTTGGAACATACTCCATACTCCTAATGGATGAAAAAATAAAACAAAATGCCAAGAACTGGTAAATTATGCTAGGAAAGCTAATGCTAAAATAAAGTAATGAATATTAAAATAAGGAGATCAAATCTGAAAGCCTAATTGCATGAATGAAAGCAGATGAAGGCCCGAATCCAAAATTGTCCATAACTAGAGCTCTGTGATGCCGAAAGCCCAATCCAATCACGCCATACGTCATGCTCAGAAGAAAGGGACCAGATGTCGAACAAAATAAAAGCCCAACAGCAGTCCAATTGAAGAGCATCAAAATGCTGCTAAGTATCAAGCCCAAATAAGAATTCCATGTGCCAAAAGAGAAGACTCAAAGCCGCAAGGTCCAATGCCAGTCCAAACCAGAAAGCCAAAGCCCAATGCTATTATGCCATATACCCAGAAGCCCGTGAACAGTCCAAGCCAACACCATGGCCCACACACAAACCACCAAGTGAAAAGCCCAAACACAGATCAAACCCAAACCATTGGAAATCAAAAGAATGATGCTAAAGCTGCCAAGGATAACATGACAAGTCCAAACTCAGCCCAATCCAATAAGCCCAAAACCGAAATGCAGTGTGCCAATAGATAGAGCACAAATCCACAAAGTACTCAGCTCCAACCAACACAAGAAGCCAAATAGAAGCCAACTCCAGTCCCACACTAAAATCAAGATGCCAGAGAGTGCGCCATAAGGAGTGAGATTTGTTAGATTTAATCGTATTGTTTAATTCCTGGTCAGAAGTTAGTTAGTTTAGATTTAAATTTTAAAAATAAAAGGGACTGTTATGGGTAGTTATTTCTGGAAATTATAGGTAGTTATTTCTGGAAGTTGTATTAGTTAGTAATAGATGTGTTGATTAGTACCAATAGTTGTGTTGGTTGGTGTCTATAAATATTCCAGGAACATAGAATTCCTGTATGTAGTTCACAATAAAAAAATCAGAATTCTATTTTGCATTTGATTTGTTCTTCCTATTATTTCTCTAACAATTGGTATCAGAGCGTGTGCGATCAGCAGCAAGAAAAGGGAGATCTGCCATCTCGTATAACGGAGCATTAGAGATCCTTGACAACAGATCAAAAATCTTCGACAAGATTCTTCCTCGCCTAGGACAAGAATAGCAAGTGGCTAGTTTTTTCCTTTGGCAGAAGCATTCCAACCAAACAGTGCGGGAAAAGCGAATCAGCGGGGTAGCTTTCGTTTAGTGGCTTGGAAGACGAAAAAGCAGGGGCTTGTTTTTTTGGTTGTTTTCAGAAAGGAATCAAAGTCTGAGAATTTTGTGAAAATTGTCAAAGGAATTAAAGTCGTGCAATGGAAGACAACAGACACATTGTGACTACAAGGGAAAATAGTTCACTATCTTTTCAGGTTCCAATTCTAACTGCTACAAACTACACTATTTGGGCCGTGAAGATTAAAGCAATTTTTAATGTTAATGGGATTTGGGAGGTGATCGAACCAGGAACAGAAATCGATCCAAAGAAGAACAATATGGAAATAGCATATCTATTTCAAGCTTTGCCAGAAGAGATCGTACTACAAGTTGCTCACTTTACTGAAGCAAAAGAAATTTGGGATGCTTTGAAGACTCGCTTCGTTGGTGTTGACAGGGTTAAAGCGGCGCGATTACAGACACTTGAATCAGATTTTGAGACTCTAAAGATGAAGAACAATGAGTCACTTGATGATTTTGCTGGTAAAATTAGTCAACTTGCAACACAAGCAAACAACCTTGGGTCTGCATTTGAAGACAAAAGATTGGTTCGAAAGCTTTTGGGTTCTGTTCTTGAAAAGTTCATACAGATTGTTGCTGCAATTGAACAGTTTGCTGACATTAACACAATGCCGTTTCAAGAAGCGGTGGGAAGATTGAAAGCATTCGAGGAACGCATCAGAAACCCAACTGAGGAAGGAGATACACATGGTAAACTATTATTCACTAAAGGTGATGGAAAAGAGAAGGTTCAAGAGCACAAATGTGAGCATTGTGGTTGCTGGAGCTCAAACCGAGAAGACTTTGGACGTGGCTGAGGTAGAAGTCGGGGGTCCAGGAAAGGTCAGGATGGTGGTCGGTTTCAACGGGATAAGAGTCACATTAAGTGTTTCAAGTGCAAAGAGTTAGGACATTTTTTGAACGAATGTCGAAAAATGGGATCAAAAGGAAGACATTGCAAATTTGATTGAAGATGATGATGAACCAACATTATTTTGAAAATTGGTGTGAACAAACAACGATTAGGGGGGTGATTGTTAGATTTAATCGTATTGTTTAATTCCTGGTTAGAAGTTAGTTAGTTTAGAATTAAATTTTAAAAATAAACGGGACAGTTATGGGTAGTTGTTTTTGGAAATTATAGGCAAGGTTTTAAAAGGCGAAAACGAGCCTCAAGGCGGTTAGGCAAAATGCCTTGAGGCGTAAGCCTCGAGGCGGAACGAGGCGTAAGCCTCAGTTCAACTTGGAAAAAAAACCATAATAAAAACTCTTTAGGTACAAAAAAATAGAGGATAATTATGTAAACTAAATCATAAAATCATACATAGGTTTTCATTTAAACAAAAAAAGGGTAAAATAAAAAGGAAATTAAATAATCCATATTCATGGTATTATTTTGACACTACAATTTGATTCTCCAAGTTTTAGACTACTCAAAACTCAGCCTATCATCGTCTAAAACATTAATATACAAAACAAAGTTTAAGGTACTGCACAAATCACAACCAAGAGACTAAAAACCACCATATTTAATAACAATAAATGACATGAAATTCAGCTTTCAAAAGAATCTAGAATTGAAATCATCACGAAACATCAGTGACTTGATATATTTAATATTAAATGACACAAACCTTCAAAAATATAATGGTCAAAAGGGGACTTATTTAATAATATGATTTCAGATTTCATAAATTATACTCAAGGTAGTCATACTCGAGATACTGCGTAGGATCTATGGGCTAAAAAAAGATTGTAACTCGTGATATCGTAACTCAGATTGTAAGATCCTATATATGTATGTATGTATGTATGTGTGTGTGTGTGTGTGTGTGTCTGTGTGTGTGTGTAACACTAATATGTTTTAATTAAAGAAAACACAATACTTAAGTGTCTCAAATCATTTAAAACTTGATTCCTAAAATAATAAAGTTGTAGGCGTAGTAAAAAAAGTTCTGAATAAAAAAGTGAAGGAAGAATGGAGTAAATACAAACGGAGTATATGGAGTATTAAAAAAGCTCAATAAAAAGGAAAAAAGTACCTGGGTAAAGAAAATTGTGATAAAACCACAAGTGCAATAAGAAAACAGGGAGTAGCCGTCCGAAAAAGAAAATAAAAAAGAAATAGGGAGTAGAGCTCTGGGAGCTTCGTAAAAAGAGAGTAGAGTCGTCAAAAAAAAGGAAAAAAAGAAAAGAAATTACAGAGTCGGAACTCGGAAGAGTCTGGTCGGGTAAAAACAGAGGCGCTTGACCTGTCGATCGAAATTCCGCTTGTTTTGGTCAATCGCCGATCCCACGAAACAAGATCCAAACCGAGGCTACCGCCTCACAAACGCCTTATCGCCTCAACCGCCTTGGACGGCCTCGGAAAAACAAGGCGTGCGCCTCACAGATCCCACCTGGTGCGGACGCCTCTGAGGCGAGATCTGACCGCCTTACCGCCTTTCTGCCTCGAGGCAGACCGCCTTTTTCCCCTTTTAAAACCATGATTATAGGTAGTTATTTCTGGAAGTTGTATTAGTTAGTAATAGATGTGTTGATTAGTACCAATAGTTGTGTTGGTTGGTGTCTATAAATATTCCAGGAACATAGAATTCTTGTATGTAGTTCACAATAAAAAAATCAGAATTCTATGCTGCATTTGCTTTGTTCTTCCTATTATTTCTCTAACAAGATTCCCAAAGATATCCAAGTGGAAGAGTGGCCTAACATCAGATATTAGGCGATATATATATATATATATATATATATATATATATATATATATATATATATATATATATATATATATATATATATATATATATATATATAATATATATATATATATATATATATATATATATATATATATATATATATATATATATATATCCGTGTGTGTGTGTATTGACCCCAACCAATTGCGACACCAGTTCAATAACAACACCTACGGTGTTCCGTTTGTAAAATTGACGGTTCTTACCTCCAACCGCTCCTCTAGCCCCACCCCTACTCCCACTCTAGCCCCCTACACCCCCTTTCCTTAATGTATGTTTTAGCAGAATTAATTCTTCCAAAGCAGCGATTAAGGGAGGGGGGGCATAGTTATCACGGTGTCACTTAGGCGTCTAGCCGCCCATTTACTCTCCCCATGAGAGCTCGCTCGCCTAGGCATCACCTTGGCCTCTCCTAGTCCAGTACTTTTGTTTTTTACTCTAGTGCTTAATTTTTTTAAGTGGTTGGGCTTCAGTATATTGCCACCAACCAATCGCGACACCAATTCAATAACAACACCTACGGTGTTCCGTTCGTAAAATTGACGGTTCTTACCTTCAACCGCTGCTCTAGCCCCACCCGTACCCCCACTCTAGCCCCCTACACCCCCTTTCCTTAATTGATGTTTTAGCAGAATTAATTCTTCCAAAGCAGCGATTAAGGGAGGGGGAGGGGGGCATAGTTATCACGGTGTCACTTAAGCGTCTAGCCGCCCATTTACTCTCGCCATGAGAGCTCGCTCGTCTAGGCATCACCTTGGCCTCTCCTAGTCCAATACTTTTGTTTTTTACTCTAGTGCTTAATTTTTTTAAGTGGTTGGGCTTCAGTGCTTTGTTTTTATAATGCTTTATAAATTACTTTATTTTCTTCACCTTGGCCTCGCCTAGGCATGTTAATTTTTTTTCTACTTTATCTTCCTAATTAATACTCGGTCCTTAATTTTTTTTAAATTTTAAATGATTAGTTTATTACCAACTTAAGTCGGTAACGCTTTTATTCAACTTTGTTTTTTTGTTAAGAAAAGTACTTAAAAGTAACTTTGGTCGTTAAACTTTGATGTATTAGAAAAATTTAAACTTTACCAATGCCGTGCCTCGACTTGGCGCCATGATAACTATGGGTGGGGGGGATGCAGGGGGGTGGGGTGGGGATTGGAACTGTCAGTTTTATGAAGGGAGCATTGTAGGTGCTCCAATAGTCCAATTGCACTGGTATCGCCAATTAACACCAATTGGACGGGTGTCAATTATATATATATATATATATATATATATATATATATATATATATATATATATATATATATATATATATATATATATATATATATATATATATATATATATATATATATATATATATATATATATATATATATATTATATATATATATATATATATATATATATATATATATATATATATATATTGTTGCTACTCATCTATTGAACGAGTTTCTCCCTGTAAGACTATTAAGAAAGTGTTATCTCATCCCGGGTAGCGAAGTGCCATGATAGAAGAAATGGATTCCTTAGACAATAATGGTACATGGGATTTGGTGAGTTTAATTACAAATAAGTCTTTTGGTGGCAACTTGCAAGTGGGCCAATGCAGTCACAGTAAATCCAAATGGGTATATTACTTGCTTGGAGGCTCGATTGGTTGCAAAGGGTTATGCACAGACTTACGGTATTGATTATTCTATACTTTTTCTCCTATGGCTTAGATAGCATTTTTAGGATCACATAATCACTGACTGAATGAAGAAAGTACTGTTAATTACCGGGTTGAGAATTTCATCTCATTGGTAGTTAGATATGATCGGCCTTTACACGTGCCTGACTTAAAAAATGTCTTCTTGCACGGGGATCTTGAAGAAGTGCATATGGAGAACCTCTGGGGGTTGTTTCGTAGGGGAGTATGTGTCGATTTCACAAATCTATGAATGACTTAAAACTTTGCAACCGTGCTTGGTTTGGGAAGTTTGGTAAACCATTTGTGCGGTTTAGAAATTGGAAGGCATAAAACAATTGTGCCATTTAGAAGGTCAAATGGTGGAATTATCTTATTAGTGTTACATGTGGATGGTATCATCATCACCGTAAGTGTCATCGCAGGCATCTTGTCTTTCAAGACATTCCTTCATAGCCAATTCTGAACAAAGGATTGTATGACTTGAAGTACTTTCTTGGTGTCGAGGTAACAAAGAGTAAAATGAAATATCTCTGTCACCATGAATGTTATTGATTCTGTTACATTTATCTGCCAAATCATGAAGTACTCATATGATGAACAATCTGCATTTGACATAGGCTAAGCCATTTCTAGGTCCAGACTCCAGAGAGACATAGAAGATTGGTGAGAAAATTAAATGCTCTAACCAAGGTTGTTAAGGCGCCAAGGCTAGGCAAGGCGTCGACGTACCTTCATATTAGGCGACTAGGCGCGCCTAGGTGACAATTAGGCAACCTATATATGTGTGTGTGTGTGTACACACACACACGCATAATGTAACCACAATTAGATATATGGCACAACATATGTAATTAAAGTCTGCACATAATTTGAGACAAACAATTAAGTGTTCACAAGCATTTAGAAGATCACAAATAACAACACAATTCAAAAAAAAGTTCATCTCCATCCTACTAGTTTAATCACCCAAACATGCATGTTTAAAAATTATCCTTGAACGTGTCATTCATATGGATATCAATATCTATATCCATAGACTCATCATGGACACTAGATAAGTCAACACCATAGTCATCTTCGGGATACTCATCATCATTTAGACCCAAGAGATAAGGCGATGTTAAGTCAAAACATTTTAAATTTGGCTTTTAAGTTTTAAAAAAGACTAGGCGCTTAGGCCTGAAGCTAGGGTAAGGCGACCACGGAAAGGGTAAGACAATGCCTAGGCGAGCGCCTTAACGCCTCGAGGGTTTATGGGCAAGGCAAATAGATAAGGCGTCCATGGCATAGAGCCTTATTGCCTAGGCGACACCTTAACAACTATGGCTCTAACACTGACTCGCCCAAACATAGCATATATAGTAAGTGTTGTGACTCAGTGTTTTTTCATTCCCAATCGTTGAATATTGGTTTGATGTTCAACACATTCCTTGTTTCTTGTAGCCTATGACACAAGGAACATGAAAAATAGTTTCACTTTGTCATAAACTAAGAGAAATGGGTTTCACGACTTAAATTTCAGCTATGTTATGGTGCTATTCACATTGCATCCAATCATGTCTTCAACCAGGTTTTATCTCTACGGGTTTTGTGAAGACGGGTGAACACTTGTAGACCTTTTAACAAAATGCATTGAATAAGTCTTGGATTAATTTCTTATGTCACAAGTTGGACCTAATCCTATGCTCGAACATGGGGGTGTGATGGAACGTAGGAGTGAGCATTTTAACCGAACTGACCCTCCGACCGATATTGAAAAACCAAACCGACTGAAAATTCGGTTTCAGTTTTGGTGGGCAGGCATTTTTTTTGGTTTAATCGGTTAAGGGGTCGGTTTTTGGTTATGGGATTTAAGAATCAAAACCGACCAAAAACTTAGTCCAAACCATAGCCTACATGTACTCAATTTGTTTGTAAGCCCATTTCAAGATCACCCATCCCAAAATAGAGTCCAAATGAAAAACGAGTAAATCAAATACTCCATATACAGAGACGTCAGATGAGTAAATCAAATATCATAGAGCGGCTGCTGAACGTGTGTTGCGAGTCAGTTATTTTTGTAGTAATCAATCAATCGTGCAAGGTGACACACTTTATTATTCTCTTCCACAGCTATCTTTGTTACGACTACTATTTTACAAAATTTTTCCTTCCATGGGTTGCGTCACGTCTGAATCCATTCGGTCTCACAATTTTTGCCTCCATGATCCTCCCAAACACATCTATTACACTCTGGGCATGGCTAAACTTGATGCGGATGAGTTCCATGCTCAACAATGCGATATATTCCAGTATGATAAGGGGCGTTGAGATTTTATCCTTTGAACTGGGAGATTAGGTTTGGTTCTACATTCATTCATCCCACCAGCTCTCATTGGTTTTTCACTGTCACAAGATCTTACCAAGGTAATTTGGTCCAGTTAAGATTTCTGTGTGCGTTGGTCATTTGGCATACCATCCCAAGTTGTCGTCTCATTCACTACGTCTTTCTTGTTTCCTTATTGAAATCTCCAAACGGAATGTGCCATCAATACTAGGGATCCTTTCTTTTATTGATGATTCACTGATTTAAATCTGCTCATTTGTGATATTACACAATGGATTCGGCTCATCGGAGTCTGTTGGAGCTGCTAGTTCACTTGTTGGGCAAACTAATTGAGGAGTGCGGAGTGCATGTGGGAATCCTTTCACTTCTTTGTTGAGGGTTTTCCAGTTTTTGATCTTGGGGACAAACTTAGTGTAAGCGGTAGAAGTAATGCCGTGGATGCCTTTATCGGGATGATGTCTCAATGATGTCATACATTGCATGTGCTGTGCGAAAATCTCTAGGTAATCCCATAGTCAACGTAAGCTACTTGCCTATTCTTAATTTCCAATTTGAATCACAATTTCTAGAGAGAGGTTGTAGGGAGGGGAGTCTCTCAAAATGTTGACTATCTTTTCCTTTCATTGTACAGTTTAAAATCTTTTATCATTATCCATGTATTCATATAATGCAAGATGTGACTCTACAAACCCATACATAGATTCAGTTTCTATTGTCACATGTTGAAATTACTTCATCTTTCTAATCTTCAGGTGTTGAAGCTATTTTACCAAATGGCACTGTGCTTGACATGCTTGGAACTTTACGAAAAGATAATACCGGATACGACTTGAAGCATTTATTTATTGGTGAAATAACGTAATCTTATACTCCTTTTCCTTCCAGCTCTGGGTTTTGTTTATGCTCTAAACAACTGTTTTATTCTTGTGTGCGGTTTAACCGTCTAGGAAGTGAAGGATCCCTGGGGATCATAACTAAGGTTTCCATACTTACTCCTCCAAAGTTGTCTTCAGTAAACCTATGCTTTCTTGCTTGCAATGATTATGCCAGCTGCCAGGTAATACGAGATATTGTTCTGAAACTCATTTCACGGTACTTTTGAATTTCTATTTCTGTTTTTTGGTTGCTTGGATCTGTTTGATAACTTCCATCAAGAGTTTATTTTCCTTTTTTGGTACATGTTGATTTTGAATTGTTTGGTGACTTGGTTGAAGTACACAGTTAGTTTGTTAGGACTATCATGTGGCATTCACTCTATGATTTTATTTTTCCGAGAAGAAACATCCACTTTTGAGTTTTTTTTGTTCAGCTTTGGAATAGTTTGCGCCTTTAGCCATATCTGGTCATAGATTTATGACTTACGCTACTACCTTAATTATAACTTTTATGTTTTTGGTGATCCTGAGCATAGAAACTCTTGTGGAATGCAAAAAAAAAGCTCGGGGAAATTCTGTCTGCATTCGAATATTTGGATTCCACTGCAATGGATCTGGTAAGTGTTATGTGTTGTTCGTGTACATTCCCTTGACCAGGAAATGGTGTTACTAAAAAACCTGGTGTACTTTTTCCTCTGCTGCCATGATTTATGTATAAAATCATTTTAATTTTTTGTGCCCCAATAGATATCCTTTAACCCATATAGCTTGCACCCTTGCACCTTTCATAAGTTGGGAAGTGTGTAAACTATTTGCTCCTTGAAAGATCAATAATGAGGGCGCATTTGCTTCGTGCACTTTATCCTCCTTATTGTGCTTGCTTCAAGTGTCCTTGAAAAGATTTTTCAGGATTGTCCTTATAAATGGTATTCCATATTTATATCATCATCATCAACATCATATAATTCCAACTGTGTTGTGGGGTTGGTGATATTAAGTATATATCGTCAAAAGTTAGATAACACTAATTTATGAAAAATGCATCATGTAAAAGACTAAAAGTTTTAGCATGTAAACTCTTTGTGTCACAACCTTCTTAGTTCTTGTGAAGGAATAATGAGATGAAATTCCAAAAACGTCATCCGTATAGTTTTTTTTTGCAGATGGAAAATGTTATCTAATTGCTGTAATTCACCCTCACTTTTTAGTGTGCCAGAATTTAGTTGTGCAATAGTCTCTAGTAAAATTAAATCAATGAATCAGTGAAGAATGGATGCCAAATTTAGTCAGTCAATTTTCTAGTTGTATTCTACTCCGTATATTGTTCAGCACATAAAGTCATATCGTTTTAGAAATGATAAGAAAATATGTTGTGTTACTATGGTAGGTACACTTGAACTTCTCTCTTTATCAAGGTCAAGTAAATGGTAATGTTTTTTGAATGTTAACATTTATGAACTTTCAACAGTTCCAGTGCTCCTGAATAATGAACTCAAATGTGATTAAAAAGAGATTATCACTAAGTAATGTAATTTAGCACTATCATGATGGTGTTTGCAACAGGTTTTGAAACATTTAAATGGAGTTCGTAATCCATTACCGTCCTCTACTTACAACTTCTACGTCCTGATAGAGACAACAGGGAGCAACGAATTTCATGACAAGTAACTATTTTCTATCCTCCTCACATAGGCTTTGTTCTGTTTGTCTGGTCTGGATCTGATTTTTCAAAGATCTAGTCTGATCTAATTGGATGTGATATGGTTTGATGTGATTGGTTTGATGTGATTGTACCTGATCTGACTGATCTGGATGGATCTTATCTAATCTGATCCAAATAAAAGTAAAAATCATTATGATAACTTTATTATTACTATTACTATTAGAGGAGTTGTAATCTTACACCACTCCAAGTGGTGTAAGATTGTGACACCAGTCAAATTGAGACACCTATTATTAGTTGATATTATTACTATTACTACTATCATCATCATCATTGTTATTATTATAAATTTAAATAATAATAATAATAATAATATTATAGATTTATGTGTTATAAGAAACAAAAAAGTGAGTAATATACTACAGATGTAGAAAAAGAAAATCGTTGACAATAACCAATTATTGGAAAATATGGATACTATGTTACAAAATTAGAAGTTTTGTCTATCCCATACTAATCATGTTAAAAATGTAGATATCATAATACTGGTGTTAGAAATCCTGCTAACATAATATTCTATTTCCAGATGTCTCTAAAAAATCACTCTATCTTTCTCTTTATATATATATATATATATATATATATATATATATATATATATATATATATATATATATATATATATATATATATATATATATATATATATATATATATATATATTCTAATACGGAGTATATTTAACCACCTTTTAATATTCTTATGATTTTCATAATTTTTTAATTGTTTGTAAATACAAAATAAGAAATTCTTTTATTGGACGGAGACTATAATTACTAAAATTATTGCTCTTTCCCATCTTAAAATAGTATCTATACTATTACAAGCATTCAATAAATTTTGTTTGCATATTTATTTTTATTGATTAATTGATAATAAAAATAGATATGTCACTACATGATTTCTAGAACTTTTTTATTAGTTTTTAATTATGTAAATTGTACTCTTTATTTTTATAGTTTTATGAATAAAATTATTGTTAAAGAGTTGCATTTTTTACATTTTCCGAAAGAGGACCATGATTTAGTAACAAATAGAGTATTATAATTACTTAATTAATAATAATAAGTATTATTTAACCATATCTAAAAATATTATTATTACTTAATTGTATATAAAATTATAATAATAATTATTAGTAAATTCAATGCAACTTTAAATAATGCAACACAGGTTAATCATATACCAATTATTATGTAAGAATATAAAAATATTAGCATTATATTCTCAATATTGTTAGGGGTGAACCGGGGGGGTCTTATCAAGTTGATGTTTTTAGGCTTGGAAATGGGAAGAAAATGGAGGTGTATAAGTTGGGAATGGGCTGGACGAAATATGGAGATGGTGAGGAGTTCTTTTTGGTTTTTTTTTGATAATTTGAAGAAGAGTGGAATATCAAGAGAGAAGGATGGGTTTAGGAAGAATGGGATAAATTCCAAATCAGGGATAAGAGATAAACACACTCTTATCTTAATTTGGAGCCAAATTAATACTATAGGATAAATTCACCTCTAGATTAACTTGGGGTTGAACTCTAGTATTTCATCAAGATATTACACACTCAATCAAATAACTAGAACCTAAAACTCACACTCAAGAGAACCACTCTTAAGATATAGAATTAGGAATTTGGCTAAAATAGCATCACACTATTTTAAGAGAATACTCAAAAGAGTAAACAAAGTTTTCATTTAATTCATATGCTGGTTTACAAGGCCTATGGCTGAAATTATATATACATAATAAGGGAGAAAGAATACAATCAAGGCAGCTTCTTAATCCTTTCCAAAATCAGCATCCAAATGAGTTAAATTCATGACTAAGATGATGGATTCCTTTGGCTGCTTTTGTGATGATTATCCGGCCACTAATGAGAGATATTTTGAGATGTTTCTTGGCCTGTTTTGAAGGAGGAAATTCGGCCATGTGTGAAGAAAACAACAGGGAACACTAAGTGGCTGTGATGGAAATGTCCCTTGGCTTGTTGTGTGTGATGGATTCGGCCTTTAGTATCTAAGGTCAAGGGTGGGGAATGGTGGGGTTTAAGAGGAGATTTTCCCTGATTTTTGTGTAAGGAATTTTGGCCCTATATGGTAAGAAATGACAAGGAAAGATCATGGGTGCAAGGATGTGAAATAAGTCAACAAAAGGACAAATTTTCACTATTCAACTTTATGACTTCTATCCTGAGTGTGAGAAAGGTGATTTCTCTTTGTTAATAGTTGAAAAGGGGCCTGATTTATGGATAAAATGGAAGGGATTTTGGTCCCTAGTTGTAGGAAATAAAGAGGAAAGACATTATTTGGGTGAAAGGACTTTAAAAGAAACAAACAAAGGTTTTGGCTTTTATTTTCTTCTCATTTTCGGCCAAGGGCTTTGAAATGAGCGGGGAAAGACTTTATTTGAATAAAAAGGGAAGTATAAAGTGTTTTTGGATGTTTTGGGATGGTTTGGACTGAAATGGGAGTAAACCACAGAACCCTCGGGTCAAACGGAGGTTGTTTTGGCCTTTCGGGTTTAAGGTCCTTTTGAATTCAACTAATATGGATCATAATATTTGAATATAAGTCCTTTGGTTCTTATGATAGTGTAAGGCGTTAGTGAGAGTTTCATGGGGCTAGGCTTGGGTATAACAAATATTGTTTTTGATTAATTTAATTTAATCGTACAAAATATAATTTGATTGGTTTTGATCTGATCTGATTGAATATGATGTAATATGATTAGATTTGGTATGATTTGATTGGATCTGATCTTATTAGATCTGCTGATCTGATCTGATTTTAATTTGAATAAGTAATAAGCTGAAAAGTAAGTTGAATGGAACGGACCCATAGTGTGCTTCAATTGGATCTATATCTATCAAGTTACTACATTTCTCATACTCTATTAGGTCATTAGTTTTCCAGAAATTTTACTTTCTGTTTGGTATTTTAGCAACTTTATTACTAGTTTTACATTGTATTTGTGTTACGAAATACGCTTCACGAATTTTATGCGTCATAAATGTATTTGTTAATAGTAATTTTATTATAATCCAAAGAAAATTTATTAAGTGGGCATCAAGGGCCCTAAGTCATCAGAAGCCAAGTCCATTACAATTGAAGGAAAAGACTCCTACTCTGTTGGAAGTACGTATTGATGTTTCCTGGATTTCCATTGGGAACTAGGGAGAGATTGGAGACCTTTTTGCTAGACTCAATGGAAAGTGGCTTGATACCTGATGGAGTTGTTGCACAAGATATAAATCAAGCATCATCATGCTGGCATATTCGCGAGGTTCACATTGATTCCACCACTCATTCCATTTATGCATTCATGTTTTCATTCGATTAACATGGCAATGCATAAATCACAGGGTATACCTGAAGCTTTGAAGAATGCTGGAGCTGTATACAAATATGATTTGTCACTACCTATTGAAAAAATGAATGATCTAGTTGAGGAAATGCGAACATGTCTAGGTAATTAACTCCCGCCCATTGCTGTATAGCTAAAGAGTCACCGTTGACAATGTTTTAGTCTCGGGCACATAATGGACTAAATAAAAAGACACATTATACCTTGTGTTTTACTCTCTATGAAGTTTTGGGCAATAAATGCAGCAATGCATCTTGAGTCTAACGAAAATAGCTTCTCTTTTTGTATAGGGTTCCCAGACCCAACAGAGTTTGGATTAGACTGGGTTGTTGTTGTTGATGTTGTTATTGTCTAGGTAATTAACTCCCTGCCATATGTTTAAAGATGCATGTTTATATAGTGATACTTAGGGTAACCACAATTTTGAGCTTCGTGCTTTATATAACAGTTTTGTTTGTTCACACCTCACTCAATACTATCTAGGGGTGTAAGAAGATGTTAATTGGATCAAATGTGTCATTACCAGACAATTTAATTTTATTTGATATCGAATTCAGATACGGATCTTGTCGGATGCTAAATACCAAAACTGTATTCGCATCCGTCAGATTTTGGTCGTATGTCAAATATATCCGTATCCGCTTCTTATTTTTTAAACTTAAACTAAACTATAGAGTATATAAATAAATAGGATTAAAAATAGAGTATATAAATACTTTTAATATCTTTATTTAATTGTAATTTTGCGCTATTGGGTAATATTTTTCTTATTATTTGTAATATATATTTTTCAACATAAACTCTAATCCATATATGGTAAAAGGAATAACATACTTCACACTACACACATTTATGTGTCTATACGTATATTTCACTATGAGATAGAAATAGAAAATAGCATGTAATAATAAAAAATTAGGAAATATATTATGGTCTCACTTCCCTAATCGAAAAAAACTAAATTATTAACTATAACTACTAATTTACTATTTATTACAGAGTCTAGAAGTTGTTATATTTATAAAACGGATCATATAAATGGTTATTCAAATGGATGTACATGCGGAGTGGATTATAAACGAATCAGATGTATGATTACCAAATCTGTATCCCTTTACCAATTGGATGTCCTTAATCGGATACAAATAACAACCGCTTTAAACGGATGTAGATATTTTTCAGGTAAACAAATACAGATGATAATCAAATTTTTGGTTAGCCATTTACAGCCCTAATACTATCTATCTATGATGTGTGATCTATTTGAGGAAAATTACCACTTGCAGCGGCAGTACATGTATGCGCGTCACCTGATGTAGTGTCATCAGGGTGCTTGTGTTGTGTTCATATGGTATGGTAATTAAGCATACTTTCAATGTGAAAAAAAATCTTAGAGGAATATATTTACTCAATCTTTATAATATAATGCCTTAGCTTTTGTCCATTTTGATACCATGTATGTATACTCCCTCTGTCCACAATTAATAGGCCTCTTTACTATTTCAGGCTTCCGATAACTTTTGTTTGTGTATACATTTTCATTGATCATTTGATAAAATAAAATAGGCATGTCATCACTTGTTTTGTAGAACTTTTGATGTAGTTATTTAATATGTATGTTGTACTTTTTGTATTTGTATACCAATTTGTAAATAAATTCGTTTTAAAAGAGATAAGATTTTGCACGTTGTTTGAAATGAACAATTAATTTGGGATTGTGGGTGTGTGTGTTTGGAATTAGACATGAGAAGATCACACATATCCTGACATTGGTACATATTTTAAAGATGCTAGAGCGAAAGTGGTAGGATATGGTCACCTTGGGGATGGAAACCTGCATCTTAATATATCCGCGCCACAGTATGATGACAATGTAATGTATTCATGTCTTTCTTTATTCAGTTTGCTCATCAATATTTATGAAGGTTCACTTGCTAAATCAGGTCAACATACTTTTTTGTGCAGCTTTTGTCGCAAATCGAACCTTTCGTCTATGAGTGGACATCTAAACATCGTGGAAGCATCAGTGCTGAGCATGGACTTGGATTAATGAA
The DNA here is from genome assembly GCA_003260385.1 of Cuscuta australis. Classification (NCBI taxonomy): domain Eukaryota; kingdom Viridiplantae; phylum Streptophyta; class Magnoliopsida; order Solanales; family Convolvulaceae; genus Cuscuta; species Cuscuta australis. Next base: position 1,342,149 of record NQVE01000203.1, read on the forward strand.
AGCCAATAAAATTCATTACAGCAAGTCATCGGAGACGGTAATATCAATACTCATTGCAATTTTCTTTGTTTGTCATTGATATACGTGATGTTTCATGTTTCCACCTGTAATGCCACACACCCATAAATTTTGGGAAAATACTTCCTTGGGGGCTTACATTGTTGACCGTGAGGTAGCAAGAATAGAGTTAGACACGTGTAGGGGAAATTTGTCCTTGTGGGCCTACAATACTGGTCATAAGGTAACACTAATGAAGTTAGAGAAGGGAGAAGTTGAGTTCAGTGATGAGCATTCCTTAACAGTATTATGTCATGACTCATGATTAAGTACAAGTCCAACCTATGACAATTTTTTCCATGGTATCTCAAATCTCAACTACTAGAAGTGTTCACTTGCATTCAGCCATTGAAACTTGCAACTTCAACATTCAGAAAATATGAAGAAAACAAGAAATAGATTGTAGTGTTTCTTCAGAGTTTCTTTAAAAGGATGTTTTCCAGGAATGTCTATAAAATATGCATTTGAGGAGTTATAACTATTGTTAGAATTACTCACCACTAAATCTGTCAACCAGTCAATAAAGGAGACATTACTGTATTGCATCAAGTAGGTGACTGCATCAAGTCTATGTGAAGTGTTTGTGCGTGTGTATGAACTCTTTTCGCAATGGACCCATTGCAATCTGAACCTAAATTTCTACACAATTATGATCTATAATATCTGTTTTGATGACACATGCTTGCTCTTTGTCCAGGTACAATTAATGGCATCTGTTAAGAGGTTGCTTGATCCTAATGGAATTCTCAACCCATATAAAATTCTACCCTCATCGTTTTCAATTCAACAGTGAGGCTGTACTCATCTGAACTCTTGTTGGATACATGAATTGCTTAGACGTCAACTAAAACGACCTCCAGAACAGGTATGATGGGTGACTGACCTTGGTGATCCTGTGTGGATTGTAGGCTTATTTTTGCTTTCTAGGGACACTTGTCTCTAAGATGTGATGGTATGTAACAAAAAATGTTGTAAAAATATGTGATGGTATGTAACAAAAAATGTTGTAAAAAGATGTGATGGTATGTAAAACATTCATTCTTGAATTTCACCTGTGTGCAGAGTAGTACACAAATGTGTGAATCATGTAATCTTTTTATCCTTAATTTTTTGTTGCCAAGTGTGTGGCTTTGCCTTCATGGATATTCACCAAATGTCCATTCACAATTTTTTTTTTTTAAATTGTTGTGCTCTGTCGAATTACCCCTTTAGGTTTTACAGAGAGGTATGCTTTCCCTTTGCCGCACAAATGAAGTTTAGTGCTTTTTCTTGCTGAAAAAGTACTTAGCGTGCGTGTAATATAAGAAGTTAGGAACCAGTTTCTTCTACTTGGCATTTTTCACCAGGTCAGGGGTGATAGATCAGCAGAGGATCCTCAAAGCTAAGGTTAGTTATAAAGGCTTGTGTATGTCTCATTTTTCCGAGCTCTATCAGTGTGATTTAGTAAAAAGGAAAACGAAACCGTAATTTACTCCATTTTATGAGGCGCGGTTTGATCACAACTACAAGAGGGGTTGTGTTGTGAAAACTTTTATAAAGGCGCGGTTTTATTATTCCAAATGGTTTTCCTATTTGGCGTAATGAAAACCCCTGTTTTGAATGCTTGGTCGCAAAAATTCTTATTTAATTTAAGTGATACAGTGAAAGTCTTTTTCTTTCTATTCATAGATTTTTTTCCCAACGTTGCCGCTCCTTTTGTGCCTCTTGCTGCCTCCCTTTTGTGGCGAATCGTTGACCCACAATCTCATTCCGTCATCGAGGAAGCAAATTGTAAGGAATCATAATCTTCGAGTCTACAAAACCTGACGAGCGATAGTGGTGAAAATGCGTTGATGGAATTTTGAGAAGATGGATGCTGGTGGAAAGGGGGAGGTGGTGGTTGGAAGATGGGGTGGGGGTGTGAGGCAGAAGAAGAAAAAGGAGAAGGGATTTTATTCAGATAATAAGTGTAAAGGTTCAAGACTGGCTATGGCTATGCCTTTTCCTTTCGGGAGAAAACATTGCAAAGGGAAAATACCTAAATGGAGAAAAATATTTTCTTTTCTTTTCCTCTCTAACTAAACAAGAAAAATATTTTCCTTTTCATTTTGTTTTCTTTCCCCCCAAATTCCTTGAACCAAATATAGTGCAACGGACGAAAGAAGAATTCATTTGGTTCAAGTGTGACATTTGTCACGATTCATAATAAAGTAGGTGGAATAGCATTAGTCTAGATTATATTATGATCATAAGAATTAACCGTGGATTGCTAAGCATGATGTTATGTAAAACATACTCCCTCCGTCCCCAAGATATTTGCCACACTTACTTTTTCAGCACTCGCGGGAAGGTAGCCCGGTGTCAACGAACCGTACCAATTTCTGATTTTATTGAGTTGATTTATTAATTTTAAAAGTGTTTGAAAAAGTTTAGCCACATCTCACCTTGACCCGTGTAAATCAGGGTTTTACGAGTTGGGGTGTCATATTACAAATCTAAAGCCAAAAACTTAACAAAGGATGTTAGTACGAGTCAGCCGTTACTAGTGAAGGCATTAAACGAATGAAATTAAAAACAACCTGCAGGAGCTATATTCAGTTCTGTTTCAAACCTTAGTACTCCCTCCATTTCTTAAAACCCTTCCTCTTTCATTTTTTGTTTTTCTTAAAACACTTCCCTTTTCTATTAAAAAACCACTTCATACTCTACTTTTTCATACTCTACTTATCACATTATACTTTTTCACTAACAACTAAACTATCACATCTTACTTTTATCCATCACATCTTACTTTTATCCATCACATCAAGGGCAAAATTGGAAAGTCAACTACAATTTAACACTTCCTTATTTTCCCCCAAAGTCAAAAGAGGAACTCTTTTGAAAAACGGAGGGAGTACATACAAGCAAACTCAAAAGTATGAAATTGAATCCTAAAACAATAAACTAAAACACAGATTAGAGTAAACCGGGACTTACTCATTGGATTCATTAATAGATAGTATCTCTCAAGTTAGTAATCATTTCATATAATTTAGCCTTGAACAAATGGAAACCTATGAAATTTCTTCCCACTGGGGTGCAAATTGAAGTTTACCCATTATCCTTATCTCACAAAGTCCTAATGAAACTACCATAAAGTTGGATTCCAAAGGCAAAAGAAATGATGAATTAAATTCAGACCTGTTGAAGACAAATTTCCCATTTGGTACAGATAGAAACTATCTCAAAAAAAAAATTGTTCTTCCTGTCTAAATAATACATTAATACCAGCCAACAGAAAGACATAATAGCACCAAAATCAAAGGCGACTCAAACATGTGAGTAGAAATTTACACTTAATCATACAAAAACAACACAGTACTTAAATCAACATTTAATTATCCTACAAAAGCAAACAAAAATCATTTGCTAAATTGAGAAGGCATATAAGTTAGCTCAAACAAGCTCTTAAACAATTAAACCAGTTAATAAATTTAAAAACTAGGCAACAAGTAACATAAGTATGCATTCGCACATCATATGAATTTATCAAACCTCGAGAACCTTGCATCAAATCCCACGGGCAGCACCACCCTCTGAAACCCATTGTGATTGAAGTTCACTCTCTTAGAAACCTGGCTTTGAAGATCATATAAATATAATCGATTTCCACTCTCTATAAGTATCTTTCCATTATCCATAGGCATTAGAGGCACGCTCCATGCATCATGCACTATGACAAGTTGCCTCACCCAAGATTCTTTCACACCATACTCTTTCATTATCCATATGTCGATCTTAACACAACCACTCCCAGTGAAACAACTCAAACAAAGACAAGAGTCAAATATGCTCAATGTTTTCGTCTTCTTCTTAAAGGCCTTGGGGACGTCAAAATCAGGAAATGGAATTGGAATTTGTGAGAACTTTTCTTCTCCAAAATGAAAGAACCATATACAGTTGTCACCGCACCAATGACTAGACCCGTTCAAAAAACATCCAGCCTGCATAATATTCAAGGGTGCATTGCCCAGACTCCTCCATTCGCCATTACCCAAAGTTTGTATCTTTGCAAATTGGAACTTCTTTCTTTTGTCCCAAAGAAGAATGAGAAGTTTGAATTGGCCTAACACCGGACAGTACCCTAGTTCAGAACCACAAAAATGTTGATTCTGTAAATACACATGTTGGCCCGTGAGCAAATTGCATATGAAGTTGTCATTCTTTGTACTTAGGAAGCATACCCCATTGCAATGAGACCTCACATGCCAATACTTTCCATTGCTGCCAATTTTTGGGTCAACCATCATCTGATCATGAATACCCACAGTACAATTACCCAAAGGATCGACATCCAAAGCCTTTTCAATCTCAACAAAATTGAAAGTCGGCCCACAACACCTGTCTTCATGAAACACGATGGTAAACCGGGAGGGTATACAATGGCGGCGGAAAGAAGAGAATTCTGGACTGATCACGTTACGATACCATTCTTTGCAAACAAGCTTACATGCTAAACATGTCTTAATGGGAACTCTACCAAGAATTTCCCATAGCAAGGAAGACGGCATTTCCAAGAACGGTCGATATTCTTTCACTGACATGATCTGTTGCTCAAGAACAAGTGTGTGGATTACTTAATGCTCAAATGGGAAATTATGTGGTTAGTAAATTGAAGTAATAATGATTGAGAGAGCAAATCAGTGAATCACCAAATATAAATAAAAAAGATGATGAAGAAAAATTACTATTAGAATTCCAAACTAAACAGGGGAAAAACATCACGGAAAAATAAAAAGGAAGCAACTTTTAATCATTTTATATTGATATTTCCAATTCAATCAACCGATCATATATATACAGATTGCAATTCTACAAACACAAATTGCAAATTGTAAAAGAGGGAGAAAAGAAAAAGATTTACCCCTTTTGTCTGGCGGAGTCAATTGCACAATCTTTCTTTCGTTAACCTATGCTGAAACAGTCAAACATTCCGATGAGTAATAATAAGCTAAAGGAATGAGTCCGGCCCTTTTAAGAGATCCGGATAGGCACGGTTACAGCGGAAAAATTGGGGAATGAACAATAGAATAAATAAAATAAAGAATTGAAGAAATCAAACCAGCACCCGGATCTGAACTCTGCTACCTTGAGTTCATCGTAGCATCAACCTTTCAGATTTGCTTCGAGTTTGATTGAATCTCTATGATCTCAAAATTTGAATCCGGGAGTTGCTACTCTCCATTATCCCTCCTTTATATTTATTTATATCTTTTTTTATTTACATGTCAAAATATGTAGTAATGGAGAAATACTACGGTATGTAGTAATGGAGGGGTGGTTTACATTTGAAGTACACTTTTAGCGTACCTCTAGTATTTTTTGAATCCAAAAATAATTGGGTGAGGGTGCTGCACGAGAAATAGACTGTTGGCCACATTTAAAAAATAAAAAAATATTTTTTTAACCATAAATATCACCTTATTTAAAAAATATACAACATATTCTCATTCTCTCTATAATTCATCCAAAAAATTTATTTCTTTTAATTCTTTCTACAAAAAAAACCCCAAAAATAGGACCATCTTCATCTAACGATGAAAGAAGAGCTCTCATCTTTCATTGTTTCTTGGCGGGCTGTTACCAAACGTCCTAATGCTAGACTCGACGTGAGCATTTTAACCATGGTTGGACGATTACACACGAAACACGACTATTTCAATACTCCGTGTGTTTACACACCGGAGAATTTTACTAATTGTTTTTGGATGAGCTCTTCTTTATTTTTACGCATAGTCGCCGATATTGAATGCGGGGTTCCTTGGTTCACCCAACGATTTGATGCGAGAGACCGGCGCAGTTTTAGTAGCGTCCAGAAGTGCACCGCCGCGCTTCGTTAGATGGCGTACTGGACCGCTAGTGATATGTTCGATGAATACTTGAAGATGTCGGCTTGAAACATCAGGGCATGTGTTTATAAATTTTCTAAAGCTATTATTCGACTATATCATAAGACATATTTAAGTAAACCGACGGCGAGCAACAGTGAGTAGTTACAGGCGAGACATGCCGCTACACACGTCTTGTCTGCATGCTTTGGAGCATCGATTGCACGCATTTGGAATGCAAAAACTGTCTTCATCCCAAACCTATTATTATGCTCCAAGCATTGGCTTCAAATGACTTGTGGTTTGGGCATGCTTTTTTTTTGTGTTGCGGGCTTGAACAACGACATTGATGGTCCCCGAAATGGTGAGATACAAAGTCTAGAGGGGGAGTGAATAGACTTTGTTACAAATTTAAAATCTTTTTCGTTTCTTTTTGAAAACGTGAAATAGTTGTTAATCTAAAGTTCTTGGGAACTTAGATTGAGTGTGCGGAATTTGGTGGATTATTTAGAGCAGTAATCCAATATGGATCGATTAGTTTCACAGTTAATATAATCACAAAAATAAGTAGAGATAGAGATAGAGAGAGAAATGCAAACTTTAACGAGGTTCGAAGGTGGGGTAATCCTTCTACATCCTAAGAATCCACTAGGTAAATTGTTGTTGAAGGTGAACTAGTAATTACAATAGTGAAAGCACGGTATATCTTCGCAAAGCAAATGTTGCTACTGCACTTATGCTGGCTTTGTTGTTCCTTCGAAGGTCAAGCTTCTTCAACAACTGCAAGGTCCGAACAATAGGACTTGCAAGATCATTTTATAAGAAAACTGATGTGCCCCGTTTTAATCAAGATGCTTGATTAAAAATATCCTTCAACTCGGTGTTGTACTTGAGGCAACGAGACCTTCAAGTATTTTCACTTATAGCTCTTTGGAAGAAAGAGAAGTTTGCTTCTGGATAATGAGTTTTTTTTTGAATGCTCTCTTTATCAAGCTTTTGAGGATCCTTCACTCTTGGTTAACTGTGATTAGTTGTAGGTTGGTTGATTTCTTCAATCTTCCGTAGGAGCTATATATAGGTGGCTGGATGGTTTAATCTATTCGTTGAATGGAATATATTAACCTTATGTTTACTGGCTTCAATTTGAATGAAGGTCCGTGAGGATTGTCCTTGGAAATTTTCTCTTGGACATAAGCTTTTGTTGAAGATTGATTCCTTTGTCATGACATTTGTCTTCTAGCTTAGCTCTTTAATTGGAAAGTCCATACTCTGTCTTCTTATCATTTGTTCTCGAATTAACTTGAATTATCCTCAGTCTAGCCGTTTGAAAATCAAAGAGTTGATTTTTCCTTGGTAACGGATAGAATTCCTTCAATCATGACTTAGATTAATTTTCTATGTCCTTTTTCTCACTTGTCTGTTTGAGAGTTCCGGTCCTTTAAGAAATCCGGCTCTTGATTCTGATAGATACGAATAACTCATGCTGAGACTTCCGGGTGAGAAAGTGTGTGACAGAGCGATTCGCGCTAGGCTTCCGATACATAGATATCCGGATTGCTAGCCTTCACACGGATGACTGCGAGACTTCCGGGTAGAACTCGAGTCTTCCGGACTTTGGAATTCTGAAGTAATTAACTTCATTGAGAATTCCTTTCTTGTCTCTGAAACCTCCAAGCGAGAGTTCCGATTTCCATAGCATTTGTTTTTGACAAGTCTTCATAACATGGATGTTCAAATCTCACCAGTTTTATTTGAAGCCAAGAGATTCACAATGCAGTAACGACGGATTTGATTGAACATATTTTTGGTCGCTTAAATAATCATTAAATTCTTCGTAATGTATTGTAATTTTTAATTTTTTTATTTATGTTGTTATTATTAATTTTTTTATTAATGTAAGTTTTTTATTTAAAAAATTATTATTGTTTAAAAAATAAAGGTTTAAAGCTTTGGGGCTTCAAACTCATTTTCTTTGAAACTGTGAGGTAAGTTAAAGAAGAATTAACGCTGATGTGACAGAGAAAAAAGGTTTGAAGCCCAGATTTGAAGCTCTGGGTTTCAAACGTATTTCCAATGCTCTTAGGATGGGTTTAGAAATGAAAATGAGGATGAGTGGAGGAAGAACGTACGAGTAGGAGTGTGTTTAGAGGTTGCACAGTACCATCTAAATCTAAATATAGAGGGTGGGAGGGGAAAAATAAAGTGGCTTCTATTTTTTGGCTTCTCTCTTATAGTTTATTTTTGTATTTATATATAGCTTTCAAAATTTCTAAAGAGTATTTTTTAATAATAAGGTAGTGGATTGGAGGTAGAAGTGAGTAAAAGGATGAGATCGGATCACCCTTTGAAGAGACCAATACCATTTAAAATTGTTCTAAACTAGTCCGATCTTCATAAAAAACATGAATCTTTTGGGACTGGATAGTCTGTTAGAACTGGTCCAAGTCATGTCTGAAATGGTTGAAGAGTTTCTTGCGCTCTCTTGGGGTCCTGCTTACTTGTGACTCACATTTTGTTCGTGATGAACTCCTTCGCAATTTGATTCCTACGCATCATCTTATTGCACACCAGGTTGCAGACATACATACAAAGGCGTTAGGAAAATCACGTTTGGAGTTTCTTATTCCCAAGTTAGGCATTTCGCTTTTGCATGCTCCAACTTTGGGGGGGAAGGGGGTGTTAAAGAAAATAATAGATTTTCGTATATATTACGGAGTATTATTGTGTATGTGGTTGTTTCTCGATTTATACTGATTTCTTCTTGTATTTTTTCTTTTGTATTTAGTTTCTATATAGAGGTTCTAGCATGTGGGATCCTATCTATACTATATACAAAAGCAAAAGAAATCTGACCTAAAAAAATTAGAAAAAGAAAATCTGTCCAGAGTTTTTCCCTGTAACACCCTAATCCGTCCAGGTTTACAGCCCCTTCCGAACTAAAGTATTAACTTGGTAATCGTATAATTTAAAACATTTCAAATAACTTTATTCATCATAAATGAAATTCCAAACATAATTGTAGTAAATACGGAGTGTTTAATGCGGAAGCGATTTTTAAACATGACTCATAACAACATAATCATTTATTTTCTCAATAAATCCACCACGACTGTCTTGCCCCTTCCGCTACCAGGAACATGTCATTCACTCATTCTGTCTACATGCGTGTAGCAAATAAAACATACTACACGCTCAGCGATGAAGCTGAGTAAGCATATCTAAAGCGTCGAACATCCACATAAATTGAATCTAAATTCACAAACAACCATTTGATATCATGCACACAATATATGGTTCAAACATTCATAATATTTTCAATATTTTATTCCAAGTCATTTGATATTCAATATATCAATAATGCTCTTAAATTATTCTTAATCTAAGGCAACATCATTTTATATTCAGCTCTTAGCTATTCCTAGTCTAAGGCAGTAATTCTAACCAGGCCCTTAAACTATAAATAGTTTAATGCAGAACACAAGAATCGATAATCCACCCTATGAGTCATGTGGATTACGTACCAACCGAACAATGATTTGTCGGGTGGGTGATATCCGGTCTGGATCTTGTACGTACGTTTTAACCCGAAATATGAATTGGTCAAGTAGGTATATCTTAGAGTTCTTCTAGATATCCTTAATAATCATCATCAATATACAAGTGGGTATATCTTAGAGTTCTTCTAGATATCTTTAACAATATACACTATTTTCATAATCACCATTAATTCATTTTTAATCATGACTTAATCATCAGTAATCATTCTAATCAGTAGGTTTATCATCCATAATTATCCATAATAATTATTCATCATAATGATCATTCAACATAATATTTAATAGCAAACAGGGGCCTAGTCTCGGGTGTTAACACTCGAACTTATCGTCATGCATCACATAATGTTTTATATGCCAAAAACATCATTTATTATACAAAATCATATTTAAATTGTTCATAATTAATTGGTATTTTCAAAGAATATTTCCAAGAATATTTTCAAGACACTGGAATTGAGGAAAAATCGATTTATTCAATAAATTAATATAAAAATCGATTTTTAAATATATATTAATTTATTAAATATATAAAAATCGATTTTTCAACATATTTTAATCGATTAAATTTGTAAAATCGATTTTATAATATTTTTTAATCGATTAAATACCAAAATCGATTTTATACCTTAATATAATCGATTATTATTATTTTTTATTTTGATACGCGTTATCTGAACAAGTTTTAATCGATTCTTAGGAAGAAAATAATCGATTTTCGGTCACTGTTCATCGTCTTCTACCTTCGGTCGATTTTCGGACATATCAATTTTAGTTACCAAACTTCAATTAAACTATATAGAAATGTTATCCAAGGTTCATAGATCATTTTAGAATCATTAAAACATATTTTTAACATCAAATTCAAGGTTTATGATTCTTGGTTCTTCAAACATGTCAAACACAAAACTCAACCAAATGACCATTTAAGAACGTAAACACATCCTATACGAACATTCTAATCTTTAGATATATCTACGGGCTTACCTCGAAAGTAAATGAAGGTTTTGAATATTTTCCGGCGAAACTTCCGGCAAAGATTGTGGCTTGCTCCGGCGACTTCACACTAAATTGACAGCACAACTTCGTTCTCCACACTCACAGCTTTCTCTCCGAGTTTATTTGAAGGAGAATGGTGAAGGAATGAGGGAGTTAGCTTCTCCTTTTATAGGGAAGATGAAGAAGAAGGAAACAAAGTCTGAGTAGATGCTGCGTAGGAACTTCACGTTCTTCTTTCGGCGATAGTGTGACTTAAGGAGACTCAGCACGTTACTCTCTGATTGAGACTAATTTTTGGTCCAGTCGGGGTACACTTTTCGGTCCAACTTTCTCCGAATTGAAATCCGTTTGCACCGTTGCGATCAGACAGTCGAACTCTATCCAACGATATAATTTTTATATTCATTTGTTATACTTTTCCCGACACCACATTTTTGGGTGTTTGACCTTAACAGAGTCAAAATTGGTTTAATTGACCTTTCTCATAAAAGGTTCTCTCATTTAATTCATATCAATTATTCTCATGATTTATTTCAACAAATCATTTCAAAGTTCACATTATAAACAAATCCCTAATTTGGGTCTATACTCTGGTTCCCCAAATTAAGATCATACAGTAAGTCAACATATTGGATTTATCTCTATGAGATTTATCCAGATTTTGATATAAGATGTCAAAACAAATTTCTTATCGGCCCAAAGCCCAACAATAATTTATTTTAATCAAAACAAATTTGATTAATTAATTATTTATTCATTAATAATTCTAGAGTATATTTTGGGGCCTTACAATCCCGCCTAAGGAGCCATGCAATAGCCACCATTGATGCGCCATTGCTGATTAATCAACGGCAGTGGATTTGTTAGAAATGCAGGAGTTATTAATGTCATCGTCATTAATTGGGAGGAGACAATTAAATGATTAATCTCAATATCTCACTTCGGTATTTGACAAGTCGCATGCCCGCCTGTGTTATTTAATGCACACATTAATTGGGAACGCTTCGCTTATCCCATTACACACTTTTGCATTTGTAATTTATTTTATTTAATCTCTCTCAATTTAAATCACATACTCCCTCCGTCCCTGAAAATCTTTCTCCTTTCTTTTTTCATCCGTCTTAAAAAACACTTCTCATTTCTATTAAAAAGTCACTTTTACCTCTTACTTTTTCATACTCTACCTATCACATCATACATTTTTACTAATAATTTATCCATCAAATCATACTTTTACCCATCACATCAAAGGACATTTTTGGAAATTCAATGCCAAAATACACTCTCCTTAAATCTCTCTTCAAAATCAAAACTTCCATGTTTTCCGAGACGGAAGGAGTATTATTTTTTGAGATGTTCGACTAAAAAAATTTCAGTTGAATTTATTTAAAAATTGGTATGGAATAATTAACAAATAAAATTTATATATTTAAAAAAATTATTAAAAAATCTACAAAATAAAAGGTGACAAAACTATATTATTTTTTCAAATGTGTTACGAAAACAAGTAAAAAAACGTGATCAAAGTTTGACGATTTAAATAGTAAATAGAAAACTTAAATTGGGACGGATAGAGTATAAGATGGCATTATTGCCAATTTTTTAAATTAGGAATATAAAACCTTTTAAATTTGTATTACTCTATATAAGTTGAAATTAGTGCCCCTTTCTATTAGAAAAACTCCATATAAAATATGTACAAGTTCAACCCTTTGTATCTCACCTGCAGTGGTGGGTCCAAGAAAATAAATATGACCGAGGGCGCCATTTTAATAATGGATAGGGTGGGGTTCGGGGGCTGAGACTCGGATTTTTTTCTATTGTCAACTTAAAATGATGAAAAAGAAGTGAATTTTATACTCCGTATCCTTCTTTTCAGAAACGTTTGAAATTATTAGTACTCAAATAAGTAAAAGAAATTACTTTATTATTAGAAAAAATATAATAAGAAATATATCATAACTTAATATAAATAAAATATTTCATATATTTTACTTTTATATTCAACTTAAAAACTTCATTGTTTAATGTTAGCGTTTAGAAATTTAAAATATACAGTAACTCCTACTTTTTATTAATGAGAGCCGGTTAAAATTTAAAACCAACAAGAGTTTTAAAATACACTAAACTATTTTTATTTATCCAATATGTAACTCATTCTCTACATTGTCATTATTGAACTCTTTAATTTTTCACAAGTTTCATCAAGATAAAAGATAATGAGAAATGATAAGAATATTATACTTTCATTGAGAAATGCCAAATGAAAGAATCTTTGAAAAAATAAAAAAAATTAACAACATAAAAAAGTAATGAACAATTAAAATAATATTACGCCGTACATAAATCCTCCTATATACAATGCTAGGTGAATTTTCCGTGAACAGTGTTCCCGCCTAAAGTTATTGGGCCAGGTATAAACCATTTGGGCTGGGTTATTTTTGGGGCTGAATTCAGATCTTGGATTGGGAAAGGGTGGCACCAGGCTGTTTTTAAATATGCTAGCTGTTACATAGGGCGGCTAGAGAAATATTGCATAGGGCTGCAAAAATAATGATGAAAAAAAACTTTGGGGATTGTGTGCACTCTATTTACACGGCACACACCACTTTTTAGGAGCCCAAATTACTGATTTCCATTTATTGCTTTAGATTTGATAAAATATGGTGTGTGGTTCCATAAAGTAAAGTAATGATACTTTATGGAGCATCTTGCCAAGCTTTAGGTAAAATCAATTAAATAAATATATTTGTACAATCCAAGCATTTAATGTGTAGGTAATTACAAAGTTCACAATATAAATAAACCTAAATTTAACATTTTCAATGTCCACTATCCAGGGCATACTTCTTCAACTTCAAGGTTTACAACTTCATCTTCTCTACATTATTAATTGTTCTTTCTCTTAGAAATATTCTTTTTTGCTTTTTTTTTTTGCTTTTTTTTTTGCTTTTTTTGCTATGTGTTTGCAGATTACACATGAATCAAACTCCACAAATTCAAGCCAAGTGGGTCATGTTTAAAGACTTAAAGATACAAACAAAGGACACAAGCAATACACGTACAACTTTGACGGTAGTGCACCATAAACACTACGTTCAATTCTAATTCAGTTTTGAAGAATTAAAGATAAAGAAATATTTTTTACTCAATATTGCTATTACATTAATGACTTTAATAAACTAGATTACTTGGTATTACCAGTTTACTTTTCAAATCTTTTTTGAAGACCTTAAAAACTATGAATGGTGCATTAGAAATTAGAATTATGATACTTTTTTTAAATAGATGAAGGGTGTGTTCTTCGAAAAAACTGTGTTATTTTTTAGTTTAAGATTCAAGGCTCAAAGCAATCCATTACATTCAGCCTTTTACTCTAAATAAATTTTATATTTAGTCAACTGTCTTACAAAAGATAGTGTAAAAATTACCTTTGAAAAATAATGAAGTGTATTTTCCAAATAAGCAGTTTTGATCAATAGTCCTTGAAATAGCTATTCATAGTGCAAGTATAAATAAATTTATATAAATCCAGTGAATAATATTGAGTTGAGAAGACAAACACGGTGTCTAATGTTAGGATTACCTTTATGATTGACACAAACATATGCGTCTTGGAGTGCACCTACAAAACGAAAAATCACATTAGTTTCAATTGGAAATTTCATTTACAGTTAAAAAAAATTCTTTGGAGTAAAAACATATTTGGATTAAAGCCCTTATTGTCAAGATCTGGGAAAGAAAGCTCAAAAAATAGTTTCTCCTACTTTCATATTTATGTCTGTTTATATAGCATGTGTACTTATTTTAGATTTATACAAAAAAACAGGTCTAGATCTGCATGTCAAATTATACATTTTGAAATGGTTAAACAAATTTGAAGATAGATGGATGAAGTTTCTGAGGAATTTTTGTATAAACATACTGAAATCCAGAAATTTCGATAAACTAATATCAAACAAGAAAAAAATAGATCTAAGAAAACCTCGGGAAAATTTAGAACAAGGGGATATATAAACATACAGATACTAAACATCAAAAGAAAATCAGTATTTCGGAGTGGAAGAAATGGAACACTACGCCTACCTCCGGCAGTCGTTTCCCGGTGTCCACTTCCGACAAGTTACCAGGGCAAGAAACGGATGGTCACGAGCGATGGTGTACCGGCGCAATTAACAGGCGGATTCGGCCGTCGTTTCTATTCTTTGATGGAAAACTCTAGAGAGATAAATCTGGAGAATTTAGTTGGTCGGCCAAATTGAGAGGAAAATGAGGTCGCGGCCAAAGTGAGAGGAAAACTCTAGAGAACCCTAAATTGAGAGGAAAATCGAAAACTCTAGAGAGAGAGATAAAGCTACAGAATTTGGGGTATGGGAAGATTATTGAGAGGAAAATGGGTTGTCACGATAACTAGGGTAAAGAAGTGAAGCCCAAATTCAAAGGAGTCCATTAATATTTGAATAATTCACACTATCACGAAATGTTAATTCAATCAAAAAAATTTACACTAATATTTTTCTCATTATAAATTATTACACTAGCATAAAATATTGGTGCATACTTTCAAAGTACAAAGTATGGTAAATTTGTTGGGGTACATATAGTTTATACACCCTGTATCGTGTTCTAAAAATTTACTCCCTCTATCTATTTAAATTATATGTTTGCATTTAATTATGAAACAAAATCTCACACATTTTCAAAATCAATTTTTTAAAAAAAAAATTGGCAAATGAGTACTTAATAAAATCAATATATAACTACCTCGGTGTATCAATATTTGTCTAATTTTAATTTTTTATAGTCAACTATATTTTGACATTTGACCTATAATTGTTTAAAACTATAAAGGACTAGATAAAACGATATTTTATAAAAACATTATAAAACAAACCTAATAGTATCATATCCATATTCAATTTGACTAAATCCGCCCAATTTACGATTAATTGACAATATCGCCCAAAAAAATTGTTTGGATCTAAACTCTCTTTCGTATATTTAAGGATAAAATTATTAATTTATCGTAAATGGAGTGTATTTAGTCAAAATAGTCGTATATTTAGCAACATCCCACTATTTTTATATCAACATTATTTTCAATTTTATTTAAGTACTGGTCAAATAGTATTTGGACGTTATATTAGAATAATTCTTCACGAAAAATAGTATGTAATACATTAGTTTTTTATATTTTCATAATTAACTAAAGTTCTTAAACGTTTTTTGCATCTTGATTTAGAAGTTAACATTAATTAATCACACCAAAATAATTAATCTGTTATTTAGAATAAAAAAAATTGGTCGTGTAATGCACATGTTCGAGCTTATGGTGTCCAAAATCATGAACTAAAGTTGAAGATTGGAACACCCATTATGTTTTGAGAAAGATTGATCAATCATGAGATCTGTGCAATGGAACAAGGTTGATATAACTCAACTCGACAATCATCTTATTCAAGACACAATGATAACAGGAAAAAATGTCGGGCAAAAATGTTGGATTACTACTAAAGAAATTGGTATTCAGCCATGATCAACTCTATGTTGTAATTTCGCATTTTGCAAACCGCAAGGGTTAAAGATCTTGATTTGAAATAAAGATCTTTCGTCATCCAACCAAATAACGAATGTAGTTTATAAAGAAATGTTCCAAAACTTAAAACACTTCATATCGACCACGGTCCTTACTGTACACTACCTTATTTTGGGCAATTTTAATAAAATTTGAAATCTTTTAAGTTTTGTATCATTTTCTGTTATTCCAAACCAAGACTAAATATAAGTAATTTTACAGCCCGTGCATCGCACGGGTACGAGTCTAGTATTGAAAAAGGAGAGGAGATCATATGAAAAAAATCAAACGATAAGGAGTATTATGAGCAAAGTTGCATGTTTTTAAAAATAAAAATAGCTTAGTGGTGTTATTGAACTCCTCTAGATGTTAACCAAAGAGTGAAAGACCAAAATAAGACTAAAACATTGAAAATATACTAAAATAAGATTTTCATGTTTTTATTCTCGAAATAGGACTTACATTACAAATATGGTCATGTACATTATCAAAAAATATGTATAGTAATGTGTATATGTACAGTGCCACATTACCACTACACAGTTCAAAGTCCTATTTCGGACAAAACATGAAAGTCCTGCTTTAGTATTTTTCTCTATGTCTTAGTCCTATTTAGGGTGATTTCTATTAACCAAATTTGATTGGTAGGGATTGGTAGGAGTGAGTTTTTTGACAAATACTCGAAGTTAGTGGCATTTTAATTACTTGGTAAAAAGTGGTCCAAGTTAAGCCCAAGATTCTAATTATCACCCTGTTTTGTTTTATGGTGATTTGGTGATCAACCGTCGTCCTTAAGTATTTTTAATTTTGACTTTTTGTTCAGATAATTATTTTTAATATTTGACCTATAATGTAATAAATATTTAAAAGTACATTGATCAGATGAAACAATATTTTAAAAATATTATATAAGACAAATCTAATAAAATAGTTTTTTTTATTAATATGTAGTATCAATATTATTTAATTAATGGTAAAGCTTCGTCACCTTTGGTTGCAAAAAAAAAAGAAACTTGACAAATACGTAGTATATATGTAGAGACAGATGTAAATTTGGTTTGGCATGTGGATGTGTATATCTTAGTGTAGTCGCCAGTCCAAATATCATTCATCACTTTTTGTGGATGTGTATTTGATCATTAACCTATATTTTATTCATAGAAATTTGGAAAAAAGAAAACAAAAATGATTTTCCCTCCCCCACCCCGACCCCTCCAATGGAAGAAATTCAATTTTCTATCATCTTAGTTTATTTCGGCTTTTCATTTTCTTTTGCCTTCATTTTTTTTGTTTTTCATTTCTAGCCAAACCTTTAAAGTTGATTTTCATCTCATTTTTTTCTTTTTCTTTCATATTTCTAGAATGATAGAGAGTGTAAATATCACATTCGAAATAGTTGCTAACTTTGGTGGGTCGTTGAATTGAGTATTGAGACGTCTTAGCATAGTTTTGTTTCTCAATGATATGTATGTTTAAATGGCCTCAATATGTGCATTAGTTTTTTTGGAAAATAAATAAGGTGAGTGAATTTTTTTACAGCTAGAAGAGTATTTTAATTTTATTTTATTATATTCGTCATGTCAAAAAGAGACGAGATATTTTTAATGGACATCTATTAAGATTACCACGGGGTATTTTTCTAAGATACTTACTTTACTTTCTATTATGATATATACTTCACTATTTTTTATGTAATGATCCAAGCTCACAAAATCTCTTTCCTTTTTAAAAAATTCTAATTATATACTCTTATTTTAAGTATGGTATTGTCTGTAAACTCGACGAAATCAACATGAATACTTTTGTCATATATTTCAATCTAAATTTAACTTTTTTATATAGACATTTATTTTATTATACTCTCATACTATGAGGGTGTTTGCGAGTGATTAGCTTGTGGATAAAGTGATTTCCATAAAAGCTGAAAGTAAAAAGCATCTCATATATGCTTCTCCGAAACGGTGTTCTATATACAAAATAGTGGTGGTGAAAAGCAGAAGCTGACATGCCAAATAGAGTAAAATCACTCCACTCAAAGCAGAAGCTAAATTATTAAAAGCAGCGCACTGTCAAACACCCTCTATATATTTTAAAATAAATTACTTGCCTTGCAACGCACGGGTATGAATCTAGTATATACAGTTTTTGTGCATATTGTAAATACAAGAGAAGTTCTCTCAAATACTCCCTTCGTTTCAAAAAAGCATTCCCACTTTAACTATAAGGCAAAATAAGGAAGTGTAAAATTATAGTTGACTTCAAATTTTGCTCCTGATGTGATGAGTAAAAGTAAGATGTGATGGATTTATTAGTAGAGAAAAAGTATGATGTGATAGGTAGGGTATGAAAAAGTAAGGGTAAAAGTGGGTTTTTAATAGAAAGAGGAAGTGTTTTGTTGGAAGTGAAAAAAATGAAAGAAGAACTGTTTTTGAGAACAGATGGAGTATTATTCTTTCAAGAATTATTTATAGGAACACTACACATTAGTACCCAGAAGTACGGAGGGATTGCCGTGATATTGGAAATGTCATACGATGCATCGGGGCTACTACGGTGCTCTGATCGTAAAATTGACGCTTCCTATTTCTCTGTAAATTCCCACAGAAAATTATTCACGGGTGACGCGAGTTTTGTTGAAATAACTCTCAGGTCCCTCTATTTTCAAAAAGACAGCAGAGGTCCTTACATTTTGTTGTAATGACTGGAAGAGGACATTTCATCCAATATTTCATCTATAAACGTTAATAAATGTATTTCTTTCCTATTCTTTTCTAAATGTTTTAAGGTAATAAATCTTAGGTCGCTCCTTTTTTTATTTCTTTGTTTTTCTTTCATTTTGTTACTATTTTTTTAAAGTGTTATTTTAGAATTTCTTCTATAAAATCGTATAGAAATTCAAAATTGTTTGTATTATATTAAAACAAATGAAATAAATTATTTTTTTTTAAAAAAACAAGGTAATGGCAAAATAGGAAAAAAAGTATGGGAAAAATAGGAAAAAAATTCATTTATTAACACTTACAGATGATGTATTGGATGAAACGTCCCCTCTCAGTCATTACAACAAAATATAAGGACCTTGGTTGTCTTTTTGAAAATAGAAGAACCTGAAAGTTATTTCCACAAAACTCACGTCACCCGCGAGTAATTTTGTGTAAATTCCCACCACCCGACCCAAACACACTTCTTCACCCCTTTAGTTACACTAATTTTGACTTTGAATCAATTTTTTTACTCATTTTTACAGTTTTTTTTGAGAAGAGTAGTTCTTCTCGGAAAACCTGGAGTTATGTTTTGGTGGATCAGACACGCATTTGTTTAAACAAAATAAAGTTTTAAATTCCACTGCTTTTTTTTTAGTACAAATTCTACTTCCAATTGCATTTTAAAAGAAAGGCTACATGGTCCGGATGAGGAAGTGGTTCTCCAGATCCAAACCTGCAATTTTTATCTGGTTCCTCTGTGTTCTTACCTTCTATGCTCTCTTCAACATCGCCATCCACAATTCATCAGGTACACTTGAGACTCTGATTATTTTGCGTTTATTTTTTGCTTGAAGAATACCTTTCTATTTTTTAATTTGTGCTTAATAGTGTGCTAATTCGAAGTAGACTATAAGCATGGGAATGTGCAATCATAAAACATCGCACAAAAAGAACTACAAAAGTAACACTGAGGGTCGCTTTTGGTACAGGGAATTGACTGATTTGGAAATTGAAATTCTATAGAATTGATTTGGATGGAATTGAATTCTCCAATTCCAATTCATTTTTGGTACTACTAATTCCAAATGCACATATTTTTGTGCTACCAAATAGCAGAATTGGAATTGTTGTCCCCAATTCTATTACCATAGTTTGAATTTCGTGTACCAAACGGAGCCTGAGTGGAAATAAATTGGAGAAATTAGAGCTAGTTTGGCAATATAAGCCGAACAGAGTCAATGAAGAATGTTGGGAATAAAGAAATAAATGTTGTAGTATGGTTGATTTAATAAAATTAGTTCGAATAATTTTAAAGTTGTTCTTAACAGAATACATTGGTGCTTCTGCTTATGAATCCTTTTCTTTTTCTCTCCTTTTGATAAATCTACTAAATGAATATGTGAATCTTGAAATTAGTGCTTCGCTAGAAACTTGAATGATGAGCAATGAAATGGCTACAGAATGCTCCGTCTCGAATCATGAAAAGAGATTGAGATTGTATGACAAGATGGAAAGGGATTTAGAGGAGCACGGTGCTGCTTTCCTTAAACACGGAGAAACTTCTCAATCACTCGCCCTGTCGGATTTGTTCACTCTCAAAGATGGGGTTGTCACTCCTGTGCTGAAGGTAAATTTAACTGTCTTACAGCTTGATTTAGTTGGAAGTCTGAATAGATGAAGGAAGTGACTTTGATTTTTTTAATCTTTAGGCTGCAAGCCCCCCTGTGCGAGCAAATGTGTTACATTTGGATGTTGAATATTCTGTCTATATAGCGTAAGTATGTCTCTGCTTGTCTCTCCTGGCATTCTTTCCGAGGCTGGGAAGTATTCTTAAGTGAAACATTACTAATTAGCCTAATTACAAAATGCTGTCTTTTGGGCTTTAAGGGGTTTGCAATTGCATATTCTTGTGAAATAGTTAAGTTATAAAATGAGCATTGTATCTTTGGTACTCCCTCCGTCCAAAAATTATCTTCCCGTTGCGCGTTACGATATTCGACTCAAGTTATTTTCAAATCATTTTACATGAAAAATGGTATTAAATTAAAAAATAAAAATTGCATATTTAAAAACTACATCAAAAGATCTACAAAACTAGAGGTGACAAGACTATATTATTTTATCAAATAGGCAACGAAAATAGGCCAACAAAGTGAAAAAAGTTTGACCCCGTTAATAGTGAAAGGGAATATAATTTTTGGACGGAGGGAGTACATCAGTAGGGACACGGGGGACCTAGAGTCAGAATATAAGCTTTGAACCTCGGCCAATGTCTAGAAAATTACACAAGGGGTGGTTTAAGATGTGATGGTTATCTACTTCTAATTATATTGGTTAATACGTTAAATGTAACTTCTTATTCTTAAAAAGGCCGGCCATGGTCAATATATTCCAGGCCTATTAAAATCATCAAATGTTGTTTTCTTTTAGTAACATCACTTTAATATCTCAGTTTTCTCTTATGTCCTTGCTGGAAGTTGCCTCCTCCTTTTATATGTTTGTATAGTTTATTCGATGTTGTTACATAGGGAGGCTATAAGGACCATGTTTGCACCATACTTTAAAAAAGGTAAGCTATCTTTTTAAGTAACCTTTATCTTCAAGCTCTAATGTTCAGTGAATTCTCTTTGTTCATGTTCAACTTTATTTGGTTTTTTTTGCTTTTCTTTTCTGTGTATACCGAGTCCCTCAAATGAAGGGTTTGGGCATTTGCATTGTGTAATTGGTTTATTATTTTTATGATCTTAGAAAAGTAATCAGAAGTGTGTTAGTCTTTTTTAAATCTGATAGTTAATTTGATATCATAGCCTTATCTTTTTCTCCTTCCTAGTTTTATTTTCTTTACTGAACTAGTATTGCCCATCTATTTTCAGTACTTCAAAAACACTGTCAACTCCAATCACCAAGGTAAGGTGACCAGACAACTCAGGAACATCATACACAACTCTCCAAAATGGACGGTCCATGTAAGCCAACACATGCGTAATCACATTCAGCCTTTGTTCCGGTCATTTACTTCACATGTTCTACCACACACTAACAATAACATTAAATCGAAGTAACTTGGGGTTGTGCTACATGAATCAAGAGGAGAATCACCTTTTAATTATTCAAAAATATGGTTTCTTTCCATTCCTTTCTGTCCATAGCCACCCTCTTGTGCATATTTCACGTAAGAAAAATCACTCCTAATCACTTCCTCCCACGTGTTTTTTGGGTCTCCCTCTTTTACAAAAATCATTTATCCAGCCATTTATTTTCTAACAGTGTGTTACTAGGTCTTCTTTGCATGTGTTGAAACCACTGTTGTCGATACTCTAACAACATATCTTCGATAGATGCCACTTCCACCTTTTTTAATGTTATCGTTTCTTAAAATGTCAATCATAATTGCAATAATTTAAATAAGATAATAAAATTTGTTAGAGTATTAAACATTTTTTGGGCCACTAACAATCAATTTAAGCTTTTGGTTGAATTGGTTCCTTGACATTGCTTCAAAGCCTTGTTAACCTAGAGGTCGCGAGTTCAATTCTCGGTTGCTCCCATATTAAATATGCTCAAGGAATGGAAGAGCCTTTGTTGCAGTCACGTGTAAAATCCCATAGGGCATTTGCGTGAGAAAACATGTTAGAGTATAAAACTTTTTTTTTGGGTAACTAGCTACCAGTTTAAGCTTTTGAATGAATAGGTTCCTAGAGGTCACGAGTTCAATTCTCAATAGTTCTATTTTGATTAATGTACGAACTATAGAGAAACCTTTGTTGCACGGTGTTTGTTAGAGATCAAGGTATGGAAGAGCCTTTGTTGCAGTCACATTTAAAGCCCATAGGGCATTTGCGTAAGAAAACATGTTAGAGTATAAAATCCTTTTTTGGGTATGGGTAGCTAGCCTCCAGTTTAAGCTTTTGGATGAATTGGTTCCTAGAGTTTGCGAGTTCAATTCTCAATAGTTCTATTTTGATTTATGTACAAACTATAAAGAAACCTTTGTTGCACAGTATTTGTTAGAGTTCAAAGTACGGAAGAGCCTTTTTGCAGTCATGTTTAAAGCCCATAGGGCATTTGCGTGACAAAAGATGTTAGAGTATAAAACATTTCATAGACCACTAACCATCAATGTAAGATTTTGGTTGAGTTGGTTCTTTGACAAAAGTAATCAAACTACCCTAATATAACTAGGACACGTTCTCATGAGGCTCCTTACATGCTTATGCATCCAATTCACATCATGTTCCAGGTTGTTTTAAAATTACCCACATGAGATCCAAATTGCTCGGAAACCCCCCTAATTTGATCCTTCTAGATTGGAGGTCATACTAATAGGTCTCAAATATGTCGGAAACCCCCTTAATTTGACCCTTCTAGATCAGAAACCCCCTAATTTCCAATTCACAACAATCAATTCCACCTTCTTTATGCCCATCTTGAGAAATTATAAATATGTCAGAACCAAAATGATTCAGGTTTCTGACACCATAATTGAATATCAAGACGTACTATGATCCAGGTTGCTCATCGTCAAACTTTGTGCTCCTAAACTATCTAAATGTATGTGTCTGTTTATGTTTACACACAGGCACATACACACACACACATACATGTAGAAGGAGGTAGAGATACATAACTGCTGTTTAAATTAGTTAAGAGAATTGCTGGTAGTCTTTTGTTCCTCTTTTATTTGCTTCTTGTAATGCTTATCTGTTTTTGTCTTAGCAATTTGGTTTCAAAACTCCACTACATACCACTGCAGCATGTTTCATGCCTCACACCATGTCACTCCGATTCCTGCATCAGAAACAGAGGTAGACATTCTATTGGATCTGATGGATTTTGTTTCTTTGGTATGTTGTTCATCAAGTGGACTATGCCCATCATTTTTTCCATTTTCAGATTGAAGCTGAAGCGGATGCTGTTAAAGCTGTTGCGGAGGCCATATGTCCATTAAATGTTGTTCTAGACAGAGTGATTCTTACCTCAACTGGTGTGCTTGTAGGCTGTTGGCAGGTCTTTTCATGAATTACTTTGTTTTTCAATAGCTAATTACTCAAAACTGATAAAAGACTTAAATTTCAGATTCCTGGTAGCCTAATACCTGATCTCAAGCTATTCAACATTTTCTATAACTTTTTTGTAGGGTGCAAATGTGAAACACCAGATTCTCTTGATATTTCTAATTTGTACATTCAGAATATTGGGTGTTAGTTGCTTCAGATATTACATGCTCATTGAAATGGTTGTTATGACACAATGTTTTTTAAAATATGATAGAAGTTAGAATGGTTTCTTTTGATACACTGTTTCCGAGCTTGGCTAGATTAATCTTAGGGCCTTCACATTGTTTGGTTAGGGGAGGGGAAGGGGAAGGGGAAGGAAAGTACAAAAGGATTTGAAAGTCCAGTGAGGCAGTGAGACACTGGGAAAAGAGAATCCATTGGCTAAAAAATTAGCCAGACTTCATTTCTGTCTCTTTCCACTTTATCCATTCTTCATTCAGTCAGACTTCTCCTCTGGCTCAATTTTCTCCATTTTCTGATTTTTTTCTGAATTTTTTTCTTTCTCCTAGCTTTGCTGGCCTTCATCTCTGTCTTTCCCTTCATTCGCTCAATTTTAGGCTCAAAGAGTGAAATAGGATGTGCGTACAGAAAAGTAAAACTTTCAGGGAGACAAAGAGAGGAGAGCATAGAGGAAGACAAAGATAGAGACGGGAGGGTGGGCGAAGAAGGAGATGGTGGGACAGAAAGAGAGAGGACGAAAAAGATGAGATAGAGAAAAAGAATAGAAGAGGAAGAAGAAGACCACACTAGAGAAACGGAAAGAAGAGAATGAAAACCCCCCATTTGGAGTGGATGGGAGGGATTTGGTCATTTGGACTTAAAATTTTAGCTTCCTTCTCTTCCAATTTTTTTAACCAAGGGGAGGAACTTCCCTTCGCTCCCCTTCCCTTCCACCCAACCAAACATACCCTTAGTGTGCATGTTAAGTGAGGGGTGTAACCCAGTTGGGCTACCCGATCTTTCTAGAATTAATTGTTTCTCCTGAACTGTTCGAGATACATATACTTAGAATACTGGATATCTTTAAAAAAGCCTTCATGCTCACTTTTTAAATGGAAAATTGTCAATCGTGTCTTTCGGCTGAAGCAGAAATTGCAATTGCATAGAGACGTACTCCTCATGTCCCAATTCAAGTTGCTTGTTTTTCTTTTTCATCCGTCCCAATTCAACTTGCCTATTTCCATAATTCCATATATGGAAAACAATGTTGTTCATACAGTTTCTCTCATTCGCATTAGCAAGATATCCAGTTATCATTAATGTTTTTAACAAAGAAAAGTACATATAGATGTGTGTGTGTGTGTGCGCGCTTGTGCATGACCCCTTTGAATGCATTTTGTTGCAGGTTGTCTCAGGTACTGATCCAGTAACTGTACGTGACAGGTTGAGAAGCGCTCTTCCTCGTGCACCAGAGAAGCAATTTGTAAGTGTTATGCATACAACATATATTTTCCTATTACTCTATGTAGATTCTAACTCTGAAAAATACACATTAGAAATTGTTTTTTAGATGGCATCATTTATTTAATCATTTCTTAGGTCATGATGACATCATCACTAAAATCATTATCATATTATTTTTTTGGCTAGAACTAGGTTCATTGACTCATTATACAAATCAAGTGAACATTAATTGATCCTCTCAAAATATATTTCACACAAATTAATTCTCTAACAATAGATTGCACACTAACATTATTAAACAGGCAGACAAAATAGTACGTAGAGAATATAGAGGTTTTGTCTTTTCCGTAATTTTTCCCCTGTTTTTAAGAATGAGATTCTTTCCATGTTTATAAAGGGTATTGACACCATTTGGGCTTTTAAGTCACAACATAAATGCCTTTAAATCTTAGCATGCAATTTACCTATCAAGTATACCTTAAACTAGGCTCGGCTACAGTTCGCCTACTCCAGATATTTTACTTGATAGCCAATAAATGTGTGCATAACGGTATAACCTGTGTTATTGGTCAACTTTAACATGAATTTTCTAATGAATAGTTGTTTATGGAACAGTATGATGCTGTTATTCTTCACACTTCATTTGCCAGGCTTTTGGGCCCTCCCACCACTTTTGCTGAGGCAAGTTATCCACAACATGAATTTTTCTATTTTTACCTCTAGGTGTGGCTAATTGATTTACATGCTACCAACTTGATGGTTTATATCTGTCACATATGATAAGATCTGCTGTGTAAAATCATGGATTTGTGAAGAAAATGACACATTATAGCTTTGGGTAAATAATGAACTATATCAAAATGGCACATTATAGTTCCTTTTTTCTTACTTTTTTATGAAGTTTTGGGCGGTGTAAAGCTTGATTTTCCACACCCCCTCCCCTCCACCTCAACGATGTTGGGATTATATTGGGTTTGTGGTTCTTGTTCTATAGTATTTCTCTTTAAATAAATCTCTACTACACAATATAACCTTTTTTGGTGTTGTACTCCTGTCCCTAATAGGTTTTCCCCTTTCATTTTTTTTCGTCCTAAAAAGTCTTTCCACTTTCCATTAAAAAGTCACTTTTATCCTAAAGTCTTTCCACGCCCCTAAAAAGTCACTTTTGCATTAAAAAGTCACTCTAGGTTTCCTAGTTTGTGTTGCAATTTTTTCAGAAGTCCTAATTTTAGTTGCCCTGCTATTTTAGTTGTTCTCAGCATTGTGCTCAGTGATTTTATTAATGTTATTGCCATTTGTTCTCTCTAGGAAGCAAAGGATCTCTCCGAACTTCAGTTTTTCAACATGCTTGTAACTAAATTAAACAGCAAAATTCATGGATTTAAGGTACTGCTCTTGTAAACCCATGTAATGCCACTACATTTGTACATCTTTTTATACGCTTTTTTGTTCCAAAAGGTGTCCGTTTTAAACAAGTTCTTTATTTTCATCGTAATTATACTTCCTGACATTTACCTTCCACTTTCCTTTTTGGGTTGTCCTAAACTCTACATTGCTTCAAGTGTTTATATAGTTGAATTCATTTTTTCACTGCGTAATCAGCCACAACTACACAAATCTATTTTTCTTAATAATTGTGACCGTCAAATTGGGAAGAAAAATATATAATTAAGGGAGCGTCTTTCTATGTATGGAATGCGGCTAAAATAACAAAAAAAAAAATGATTTTGTTCTCCATCATTCATGGCATGAATGCTAATATGGGTATTTTTATCATTTACGACAATTTGATTACCAAATATGATTCTGAATAGTGTACAACAAAATCTGGAAGGAGTGTGTATTATTTATTATTTGCTTATTTATATTTAGTTAAAATCTTTGAATCTTTTAGGCAACAATGACCGAACTCTGGTATGTGGAGGAGCAACATCTGCTGGCACTTGCACTTGATGGGAGTATGAAGATTCGCAGTTTTCAACTTGGGTGTTCAAAAGCCTGATGTTGGAAATTTCATTCAGATATGCATCATCAGTATGTATAGCTTTTGCTCCCTCTGTCTCATAAAAGCAGTTCAATTTCTTGATATATTTGTCTCCAAAAAGTAGCCAGATTTATTGAAAAGATGCTAATTTTCATCTTTTTTTAAATAGTTTTACCTTTTTCATATTGAAAAAAATTGTACCTTAATGAAACCAGACATTTTTTTTATGGGACGAAGGGGTGTACGATGATACTTAGATAGTTACTACGGAGTATTATACACGTGTTTATACAAACTAATTTTAGCAATTTTATCGCTGTGAAAAATAGATGCCATTTCTGGTGCACCCTTGAAGTTGATGTATTGGTGTATTTATTGGAACTTCGTCCAAAGACAAAAAACAAGAGAAGTTTAATGTGTGATTTTTATTTGGTTCAATATGTACATATTGCTCCATCTTGAAGCTTGAACGGTCTCAGTTTTTGTCATATTATGACACTCTCATTTGAAGTCCTTGGAATGCTCCATTGGACCTAAAGTGGTTCTTACCTCCTCAAGCCCATTGTCTTCCTCCAAAAGAATTGATATCGGGGATTAGGAAGAACTCTCTTTGCCCGAAATTAAGTTATTTGTTTACCATTTACATGATTAAATGTTATTCATTTTCTTTTTATACACATTTTATAAAATAATATACTCATATTTTCCTTACGTCCCAAATTAAATTGCATGTTTACTATTCATATGATTAAATTACATTCATTTTTTTCTATTTTCGTTAGTCATTTAGTAAAATAATATATTCATGTCATCACTAGTTTTGTAGATCTTTTGATGTAGTATTTTAACATGTAATTTTCATTTTTTTAATTCTTTACCGTTTTTCATATAAAATGAATTAAAAATAATTTTGGTCAAAACTTGTAAACTGAAACATGCAATGTAAGTTGGGATGAATGGAATATTATCTTGTGTAGCTCTGATGTGGTTTTTTAATATATAAATTTTATTTTTTTTATTCTTCTCCAACTCTCAATTAAATTGTACTCCGTATTAAAAATAATTTTCATTCAAATATTGTAATTCGGAATTTGACGATTTAAAGTGGAACGAAGGAGAAATTACTTTAGAGTCAAAGAGAGCGTTGCTAGGACTTGGTGTCACAAACTCACATTATGGCACTAATTTCTTGTTTCAAAAGAAGAGGGATGTGCTTTGAAATGGCTATATATGTTTTGTGAAAGGCAATGACTAAATCTACTCTTTTCACTTAAATATGCTAAATCTGTTCCCTAGATGAGAAATAACAAGTTTGCAAGAGTGGGAGTGGATTTAACAAATTTGGATAAAGAGCGTGGATTAAGCCATTTTGGGAATTAATTTAGTCTCACCTTTAAAAAATTCGAAGATTAAACTATGAAATAGAGAAATTTGATCCCTAATTTGCCCACGACCCGCCCCGGGTTACAATTAAGAGCTACTTAAGTACACAGACTAGGATTTGCAATGTGCCACTGGATTGACTTGCATTATGCCCGAGGTTTATGAGGCAGTCGTCGGCAATAATGTCCTATGGAATTTCAGAGTAAGTTGCAATTCAGAACCTGCAGCGTAAACAAACCCGAGACCAACTCTGTCCCTTTGCGGACTTTGAGTTGGCTTATGAGACATCATGGGATTTATGGCCAGTCTTAGGCTCTGTGTTTTTGAGGAACAAACCCCTCAAGTTCCATATATCACCCATAGGAACTCGTGTATAAAGTATAAACTAACACTTGTGTGAAGTTGCCTGAGTGCCCGATCGACATGGGACCTAGCCAAATCGTACAATAGGTCTAATCCCGTAGAAGAGAAGGAAGATCTTGAACCTGTAATCCAGACCAACGATGGGAAGCTGCAAAGGGGATGGATGTCCGCCAACCAAACCTCAATCCCCTTCCTACTTCTCGTTGCCACCTAGCCGCAGGAAATAGCAAGGATCTCGGAACTTGTTAAAAAAGTGAGTCAAAAGAAGCTAAACTTTACCACTCTCACATTGGTACATGGACTTTCTTATGACTGATAACCATTTTCTTATGAAGATCATCATGACATTCTGGTGGACATTGACGTTCTTACACGATTGAACAAACACATTGCATTCCCAGAAACCAAATGTGCATAGAAATGAATTTACAAAGGCAGAACAAATTTGAACAAGTACAATAGGAAAGGTTGGTCAGTGCCATGGAATAAACAACAATCCTGCAATGCAGAAAAAAAAAACAAATAAAAAAAATATTAATCTCTCCGTTTCCAAAAGATTGCAACATTTCTCTAAATAAAGCAATTTTTTTAGTTTTTTTAAATTCATTTTATCTAAAGATTTGTATAGAAATAAAAAATAAAACTTACATACTCCGTATTTAAAAACAATGTCAAAAGTTCTACAAAACAAGAAATGACAAAATTATTTTATTTTATCAAATAATCAATGAAAATGCAAAAATAAATAAAAATTCTCGTGAAAATTTGAATAGTGAAGTGTTGTACCCTCTCCGTCCTATAATGATCTTCCTAGTTCAGTTTATAGGGTTTCACTGAAATTATTTTTAATTCAATTTATTTGATTATAGATGTAAAATTAAGAAATAAAAATTACTCCTTCCGTTTGGAAAAACCCTTCCTATTTTGATTTGGAGCAAAAATAAGGAAGTGTTAAATTATACGGAGTAGTTGATTTCCAATTTTGCCCCTGATGTGATGGGTAAAAGTAAGATGTGATGGATAGATTATTAGAGAAAAAGTATGATGTGATGGGTAGGGTATGAAAAAGTAAGGATAAAAGTGATTTTTTAATAGAAAAGGGAAGTGTTTTGTTGAAAGTGGAAAAAATGAAAGAGGAAGTGTTTTTGAGAATGAAGGAATTATATATTTTAAAACTACATACAAAATTCTACAAAACAAGATATGACATGACTATGTTATTTTATCTAATGACTAATGAAAATAAGTTAAGAAAATAATTAAAGTTTGATCATGTAAATAATAACGGACAAGATCAAGATCATTTTAGAACCGAGAAAGTAATATTTTTGGAACACTACAATAATTCAATAAAGGCAAGGAAAAAGATATACCCTCATTCAATTCAATGCATCGGCCCATCAAACTTCTCGTGAAGGCTCTGTACATTATTGAGAATAGCTAAGGTGTTGCTCATGTACTCGTTCGTTCTCTGCACCCTCGCATTGACCTCACTTAACACCGTCGATTTCATCTCATCCAACCCATTCAGACACGTGTCAACATCTGTCATCGCCGCGCTTGTCCACGTGTGCATGCTCCTTATCTTCGCCGGCGTCAGGACGACCCTTCCATCTGGGCCCGCATTCATCAGCGCGGCCGACTCGTTGAGCTGACTCAGCGCGTCGGCGAAAAGGCCGTCGCAGTCCTGCAGGGCCGATTGGGCGCCATGGTCGTTGACCTTCGAGATCAGGGAATTGGGAAGCGAGGTCAAGTTGACCAGATCGGTAACGGAAACCCGGAGGGAGACGTTGAGGAAGTATTCCGGGTCGGGTTTGGGCGTTGCTTCCGCGAACGGAGACATGGAATCAAAGCAACTGTCCGGGTGCTGAGTCACCGCGCAAACTGTACTGAGAAATCCGGCCGGGTTGGAGGACACCGGCGACGATGTCGACGGATGCGAGATGCCGTCCTCCGAGCTGGACCGGCGGATCAACACGACGAACACCGCGCCGACGATCAGAGTTAGGAACGGTAGGAGAGAAACGGCAGCGGCTAGGCGGCGTTTCCGAGCGGATCTGCGCGGCGTGAGAGGGAGCTGATCCCCCGCCGGATCTTCTATTACGCCATAGCCCTTATTGAAGTTTACAGGCCCCATAAAGTTTCTGGGTTTTGGCGTTGGTATTGATGCTTGGAGACGGAGAAATCAAATGGAAACCGACGGAAGAATCCAACGGAGACGTAAACAGCGCTGACCAAATTATAACCGAGGAAAAAAATACGTCCCTATGGGACCCTATCTATTTATTGAGTATTTACTTTCACCATTCTAATCACAACATTTGAATCATTAATATTTCTATTTATATATCAATATAAATTAAAAAAATATAATATTTCAAAGTTATGTTTTTAAAAAGTCTACAAAATTTATAAAATAATTTAATATATCTTTTCTGTAATTTATGATCAAAATTTTAAAAATTTTAATTAAAAAATCAAAGTATGTTCTTTTATAGAATATACTACCTCCGTCCTACTGTCTTTGTCCACTTTTGACTTTTGGAACTGTTCATCTAAGCACCTTGATTCATCAAATTCTCTCAATGTGTAAGCCTAAATATAGTCATGTATGATCTTGTTTGATTTGTCCTAACATATAGATTGTTAATATATAATTTCTATAATTTTTTAATATACAAATTACAAGATAAAATGGATTAAAGAAGTGCATTGGATGGTGTGCCAAAAGGTAAGTGGACAAAGATAGTAGGACGGAGGGAGTAAATGGGGAGTAATGACTTGAAAATCATATGGGAAACTCAACCAATGATCCATTCAACAAATCGATAACTACTCCTAATAGTTTTTT
Source organism: Cuscuta australis (assembly GCA_003260385.1). Lineage (NCBI taxonomy): Eukaryota > Viridiplantae > Streptophyta > Magnoliopsida > Solanales > Convolvulaceae > Cuscuta > Cuscuta australis. The sequence continues at coordinate 1,373,930 of NQVE01000203.1, forward strand.
AGTACTATCACAGATTTTTCTAGTATTATAATGTATCTAAAATTAATTAGCTAGTATTGTTATAATATTGTTGACATCAATAGGGGTACAGAGCATGACATTATCTTTAATACGCCGATTCTAACCTTTTTCTTAATTCTTAAAATTATATTAATTTGAGTTACCACATTGCCTTCCCTTGCCACCACACTGCCACCACTACCTCTCACCACCGTCACCACCACACTACCATCTTCGCCGCCATAGTGCACAGTCTCCACACAGTCTCCTTGCGCTGTTACACTACCTCCTCCTGCCGCCACACTGTAATTATTGCATCCACCACCACACTGCCACTACCAATGCCACCCCAACTACACTGCCACCATCGATCACCATGCTTGCTGATGTCACACTTCTATGACCAACATCACGTCTCCGCCACACTACAATCCTCTGCCACCACACTCTCTCTCCCATCACCACACTGCCTCCCCGTCGCCACACTATCATCATCACTGCCACCACTACCATCACCATCACCACCACCACACTTCCACCACCCCCACCATATTCCAACCCTGCCACCTCATGGCCACTATCCCGCCAAATTGTCATTGTCATTACCACACCGTCGTCATGATCGCCACCACCCCAATCACAGCCACCATTAAAGCCACACTATCGTTATGGGGGGTTTGAATGGCACGGCTCCGTAAAGAATGCATACTCTTTCAGCCTCATATCTTCTTCTCACTTTCCATTTGTGGTCAACCCACTTAATTATTCGCATTTCCTAAAATGGAATTAAAACATATTTAAAGTTACCCATTTAAAACGGGTGTTATGCAATGAGTGCAACTCTAGGGGGTGAATAAAGTTGTTGAGAATATTTACCGTTTTTCGCAGGATTATAAAATAAATGAAAGTGCAGCAGAAATAAAAGAGAGAAGACAAAGAACACACCGATATAAACTGGTTCACCACAACGTGTGGCTACGTTCAGTGCCCCGAGAGACTCTCTCGAATCTACCACTACTACCGTTAAGCTTACGGGTTCTCAAAAAACCATTTACAACTCGAGAACTTGAATCCCACAAGCCTCGACACAACCGCTCGTACATATGCCCTCTACAAGACTTCACAACCAAGACTTAAGTCACATAAGTCTTGTACAACAAGAAGAACAATCTTCTTCAACATCTCAACATAAACTCTAACAAGAGTAGAAATGAGAAATGATTTAAGCTCTAATGGATGACAAGAACATTCTCTTGAAAACAAATAGTTTTCTCTCAAAATATATGAATTTGAGAAAGAATTAAATGGAGGATTATAATCTCAAGATATGGGAGTTTTGAAGTGTTTGTTCATTGTAAAATGACCAAGGAATGACGTTTAAATAGGGATTGAAAGAACATATCCATTGGTCCAAAGAAAAATGAGTTTTCCTGAAAAACACCTCAATAATCGATTATTGTGTTGCCATAATCAATTATTGCATTTTGTCCAAAAAATATCTACCCGTTGGAGGGAAACGATAACACTGATAATCGATTATCAACTCCTGATAATCGACTATAAGAACTTTTAGAAGATTCTTGGTTGGCATCGAAACCATGATAATTGATTATCAACATATGATAATCGATTATCAAACTATTCTAAAAATCGAGTACAAAGCTGATGGGCTGATAATCGATTATCAAGAAGTGATAATCGATTATCACCTCAAAGATGCACACATATGAAGGGGACAAACATGTGTGCGGGGTGAAAGGTGTTTTGGCTTTGAGCATTTGTTTGGGACAAGAAATCAGACCGAAAGAGACTCCCTCAATTAAGAAATATAATTCAAATTCAAATTTGAATTATGAGAGTGTGTTTTTGGTGTAGAAAATGACTCCTAAAAATATTTTGAGTGTCAAACGATGTACACAAAAAATATTTGAATAAAATATTTTGTTTCCAAAAATATTTTCTAATATCAAAATAAATATTTTGATAAATTTTTGACATGCCTTTTGTAACTGACTCAATAAATGTATTTTGAACAGTTAAAAGAATTTTCAACTAACTCCTAAAATAAATATAATTTTTATACTAACTCTCATAAAAATAATTTTGGAGAGAAGATAATTTTTTTCATCCTTACCAATATTCCTAAGACTCAAATAAATAAAAAGGTCTTCGGAAATGTTCTACTCATCCGAGTCCTACGTTAGGTGCTCCGTACGTGTCTCAGGCTCCAATAAAATCATGTGCACCTTCTTGAAAACTTCAAGGAATTTGCACTTCAAGTTTTCATGTTTGTTGATGTAGCACTTTAATCTTACTTGAATAAATTGTGTTTGTCTATTATCAAAACTTGTGAGTCAACACTTAACAACACAAAAAAGGGTTGCATTCCTATAACGGGTAGGGTGGAGGAAGAAAAAAACAAAGGAGATGGATGATACTTGGAACACGTTGAATAAGGAGAAAAGTGAAGGGCAAAATAGGAAAATCTTCTCATTTTTTCACTTTATATTAAAACTCATGTTAAGTCAAAATGAGAAGTTTCAACTTGGACAGAGGAAGTATAACGTAACCGCTACATTCATGGAAAGAGAATAACTCAACTTCTAAAATTAAAGAAGTCAAAAAATTATTAAAAGGGTATAATGGGAATGTATTCACGCTGGAATTCCCATTTAAGTGAAAAAAATTAAGGGAGTGGTATTTATGTAATATTGGTGGTTTTATAGTGCTACCTAAAGGGATTTCTTTAGTAATATTGACTTTATTACAATGTAGTATCGAATCAGGATGAACTTCCCCATGAACCTAAAGGAATGGGCTTCATACCACTCAAGCCAGTGGAAAAGTTCAACTATTCGTACTAGTTAGTCTATAGCATTTTACGAAGTACGGAATATTTAGTTGATTAATTAAGATGAGTAATGAATGAAAATAAATAAATACATTGTTGCATATATATTGACTTATACTCCGTATGGAGTAGTAATTTATATGGAGTATATATAACTTTGGAACGGTGTGACATTAGAGTATTTACAATGAGGAACATTTATTTACTTCTTCTCAGTGATCGTCTAGCCGGATCTGATGAGACCCTCGGGATGGAGCTTATCCTTTTCCTTTACAATGGGGAGCAATTTCGCCATGTCCCAACTCCTGTCACATCAACCTTCCACTTACTTTCAGCCCCGCCTCAAAATCCTGCAATTATATCTTCTTGAAAATCCACCTCTCCGTTTCTTTTACATTATTCATCATTTTTAACTTAAAACTTATAAAAATTTAATACAAATATTTATTGTAAGAAAAAATTAAAAATAAATCGAATACTACATTAATAAAAAGAAATTTTTTACATGCTTTAAATTAAAATTACAAAAACTAAAAGTGAATTGAATGAAATAAGAATGAATTGAGAGAGATGAGGGATGAGAGTGATGAATTGAAGTTGAATATGTATTAAATTTATTGAGTTGAAAAATGAAAAGGGGGAGGGGATGCGCGACGTACAATCATGGTAAACCAAGGTGAATAACTATATTTTTGTTGGAATGGTTCTTCACCCACGTTATAAGCTTGAGAAACTTGGTGATTATTTGGAGTTGATTTATGGGGAACTTGATCAAAGGGTTGATGACACCATCTCTAAGGTGCAGGAGTTCTTTCTTTCTCTGCATAATATATTTGTGGACCATGCTACACACCCCCCACCCTTGCTACCAACCTTGCTTCCATCCACTTCTCTACCACATATTTATCTCTACATATTCTCCACCTACCCTCTAATTTTAATTTTCTTGCCTCCCTACCACATGTTTATGTAGGGGGAGCATGGGTGGTAGCAAGGGTGGGGGGTTTTTAGCATTTTCCTATATTTGTACCAAGTGGATCTTTCTCTTCTCAAACAATTTAACCAAACACTAGTAGTGGTGCTGATTCCAACATCACTTGTGTTGAATTCTATTTTACCAATGACGCAAGTTGAGAGGAAGTTGGTAGAATAGGAGGAAAAAAAGAGAGCACAAAAGGACGTGTTGCAAACAACAATGTGGATAGGTATATTTTGGATGCAATTAAAGTGGGATAACTCAAATTTTGATGTTTTGAATTGGTGGAGAGTGATGAGGTTTCTAAATACTCAATCTTGGGATGTATTACTAGAGATATTATAGCAATTTCGATATCCACAATTGCTTCTGAATCGTGTTTTAATATTAGTGGTTGGGTGATTAGTCGTGTTTTACTCACATTGCTTTACAGCATGAGCTAACAATTGAAGAAAAGAAATTTTATGAAGAGCTTGCGAAGGGTAAAATGTATTTATCTTTTAAAATGAATGCCTTTTTTCTATTGTTTTTTATTTTATTAATGTCAACATTAATTAATTAATATGGCAACATATTTCGTTTATTTTTTAATTTTCTTCTTTAGAAATTGTAAATGAATGTGGAATTTAAGGATGCAAATTACCATGAAGAGTTCTCATATGAGGAGAAAAGTTAATCTATTTGGTTATGATAAGTCTATATTTTGTAGGTGTAATTGTTTAAGGTAGCGTTTCGTTCAACTTATTTTTTCTACTTATTACTTATTCTTGTTGGAATGCATGAGTTCAACCCTTTCTGTGTTGTTAAGTGTTGACTCATAGGTTTTGATAATTGACAAACACACTTTATTCAAGTCAAGATCAAAGTGCTACAACGACAAACACGAAGTCTTGAAGTACAAATTCCTTGAAGTATTCAAGAAGCTGCACAGGATTTTATTGGAGTCCGAGATGCGTTCGGAGCGCCTAACGGATGACTCGGAGGAGTAGAAGATTTCCGATGACCTTTTTATTTATTTGAGTCTTAGGAATAATTGTAAGGATGACCAAAATATCCTTTCTCCAAAATTATTTTTATGAGAGTTAATATAAAAATAATATATTTTTGGAGTCAGTTGAAAAATCCTTTTAACTGTTCAAAATACATTCATTGAGTCAGTTACAAAAGGTGTGTCAAACATTTATCAAAATATTTATTTTCATATTAGAAAGTATTTTTGGAAAGCAAAAATATTGTATTCAAATATTTTCGTGTTCATCGTTTGATACACAAAATATTTTTGGGAGTCATTTTCTACACCAAAAATACACTCTCATAATTCAAATTTTAATTTGAATTATATTTTATGTTTGGGGAGCGCATTGGTTTGATTTTTATGTCCTAAACAAGTGCTTAAATCCAAAATAGCACTTCATCTCGCACACATGATTGTGTACTTTATGGTTGGGCACAATTGCTTCAAAAATTGATTTTTACACTTTGGCAAAAATCGATTATCATTTCGTCGCTGAAGGAATTTTGCTCAGAAGCAAAAAATCGATTATTTGGGTATCAAAATCGATTTTTTGTGTTAAAAATTCAGCAAACTCTTTTTTCTAAGCTCCAACGGACATATTTCTTCAACCTCTTTATAAACTTCATTCCTTGGTCATTTTTACAATGAATAAGCACTCAAAACTCCCCTATCTTGAGGTTATAATCCTCCATTCAATTCTTCCTCAAATTGATATATTTTGAGAGAAAACTAAGTGTTTTCAAGAGAGTGTTTTGTCATCCATTAGAGCTTTAATCATTTCTCATTTCTACTCTTGTGAGAGTTTATGTTGAGAGGTTGAAGAAGATTGTTTTTTTGTTGTACAAGACTTATGTTACTTAAGTCTTGGTTGTGAAGTCTTTTAGAGGGCATATCTACGAGCGGTTGTGTCGAGGCTTGTGGCATTCAAGTTCTCGAGTTGTAAACGGTTTACTAAGCACCCGTAAGCTTAACGGAAGTAGTGGTAGCTTCGAGAGAGTCTCTTGGGGAACTGGACTAGCCACGAGGTGGTGAACCAGTATACATCGATGTGTTCTTTGCCTTCTCTCTATTATTTCCGCTGCACTTACGTTTATCTTATTTAATCCCGCGAAAAACGAAAAACATTCTCAACAACTCTATTCACCCCCCCTCTAGAGTTGCACGTTTGTTTAACAATTCTTATTAAAATCAGATTACATCGAATCAGATATGACCAGATCAGATCTAATCAAATAAGATCATATCAGACCAGATTAGACTAGATGAGATCAGATCCAATCAAATTAAATCTAAACAAAATTATTATTATTACTATTATGATTATTATTATTATTATTATCATCATTATTAGTACTACTATTAGTATTATCATTATTATTACTATTACTATTATTATGATTATACTTATTATTACTATTGTTATTATTATTATTACTATTATTATTACTATTAATATTAATATAAATGTTATTTTTAATATTATGATTAATATTATTATTATTATTATCATTAATATTATTACTACTATTATTAATATTATTGTTATTATGATTATAATTATTGTTATCATTACTATTTATATTACTATTACTATTTAATGGGCCGATACCCAATGGGTTATGGGAGGCCCAAACCTTGTGCCCAAGAGGCGCTTGGGTACCATGTGGGGGCGCGACGGTCCTGGGCCGGACCAATGGCTTGGGCCTGGACCGACCCAAAGGAAATACAGCTGGAGAAGTCCGAATTGGAGAAGAAAACACAGCTGGATGTGGAGAAGTAGTCGAAGAAAGAGGATCGTGCAAATCTCGGATTAGCTTCCATAAATTGTAAACTACTATAATTACATAGATGACATGTATAAATAAAGAGGACCAAATTAGGGATCTTCAAGCTAAACCTAGCGTATAATTCCATAATTCTCGAGTTCTCGTTTCTTCTTAATTCTTTCGATCTGCCGTTCAGAGTCGGATCATTTGGTGGATTTATTATCTATCAAATTGCTGCTCTCGTTGAGAGTTTGAGAATCCCACTCAAGAAAAAACCTTCCAAAGAACGATGGTGCAAACTCGCAACAACGCTAATCAGCCTACCGGAAAGCCTCCTCAAGGAGAAACCAGCGCCACTGGAGGCCATCGTCCTCCCATTAGCGTGAAGGCCCTCATCCAATGAATCGAGATCATGGCTGATTAGTTCAAAGAGGTCATGGCGGCTAGGGGTGTAAACGGATATTAATCGGATCGGATGTGCCATTACAAAATCCGCATCCGTTTATTTTTGTCGGATATCGAATTCGGATACAGATCTGGACGGATATTGAAAATCAAAACCGTATCCGCATCCGTCGGATATCAGTCGGATATCGGATATATCTGTATCTGTTTCCAATTTTTAAAATCAACTTAAACAATACTTTAATTTTAAAATAGATTAAAGTCAAACTATTATTAAATCAACTATAATTTGGTATGGGATAATTATTTTCTTTATTTTCATGATTTATGATATTCTACGAGAACTTCATATGATAAAAAGATATATACACCACACACATATACTCATATTTTTATATGTCTGTACATATTTTTATGTGTCTACACATTTATTTTATTTATAAAAATATCTTATATTTTTGAAATATCAATAGAGAAACAAAATATAAACATAACAAATTAGGAAAAATTATATATAAAGGATCGAATATTCGGATAAAAGGGTATTTAAACGGATGCATATTCGGATCGAATTTTAAACAGATTGGATATACAATTACCAAATCCGCATCCGTTTAGTAATTGGATGTCCTTAATCGGATACGGATAATATCCGTTTAAAACGGATGCGGATATTTTCTATTGAAACGGGTTCGGATGCGGACAGTAATCGGATTTTTGGCTATCCGTCGACAACCCTAATGGCGGCCCTGGCCCCGAACCAAGAAGTGGCGATGGACGATGTCACTGGGGCACAGGCTGGGGGGAAGGCCGGACCTGCAGCCTCTGAGGGGAGAAAGAAGAAGAAAAACCAGCAGAAGAAAAAGGCAGCCAAGCCGAATGGGAAGGCGATTATGGAGGACTATCTGTCGAGATTAGATAAGGAAGGTGAGTTGTCCTCGTTTGAGTGAGCTTCCGCTTTTGATCATATGGGGGACCCAAAGCAAAAGAAGCCCTGAACATTTGCATTCGATCAGCTACAAGAAAACAAGTCGGCCCAGAAGGGCGACCTGAGAGACAAGCTCAGGGAAAGGAGGGAGGAGTCCATGGGAACGTCCAAGGCATAATCGGAAGAAAAATGCAAGGCGATCGTAGACAAGGATGCGGTCGAGCTTTGGAAGACAGTCGACCGACTGGAGAAGTGGTTGGACGCTAAGAATCCTTACCGCCAGGCGGTTTTTTAACGAGGTAACCCCATTTCAAAAAGGGTAATGTCGTGCCCTCTCCCTGACAACTTTAAGACCCCCCCAGATTAAAGCATACAATGGGACAATCAACCCCCAAGACCACCTAGCGCGTTTTGCGGCAAACGTGGTCATGTACGCACACCCTGAAGAGATTAAATGTCAGAGTTTCTTGGCAACGCTAGAAGGGCACGCTTGTGAGTGGTTCCACAAGTTGCTTAAGGGGTCGATCGACGAATGGAACGATTTGGCCCACAAGTTCTTGGAACACTTCATGTCGAGCCGGAGACAAAAGCTCCCCTATTCTCACCTGCTCAATGTCAAGATCCGAAAGGGAGAGAAGCTCCAGGAGTTAATCAATCAGTGGGAGAAAGAGGTCAGGGTCGTCGAAGGTGCAGACGACCAAGCTCTGATCGCCATGCTCCAGGCCGCACTCCCCCAGGGGATGTGCGTAAGGAGCTGTGAAAAAATTTGCTCCCAACATACCAGGAGATGTTGGCCAGGGCGAAGTACCTAGCGTTAGAAGAGGAAGATGATGAGGCACCGACCCACAATGAGAAGAAGAGTGCGCAGCCAGCGGGCGAGGGCAGGAAACGAAAATTTTTTGGGAGGGGGCCAAACCCTACAGGCTATCAGGCGAGCAGACCGCCAGTCCACGCAGTCCAATCTTTACTTTCTTTGTTATGAATAATTATGATGTTATGTTAGTTTTTTGGAAAATATGAGCTAGGAAGCAACTATGGATTGTATGGAATTTCTTAATTTTGGAGTGCAATTACAGTTTTTGGGATAGATATTTTTAGGTTTTTGGACTTATAAATGCTATTTTGTTTATGTATATTTGCACTGTTTGTAGTTCTTTTAATGTGATAAGTGTAATTTACCTTATTTTTAAAGCATAACCTCAAACTTGAATAAACTGATGTAAAATAATATCGGGGAGAGGGGGGACAGATAGGGGTGAGCAAGTACCGAACCGATACCAAAATTTCCCGAAAAACCCGAGAATACCAAACCAAAAAATACCGAATCGAAAAAGTACCGAGAAGGAACCGAACCGAATGGTCGGTACGGTATTCGGGAACGGTACGAGGTAACGTCCCATACCGAAACTCCCGTACCGAACATATATACTAAAATATTATAAAAATAATACCCGGAGTAATATTTTTATATATTCCTTCACTAAATTATAATTTTTTTAAAAAAAATTGGTTCAAGTTTTATTATGTGTAAATTATACTTTTATTTGAGTTTTAATTATTGTGTATGAGCATAAAGTATTCACAAAGATTCAAAATACTCTATTGTTGTCATTCATTTTTTAGTTTGTGAAATATAAACTATGTTTTTGATACGCATCTCTTGCATTTAAATATTCATTTTTTTTAATTTTTCATGTTTTTTTTATTTAAATTCACTTTTAATTTTCAAAATTAAAAGGGTAATGTTAAATTTTAACGTGTAAAGTATGTATGTATCTTCATCCCGATTTGTACCGAAACCGACATCGAACCATCCCGAACCATACCAAACTGATATTTCGGGATCGGTACGGAGTAAAATCCCATACCGAATCGAAATATTTGGTACGGTATCGGTACGAGCTAAATACCGTACCATGCTCACCCCTAGGGACAGAGTGTTGTGCATATTGTGAACATGAGAGCAAGCCATAGAAGCTAAAGTATAGGCAAGAGTATTAAAAGAACGGGAAAAAACTTAACAGAGGCAAAGTTTAAAGCCCGCAGTGGTTTCTACAAATTAAGTCGGGGAAAATGTTTACATAACTAGAATGAAATTCGTACCATCTGTGTAACACCTCAACCCACATAACTCGAACCAATGAGTTAGCAAAATCAGGTTGTTACTAATTTCAGATTCACATGCACAATATGTTAAAAACATTTAAAAATAAAACATTCATTGATATTAATTTTAAAAGAAAGCATAGTTTAATCGGAGTAAATAATTTAAACATTGCGAAAGCCCTTAAAAATAATATCCAACATCCTTGAAATTTAAATAAACAAATTTGTCAAAATATAATTAATCGAAAACAAATAGCTCCGGCCATCCACCAGCGTCACGTCTCACTGTCCTCCAGGTTGTAACTCGCCCAATCCTCGACTTCTACCAGTAATAATAAGGAGACTAGAAGTATCTAATGTTAGAACTAATTCATAGACTAGCATCCATTAATATATAATCACACAATATCAGAAGAATTAACAAATGTCATTATCAAATATCATGATCAACTATTTATTTATTTGATTTCAGATCTTATTGTTCTTCTACACTTAACCCTATAGGCTAAGGTTTCCTTTTGACTAACTAAGTCATGGACACTCGGATGGATCCCCCGAGGCCACGCTTTCTAAACCCAAAGAGAATCATATCCTCAATGGATGGGTTGGAGCCCCTACCAAGAAATCCCCATGTAGGCTAACGACCCACGTACGTACGTTTTTAACACCCCCACCAAGCCTAAATCCCAAACCTTAATCCTTATCAACATTATCACTCACCAATTTCAACATCAATTGCACACGAACATATTAACAAACACTAATTTATAAACCAATTCTAACGAGAGATAAATCACTCACCTCGTTCTATTTGAAGGAAAAATCTCAATTGGCAGTAGTAGAATTTTCTGGTGAATTCCCAACGAGGATTTCCCCTTTTCTGGTCAGCGGCAGAAAAGAACGAAGAAGGTTGTGCATGCATTGAATGAACCAAAGGGCAACAAATAGGCCTTATGTCCTATTTCTAAACCATGTAAGATTTGGAAATATATGGATGACTAGTATTCTGACCAGTGCCATGCATGGGGTCATACAAAATTTTTGTCGATTTTGAAACTTTTTCAATGGAATTTATTTTTTGGAATAAAGAAAATATATTACTCACATGATTTTTAATACTATAGATAAAAAGTACCAAAGTAGAATAAATAAAATTCAAGAAATTGAACGTAGACTCAACAAGGTTTATTTTAATACCAAATTTTATGAAAGACTTCAGGGTATTTAACATTTCTGGTATGGTTGTAAGGGTTTTCATTGTCATCTATAACTAATACTTTTAACTTTTCATCGTCTTCACTCGTGAAATAGTAACATAAAGTTGACCATGCGTGAACACCGACTTTATTAAAAAAATCTCACAAATGATAATATTTGACCTTGACTTTTGTTGATAGTCATAGTAAAACATAAGACGATCGGGAATTGTCTTCATTGGAACTTCAAGAGTAGTCCTAGATCATATGGTACCAAATTCATTGTAGGGATGTAAACCTTTTCACCGACTCGATTTTCCAAAACCACAATTGCATCGATTACATTATTTCGCAACTCTTGAACAATTAATCTTGTTCCATTACACAATCCAGATGTTTGGTCAATATTCCTGAATAGCATAATTGATACCCTTTTTTTCAAAATTGTTTTGTGGTTTGGAATCTCTGAACATTTGATTTGATTCAAAAACTCAACTGTTATCTAATTGCCATCAACCCCTACATCTGTATATGCTTGGCACGAAGAATAAAAACTCAAATACTACTTTTCATCACCAAGAATGAGGGGCAGGATAAATTTATTTATCATTTCAACTACTTCGAGAGTTAGTGCAAATAGTTCTCTATCATCAAAAAAGAATAATTTTTTATATTCTTTAATATACTCGGATAAGTGAAGTCCTCTTGATCGATGGAAACCGCTTTTTTCGATCGTCGATCCGACAGACTTGGTATCGGGTCGGCACCACATTGAAGAGCGAAATCCGGAAGAAAACCATGGACCCTTTTAGGTAGTACCATGCCAAGGGGAGGAACTTTTATTAATCTCGTGGAAATTTACATTTACATCATTGTTGAAATTTAGAGCTATAAATGAACCTCTTAAACTCAAAGGGAAGACGGAGGATAAATAGCAGTAGCCGTAGTAGGAGCTTCTCCCCTCCCTTTTTTCTTGTGGCTTCCTTTTAAAAGGGGACGAGAGTAATTGATGAAGACAAAGGGGGCCTCCTCCATGTGAAGCCCACGTGGTTTCCATGTGAGAATGTTTCATGGGCCCTCGCTAGATATCTTTACATCATTTCAAATATATTCTTTTGTCCTCATATCTCTGACTCTGTCTTGAATATTTTATCTGATTTGTATCTTGGGCCAGATAAGATTGGATTTGTACTGTTCAAATAATATCATATTAGGTAAAATCCTGAACCCATCACCGTAGCACCTACAATTTCCTCTCTCGAATAATATAATACCCTTTTACTTCTAGCGTCATAACAAATATTTTTGTTCTCTTAGACTCTTTCACTATTTCTTTTTTGTTACCACAGAATGTATACCCATAGTGTCTGAGTTATCATAATAAAATTTAGAATTATAAAATATAATAGTAGACCAATCAATCTGGGTCAACAACCGAAAAGCAAGAAATCTTACCAACCAAGTATGGATAATTTGTATCAGCTTGAAATATATCAGGAAAAGCAACCACCTTAATTCCGTACAATGGAATTTTCTCATAACTACATGGAGTGACATTTATCCTTGGTAATTTTTTCTTAACTACACGGAGTGACATTTATCCTTGGTTGGAAGTTTAGACGAAACTCATGCCTTGATGTGTGATAATTTCCACTATTATTGCCTACACCAAAATAAGCAAACACATATGTTGAACCTTCATTTATGACTTTTTCAAAAGTTCCTAACAAACTTCTTCGGAGGGTGGCGCGGATTGTATAAATGATTAAAAAATCTCAAAAATAAATGATTCCTTCCTTTTTTTAATTGACAATTCAATTTTTAAAGGTTTACAGGTTATAAATATCACAATCACCATTTTTACAAGATTTCTTTTTTGATTTTTTTGTAATGAGTATACATTTTTTAAATATGGAATATATATATATATATATATATATATATATATATATATATATATATATATATATATATATATATATATATGTATGTATGTATGTATGTATGTATGTATGTATGTATGTATGTATGTATGTATGTATGTATGTATGTATGTATGTATGTATGTATGTATGTATGTATGTATGTATGTATGTGTATGTATATGTGTGTGTGTGTGTGTGTGTGTATGTATTTTGTTGATCAGAAATATATACTTGAAAGACTATGAATATGACTTTTGTAATGTTGAGAACAATGAATGAGTACGACTTTTTATTCACTAGTTCAACAAAGCTGTATTTTGAGACATGAAACACACAAAATATTGGTTCCTCAAACAGACAAAACATTGGTTCAATAAATAGACAGAAATAATGGTTTAAATGAAACTTGAAATATAGAAAAACTTTTAACAAATTAAAGTCTATCAATGTAATAGGTTTCTCTTTTTTCATAATGAATACGACCTTTTGAAATATGGAATATATACTTGAAACATTATGAATACGAAATTTGTAATGTCGATAAGCCTGAATGAGTAATACCTTTAATTTCTTGGTTCAACAAAGCTGTATTTTGAGACTTGAAACACACAAAGCATTACTTCAACAAATGCATATATCATTGGTTCAATATATAGATAGAAAAATTCATTGAAATCCAACTTAAAATATATAAAAACATAGAATAGAGGCTGAACTTGTTTAAACATTTAACATGTGATATATATACTTACAACGTATAGAATCGTATCACATGAATACAAATCCTCCAGCACTTACTCGCCGGGGTGATCTTTGATAAATGGTGACTGGGTTTGGAAGCCATGACAATTAAGCAAACAAATTACTATTCATCTGTAGTTTTCTTTCGAAGGCACAACTTATGAATTGAAAACACAATTGCAATGAATGTATTGTAATTTGATTTATAGATGGTCAACACTTATTCTTCACAACAAAGAAATCTCCTAAATTTGGGAACAAAATTAGAATCATCAATGGATAATCAAATATTCTTATGAATTGACTCAAAATATTTTTTACACGACAATTTAACAAATCGATACTCTTCCGACTTACCAAATGGCTTGAACTTATTAAATTGATGAGATCGATTGGTAATCATCATCGACAAATTGTATTGTCGAGACTGATTTTAGCGAATTCTTTGTCACGATTTCCTTTTTCGTGATTTCATCAAGCTATTCTCATCTAAGGAAATCGCTACTCTTACGCTGATTTTGGTGATTTCATCCATCGATTAAGCAATCCTCCGCCTAGCGATTAGCGGTCTCATGTGATTTTGACGATTTCATCAAATGATTCTTATCTTTCTTATTTTTTTTGAAAGAAATATGGCGATTCTAATGCAAGGAAATCTGATTTTCACGCGGTCCAATAGTATCAGAAAAAAGAATTGAAAATCTGACGGTGGCGATGAGATGTTAGTATCGGATGTCCAAATCTAATTTCATGGAAAGAAATCTTTCGATAATAGTATCGAAGGAAAGTAAAAAGCAATCCGATTGAAGGAAATAAGAATTGAAGGAATAGTGTCAGAAAAAAGATTTGAAGGAAAAAAGAATTGAAGGAAATCTGGTTCTCACGCGGTCCATCCGATTCTCATGGAAGGAAATCTGGCGATTCTCAATTATTACGTGGCACTGACATGTTAAAAGAATGCCAAATAGATACGCCAAATGTAAAATTTCAATGAAAAGGAGTCTCAAATATTATAGTAAAGAATTTCATTCATCGATTAAAATCTTTCTTTATTTTTTTGAAAGAAATCTGGCGATTCTAATGCAAGGAAATCTTATTCTCACGCTGCCATATAGTATCGGAAAAAAGAATTGAAATTCTGGTGGCGATGACATGTTAGTATCAGATGTCCAAATCTAATTTCATGGAAAGAAATCTTGTGATGATAGTATCAAATTTTCATTCAAGGAAAGTGAAAAGCAATCCGATTGAAAGGAAAAAGAATTGAAGGAATAATGTCAAAAAAAGATTTGAAGGAAAAAAGAATCGAAGGAAATCCGGTTCTCACGCTGTCCATCCGATTTTCAAGGAAGGAAATCTGGCAATTCTCAATTATTACGTGGCGCTGACATGTTAAAAGAATGTCAAATAGATACGCCAAATGTCAAATTTCTATGAGAAGGAGTCTCAAATATTATAGTAAAGGAAAGGATTGTTTTTTTTATAATTTTTATATTATAAAAATATATTTTCTTAATTATTGAAGTGTAACGTCTATTTTTCATATCATGTTTTACACGAAATTCCAAATTTGACAAACAGTATGTTCTTGGTCACATTTTCTCGAGACATATCCAAAAATCCAAATTTCATTAGATAATATTATCATTACGTCATATTTGTATTTATTAGGAAGTATAATTAAATTAGGATACTTCTTTCCTTTCCTACTAGGATTATTCTTTCCTTTCCTACTTGTACTTTGATTACTCTTGTATTCCCTATATATAGGGTCATATCTCTCAATATTCAATAAGACAAGTTATTATCAAATTGTATCATGGTATCAGAGCTAAGGCTCTCAAAAACCTAGCCTCTCTTTTTTTCCGACCGCCGCCCACCATGGCAGCCCCGTCGGATCCTTTGGCGTCCTTACCCTCCGGAGTAAAACTTTTGCTTCGGAGTCTCCACAACTTAATCCCAGAAAAACTCACAGAAACAAATTATCCGGCATGGTCTCTCAATGTCCAGACAGCTCTTTCAGCTAATCTCCTCCTTGGATGGATTGATGGTCATGAAGCAGCCCCGGCGCCAACTATCTCCAAAAACGATAAAACCGTCCCTAATCCAGAGTATACCTCTTGGACCATCGTTGACACACAGATCCGCGCCTGCCTCCTAGCGGTCATCAGCCCCTCCGTTCACAAACATGCTCGCGGCTTCACCACATCTGCTGCCCTCTGGGATGCTTTGGCCGCATGGTACAACTCCGTGTCCACCGCTCATGTTTATCAGCTTCGGAACAAACTCCACACTCTTCGTAAAGGTACCAAAACTATGACACAATACCTTGATGATGTGGCAACTATTCTCTCGGATCTTGATGCCTTGAAAGAAGAGATCCCTGAACGTGATGTGGTGAATGCTGTTATTCGTGGTCTTCCCACCGAATACTCATCCTTTAAGCAAAACATTCGCATGAACAATACCAATATTTCGTTAAATCAGCTTTCTGGATGGCTGATCTTCGAAGAAATAAACCTGGAGATGGAGAATAAACTCAGCCTCACCGAGTCTACCATCACCGAACCTCGCACAGCACTTCTCGCTACGAACGTTCGAGGTCGCGGTAGAGGAGGCTACCGCGGTCGACCGTCACCTGGACGTGGATACAACAGCGGACGTGGAGAAAGGAACAACGGTCGACTGTCCCAGGGAAACGGTCGACCGTCACGGGATCTGCCAACCTGCCAAATCTGCGAGAAACGAGGTCACTCTGCGTCTTTGTGCTGGTATCGATTTGATGATTCTTATACTGCGAACTCCTCCTCTAGTGCTCCCCGTGCAATGCATGCATCTACGAGTAATCATTCTGGAAACTGGTATCTGGACACTGGTGCCAACACCCATGTCACGTCTGATTATTCTCAGCTACAATCTCCTCATCAATACACCGGTACTGATGCTATTACCGTAGGCAATGGTCAATCCCTACCCATCACACACTCTGGCTCAGGTTTTGTCCATACTCCTAATGGTAAATACCGCCTTTCTACTCTTCATTATGTCCCTTCCCTTACCTCCAATCTATTGTCTGTCCATCGATTTACCAAAGATAACAACTGCACTCTTGTTTTCAATGCCAACGATTTCCAGATAGTGGACAATCCTACCAACCAGGTGCGGTACAAGGGCCTCTGTGAGCATGGGTTATACACACTTCCTTCCAAACTCCCAACCGTTGCGTATCAAGCTATCTAAGAGTCCCCTTGGCATCGTAGACTCGGTCATCCAGCTCCTGCGATTGCCAAATCTATTTTGTCTTCCTTAGGTTTTCAGTTTTCAGAGCCTTTACATTGTGAATCATGTTATGTCTCTAAGTCCTGTCGTTTACCTTTTGAATTGTCTGAACATAAGGCCACAACGCCCTTTCAATTAATACATTCTGATGTTTGGGGTCCCACCTCTGTTCCTTCCTGTAGCGGTTTTCGATTTTATATCTCTTTTGTTGATGATTTCAGCAAATTTACCTGGATTTATCCCCTAAAACATAAATCTGAAGCTTACTCTGTTTTTGTGAATTTTGAAAAAATGATTAAAACTCAGTTTAATTCTCACATCAAAATTTTTCGAAGTGATAATGGCAAAGAATTTGTAAATAACGCTTTTGGCCTTTTCCTTCAAACTTTAGGAGTCCTTCATCACACCTCTTGTCCCTACACTCCTGAGCAAAATGGGGTCGCTGAACGGAAACACCGTCATCTCATTGAAACAGTTGTTTCTCTTCTATACGACTCTGCTCTCCCGACTACCTTTTGGGTCGAAGCTCTTGCCACAGCAAACTATCTTATCAACCGTATGCCCACCAAAACTCTTTCCAACAAATCTCCCTTTGAAACTCTTTATAACCGTCCTCCTACATATACCCACCTTCGTGCCTTTGGTTGCTTGGTCTATCCATGGCTCCGCCCTTACACTCACCACAAACTTCAACCACGCTCCACTCCTTGTGTCTTCTTAGGATATCACCCCACCACTAAAGGGTATAAATGTTATGAACCCGTGTCTCAAAAAGTTTATGTCTCTCGTCATGTTCGGTTCGTCGAGGATCAGTTTCCATATCCCAAATTGTCATCCCTCCCGTCACCCTCTCCTATAACCCCTATTTTTCCTCCAAGCCCAGGCTCACATGCTCCTGTCCCACTGACGGTCCAACCCCAGACCCGTCCCACCAGTCACGGACGACAGCCCGACACCCTCCCTATGGACACGCCACAGACGGTCCAACCCCAGAACCGTACCCCAACCCACCCTCGACCGTCACCTACTCCACTCCAAAACACACAATCGGTTAACCGACCCCCGCCCCAAAACACACACACCATGCAAACCCGAGCCAAATCTGGAATTTTCAAACCTAAAGCCTATACCATTACCACCCTTGATATTACCCCACCTACCACTGAGCCTAGCACTTACCGCCAAGCCTCTGGTAATAGTTTTTGGTGTCAGGCTATGGATGAGGAGTTTATTGCTTTGAATGAGCAACGTACATGGGACTTGGTTCCACCACCCAAGAACCGCACTCCGATTGGTTGCAAATGGGTGTATTGCATTAAACGGAATGCTGATGGATCTGTTTCAAGGTACAAGGCTCATCTTGTTGCAAAAGGTTATCATCAGGAGTATGACATTGATTACAAGGAGACATTCAGTCCTGTGGTCAAGCAACAAACAGTGCGCCTGGTCCTCTCTTTAGCACTCAACCGTGATTGGCCTCTTCATCAACTAGATGTTAGCAATGCCTTTCTTCATGGTACAGTGGACAAGGAAATTTATATGGAGCAGCCACCGGGGTACATAAATCCCACTCATCCTCACTATGTTTGCAAGCTCCGCAAATCACTATATGGTCTCAAACAGGCACCCCGTGCATGGTACACACGCCTCTCCTCTTTTTTGCAGGGCCTTGGATTCAAGTGCTGCATTCATGATACCAGCTTGTTCACCAGACACTGCTCTCGTGGGACTATTGTTGTCCTTGTCTATGTTGATGATATTGTTCTCACTGGCAGCTCTTCTATTCTCATCTCAGAAGTTACTCAGGCCATGCACCGTGACTTCAAGCTCAAAGAACTTGGACCTCTTCATTACTTCCTTGGCATTGAGGTTCAGCGCACGCAAGATTCTATACTTCTCCATCAATCCAAATATGCCCGTGATCTTCTACGCCGAGCTGGGATGTCTGACTGTCATCCGGCTATTACTCCTATGGCTACGAGACCTATCACTAAGCCTTCGTTGCCTTTCAAGGATATTTCTCATTTTCGGAGCATTGTTGGCAGTTTACATTACTTGGCTGTCACTCGTCCAGACATTCAGTATGCTGTTAATCGAGTGTCTCAGACTATGCACAACCCCACTGAGCAGGACTATCATGCCTTGCAACGCGTTCTGCGCTATCTCAAAGGCACTTTGAATCATGGTCTTCTTTTTTGCAAGGGGGGATTCGACCTATCTGTCTACTCTGACTCTGACTGGGCCAATGATAAAGATGATCGCAAGTCTACCACGGGCTACATACTCCTACTTGGTCCTAATATCATCTCTTGGTGCACGAAAAAGCAGACTTGTGTTTCTAGATCATCCACTGAAGCTGAATATCGAGCTATGGCTGCAGGGGTTGCAGAAGCTATGTGGCTTCGATATATCACTGATGCACTGGGTATTCCTCCGTCTAAACCGAAGTTATACTGTGACAATGAGTCGACTATCTGTGTCACCAAAAATCCGGTTCTTCATGATCGCATGAAGCATGTGGGCACAGACTGTCACTTTGTACGAGATGAGGTTATGGCAGGCACTATGACTCCACATCATGTTTCCTCCTCAGAGCAGCTAGCAGACATTCTTACCAAACCGCTTCCGCCAGTTCCTTTTGAGTACTTATGTTCCAAGCTGCCCCTCGTCTCCGTTGATCAGCTTGCGGGGGGATATTAGGAAGTATAATTAAATTAGGATACTTCTTTCCTTTCCTACTAGGATTATTCTTTCCTTTCCTACTTGTACTTTGATTACTCTTGTATTCCCTATATATAGGGTCATATCTCTCAATATTCAATAAGACAAGTTATTATCAAATTGTATCAGTATTTTATTCAGTTTCTTTATAATTTTTTTGGTCTCGGACGATCAAACCCCTAATTTTCGTAACTCAAATTTGCACATGAAATACGTCGTTGAACTCATTCCATCGAAACCTTCAATTCAAATATAAACATGACGATAAAAAGATTCCTTTAAAATATCTTATTTTAACATTTTCGTTTCGATGTTTATTTAATTTAAACAGAAGTTAGAATTACGATTCACTTAAAATTCGTTATAAAATTCTAAGGTATATTTCAAGGCATTACAATCTGATCTAAGATTACTCTTGAAGTTCAAGATAAGACAATTCTCAATAATTTTATGTTTTGCTATGATAATTTACAAAACTCAAGGTCAAACACTGTCATTTGTTGGATTATTTTTAACAAAGTTGGTGTACACTCCTGGTCAACTTTATATTGATATTTCGCGAGTAAAAATAAAGACATATTTCTAAATGATAATAAAAACTCTTGCAACCACGCCAAAAATGTTGTGCAGCCTGAAGTCTTTCAAAAAGTATAGATTTAAAAGTGACTTTGAGGTGTTCACTTTTGAATTTATATATAAGAATTTTCATTACATAATATTAATTGCTAAATTATTTATGTTACTTTAGTTTTAATGTCTATACTATTCAAAAATGCATTATGTACATATACTTTCATAAGTTCATTTAAAAATGAATTGATAAAAATTTTGTTCGGCTCAGTGCGCAACATGGGTTAAAATACCAGTTTCAATAAAGTCAAGAGTAAAATACCTGTGATTATTATTTTTTTTGGAAATTTTCTTCGTTAAAACCCATGCAATAATATGTGTTTTTTATTCTTTTAAAACTAATGTATATCAAGTGTAATAAATTTTGGGTCTAAAGTACATGAGATTACTTTTACGTGTTAATTTTTCAAAAAATTTATGTGAAAAACAATGAAACTTAAATTATTTTTTAACATTTCTGAAAATAAAATTATTTGAAAATTCCAATATAGCTCAGTCATAGAATAAATGTAATTCTTTTTAATATTTATTAAAAATAAGTTTTTTTGTGGAATATATCAAATGTGGCTATAATTTATTATCTTATCCATGTTTTTTAAACTCTTTTGTTTGAAGTCCATAATTATTTTTTCAAAAAAGTATTTTTTTTTCTTGTAAATTCCACTATAAATTTTACTTGGGGAAGGGGTATTTATTTATTTATATTTATTTATCCAAAATAATAAATACAAAGATAAATAATAAAAAATACAGATTTCAATTTTGTCAAATAACAAAAATGAAAGGCTACTCCCTATAATTTTTGATATTTTAGTTTTCAGACTCAAACAGTAAATCCCAACAAAAAATGTCAAACACTCTTTTTGATTGTTTAACCAGTCAAAATAGCCAAAAGCTCTCTCAAAAGTTAAAAACCAGACATGGCCCTAGTTACTTAGAGCATGTACTTTAGGACAGGAAAAAAGGGCTAAATGTTGGAAAAAACTAGAAAAAAATGAAAGGAACTGGAAGGAATTAGAAGAAACTCGAAAAAACTAGAAGAAACTAGAATAACATAAAAAAATTAGATAACCTAAAAAAAATTTTAAAAAAATTATTTTAGTGTATTTTTTAATATTATTCTCATTCTAATTCTTGCTGTTATAAATTATTATTACTATTTTTATTATTATTACTTTTGTTATTATTATTATTATTATTATCATCATCATCATCATCATCATCATCACATTATCTTAATGAATGCATTTAAGATAAGAAAGTATTGTTTTTTTTATACACAAAAAATTACTTTTGCAAAATTTTGTAATATAAAGTTTAGCATGAATATCAAAATTTTAAAATTTTAATAAGTTATTAATGTTACGTTGCACCTCAATTTATTTATGCAGTATTTATTATAAAATAATATATTTGTAATTATACTTTATATATATTACAAGATTTTGTTTTAGATATCATACATGTCACATAATGTAATCAAATATATATTTTTCACGATTATCATTTTATTTTCATTGTAACTTCTATATTTGGAATAAAGACATAGAACTTTTATTTTTGTATATTTTTTATGTTTGACTCTTATTTTAGTCTTTTTTTCTCTCAACTATTTTGCCTTTCAAATTTGTTTTTACAAAAATTAGAAAAATAATAAAGAAAAATAAATTTTTAAATAAATAAAAATGAGAAAAAATTAAGTAATAAAGAGAAAGATGAAGGGTAACTATTTTTCTAACGCCCAAAACATACTCTGGAATTATTAATAGATAATTATTCAATTAATCAAATTTGTTTTGATTAAAATAAATTGTTGTTGAGCTTTGGGCCAAAATCAAATATGTATTGATATCCAATAAATAGAATCGGGATACAAACTCTTAGAGATAAATCCAATATGTTGACTTTATGTGTGATCTTAATTGGAAACTAGAGTACAGACTCAAATTAAGAATAAATGAATAATGTGTTTATAATGTGAACTTTGAAATGAGTTATTGAAATAAACCATGAGAATAAATTAAATGTAAGAACCTTTTTGAGTAAAGGTCAATTAATCCAATTTTGACTCTGTCAAAGTCAAACACCCAAAACTATGATGTCGGAAAAAGTATTATGAATAAATATGAAAAGTATATCGTTGAATAGAATTCTATTGTCTAATCGCAACGGTACATATGAAATTTAATTCGGAGAAAGTTGGACCAAAAAGTGTATCCCGACTCAGAACCAAAATTGGTCCCAATTAGGGACACTGTGCGAACGGCGCCTCCCAGCACACTAGTCGATCTTAGGATCACGAAAATCACCTACAAGCTGTCTTCTTCCTCTTCATTTCCCTATATAAGGAGAAGAGCCAACTTCCCATTTCATCATCTTTCCTCAATCTTCTTCATTTATGTTTCTGGTTGAGAAAGAGTGCAGTGGTGCTGTCAATTTGGTGAGAGGTCGCCGGAGTTGGTAGATATCGTTGCAAGAAGTTTCGCTAGAAATTTCTCGAAACCTTCATTAAGCTTCGAGGTAAGCCCGTAGATATATCTAGTGACTATAATGTTCCTATAGATCGTTTCTACGTTCATAAATGGTCATTTGGTTGAGTTTTTTGTTTGACATGTTTGAAGAACCAAGAATCATAAAACATGAAACTGTTGTTAAAACTATGAATTAATGATTTCAAAATGATCTATGAACTTTGAAAAACATTTCTATATAGTTTAGTTGACGTTCGGTAACTAAAAATGGTATTTTCGAAATTGGACCCGAATGAAGAAGATGATGAACAGTGATCGAAAAACACAGAGGTTGGATCGATCCAGGGGGTGGATCTGTCCCCTGGGTATGTTTCCTCTAAACATGGATCGGTCTAGAGTGCTAGATCGATCCCCCGAAATTTTGCTCCGAAAATACTTTCGAAAATGCTATTTTTGAGCTCTAAAATCCTATTTTTTATACCAATTAATTATGTGATGCATGACGGTAAGCTAGGGTGTTATACTCGAAACTAGGCCACTATTTGCTATTGGATGTTATGTTGATTGATGGTTATGATGAATGATTATTATGGATGATTATGAATGATTATCCTACTGAATAAAATGATTTCTTATGATTGAACCATGTGTAAAATGAATATTGATAATTATGAAATGATTTGTATCGTTAAGAGTATCTAGAAGAACTCTAAGATATACCGATTTAGATAATTGATGTTAAGGCTTATCTAGAACACCTCTAGAATAGATCTCGTATTAGAACGAACTTATGAAAATATGAATATTCGATGATTTGGATAAAAATGTATAAAAGGGATTTATAGACTAAACTAGAGGATCACTCATTTGGGAATACCCCGATCCGACGTTGATTAGTCGCTATATTGTTCTTGCCTTAACTGAGTACAGTTAAAAGTCTGAAAACATTTGCCTTAAACTAATGATAGTTTAAGTGTCTGATTATTAATTGCATTTCTAAAAGTTTGGTTAATGGCCTTAAACTAGCCATAGTTTAAGAGTCTCGTTATATCATTATGATTTGGTCTTAGACTAAGAATAGGTAAGAGCGTTGTTATGATCTGACCTTAAACTAAGAATAGGTAAAAGCGTTGTTATTATTTGGCCATAGATTAGAAATAATTTAAGAACACTGTCGAAATAATATCTGAATTGTATAAAAGATGTTGATATGAACTCAACCAATATCAAAATTGTGAATGTATGAATTGAACATTGTGTGCATGATATCAAATGATTTGATTATGAATTTAGATTCAGTTTATATGGATGTTCGACACATTAGATATGCTTACTCAGCTTCAACGCTGAACGTGTAGTATGTTTTATTTGCTACACGCAGGTAAACAGAAAGAACAATGTGATCTTGATGGCAGATGTGGCGAGATTGTTGGATGGATGCGACAAGTTTTGAAATGATTTAATATGATATGACAATATTTAAATTTGCTTCCACAATATTATTGAATACTCTGTATTGTATATGTTATGAAAAATATTATTGTAATAAATAAAAGTGTTTGAAAAGTTTTAATTTTTTACGATTACCAAGTTAATACTTTAGTCCAAAAGGGGCGGCAAACCTGGACGAATTAGGGTGTTACAATTTTATCCAAATTTTTTTAATATAGTTTAAAATATTGATGTTTCCCTATTTTATCATGTAGATTAATATACATAAAAATTGTATTATTTATATTAAAATGTTGAAGAAAAAAATAATAATGTGTGTGAATCGTAAAAATAGTGAGATGAAAAAAATTATTTTGTACACTATAGTTATGAACATTATAATTGTAATAATAATAATAATCATATTAAAAATATATCTTTTTTAGAGTAATTGGTTGGAGAGTAGAAAGAGTTTGAAGAAAATGAGAATAGTTGGAAGAAACAGGAAGAACTGAAAGAAACTAGAAGAAATTGGAAGGAATTAGAAGAAACTGAAAGTTAAGAATTTAAGCTCGAAAGATTAGACTTTTACACTATGTCTGGTTCAAGAAATTTGGAAAGAAAAGAAAAGAAAATAATTTTGTCTAATTTTACTTACCAAAATGGGAGGAATTTGGTTTTCACTCCAATTTGTACATTTGACATTCTCATATTCTTTTGCTCTCACTTTTTCTTTCTTTCCCTCTCTAACCGAATAAGAAAATTTATTTTTCACCTCATTTTTCCTTTTTCCTTTTGATTTCATTGAACCAAACAGTGTTAGAGCAACTCCAATGGGAGAGGTATATGAAAGGGGAAATAGGAATATTTGTGATATATACCTCCTTTCATTAAAAATCATTCTCCAATGGGAGATGTAAACAAGAATGTATTATACCTTCTTCAATTTTGAAGAGGTATCTTTACCTTCTTCATTTGGGGAGGTATATCAATTTTTCCCACCTTAGTTATTGTATTTTTGCTTGAATATATTATTATAAATTATTAATTTGTATCTTTTTCATTGTAAAACTTTACGAGTCAAGAATTAACAAAAAAAGGATACTTTGTTTTTTAATCTTGGACTCTGTATTTTTAAGTTTTTTCTATTCGGGTATTTATAGTTTTACATGTGTAATTAGACATAATGTATATTTAACTATTTCAAAACTGACATTTTAATTTTTTTTCCAATAAATAAGTTGTATTTTTATAAAATCTTTAAATTTAAAAATTTAATCAAGAAGAAACAAAGGCAACAAACCTCAAATTTACCTCCCCATGATTTTTTTAAGAATGTATATTTTCTTTTCTAATAATTAAATTTTGATTTAAGAAGTTAAATCAACTAATTTTTTTCCAATAATGTATGGAGATGGATTTTTTCCATCTTTTGTCTTTTGATTTACATTTCTCCATTAAAATTACACACTTTTTGGAAAGATAAATTTGATGATTTGGAAAAGTAAATAAGATATATATACCTATCCAAAGACACCTCTGGTAAATAAGAGGTAAACTTCCGATTAAGGATTATTTCTGGAATTACTCTAAAACCAAGGAATTAGCTGTTTAGGGGAACAAATGCTCCGTATATAATTTGAACTACGAAAACCTATGCTTGAAGCAGCTCCCCTTGTTCGTAGCTGTTTAGGGAAACAAATGCTCCGTATTTAATTTGAATTGCGAAAACCTACGCTTTACGCACCTCCATTGTTCCCTTTAGGACATTCCCCTCTCCATTTCCAACGTGCGGTGTACATAGAAGCACCTCTAAACCCCATACGTATCCATTTCTTCTTTGTTTCAGAGTTGCGCTTTAGAATTCCTTCATTTCTTGTTGATGCCCCTTTTTGAAGTCCGGATTTAGTGATACAAATGCATAACTAGATATTGTTAAGCTCACAATAATGGCTTCTAATATCGGGATTATGGATAGTGCCTACTTTGTGGGCAGGAATGAGATTCTTTCCTGGATTAATTCGAGGCTCCACCTTAATCTTTCACGCATTGAGGAGGTACCCGTTTCTGTTTTGTTTGGCCATTTCATTCTATGTTTAGTTTATGCTGTTATTATTTTCGGTCGAGAAGTTCTTATCTTTATAATGCTGTTATGCAAAGTACATTGTATGGTTTGTATTTGATTTGTTGTGGAATTTGCAAGCTCTTCTAATCCTTCTATATATGTTATTTCGAAAAGAAAACCATTTTTTCGCTTCAAGACGTGTGGCTGGGAATGGGGTTAAATCTGGTGTTTTTATGGTTTCTGAACGAGTTGACGATTGTTTTCTTTAGACAAATAGTGCACAAACTTGTCTTTATATGCTATTGTTGAATGGCTGAAGGAAGCATGATGTTTGCTAGATGTTGACTGTGGTTGCTTTGCACAATCTTTTTTTGCACACTATGAACTTCATTACATTCGTATCTTTACCTTGAGTGTGTCTCAAGGAAGCTCTCTAGTGTATTTCTCTGATGGTGTGCACTTTGACTGGATAATTGTTTCTTCTTTCAGTTTTCTTAGATTAATTGACTGTGGATAGCTAATATTCTTTCCAAAATATTTCCTTTATCCTACAAAAAATGAGTCTAGTTGTAATACCCCTTTTAATCCAATAAAAAAGAGTTATGTTTCAAGAAATGAAGAAACTCTTTCTTTAAGTCATTGAAAACTCCTGAAAAGAATATCTGACAAGTTAAGCGTTATAAACCTAAATTTGAAAAACATGTGCACAGTTGGTGGCTCTCACCTCTCACCAGTTGACCAAAATATGAATAAAAATTGTATATTGATGGATCATAACATTTTTTTTTGGGGGGGGGGATAGAGGTAGTATGGTATTATGGTTGGTAGACTCAAACTGTTCGAGGAATGCACATGATTTAACCACAGTGTTGTCATGAATATTTTCTTCTCAATTTTATTTTGCCAGGCTGCATCTGGAGCAGTGCAATGCCAAATGATGGACATGACCTACCCAGGAATTGTTCCAATGCACAAGGTGAGAAATTGTAGCTTTAACACCCTTTCTTGCCTTGTTTCTGTTTTTTTGGCTCTTTGCAATTTTAAATCTTTCATTGCGTAGGTGAACTTTGATGCAAAGACAGAATATGATATGATCCAAAATTACAAAGTACTGCAGGACGTTTTCAACAAGCTTAAAATTGACAAGGTAAATATTCTGTAATGCTGATCGAAATTCATGGTCAATCACTTAATTACAAAGTATTGATCTAGCATAAGCAGATAAGCTCATGTGTTAAATTTCTTAAGCCACATATCTTTGGTCAGTTAACAAGTGGTGTCATTGAACTCACCTGTAGAAGAGGATTCAATGTGTGGTGGTGGCGTCGTCGTTGGATGATCCTATCATTGTATACATGAGAAATAAAGAAAAGACGGGTCCTGTGATGGGTTTACATTTTGCATACCACTCTGAGAGAATAGCGTTTGTTGGAAAAGTTTACTGCTCACACCGAAAGTTGCTATTAACACTAAAAGATCAATGGCTTTGATACCATGTTAAAAATTATTACATTTTGTGTAATAGAAATATATTAGTATATCTCATACTTTATATTTGTTGTTGAAGAGTAACAGGATATAATTTGCAAAGCAGAAAATAATAACTTATGCTGTTCTATGACATCACAGGGTGACCTCATGTATTCTTACATTAGCTACTTTATACCAAATATTCATGTTTTACAACCTAATATTCCGCATTCTTTGCATCTCCTACTTTAATACGGACATCTGGAAAGATGTATTTTTGAATAAAATGTGAAAATGAACTCTTTGTCCTTCAAATATCTGGATCTCTTCCCTCTTTTTCTATCAATTACAATCCTGTGACACGTAGCCGATCTCTTGACATGCTCGCACACACATACACAGACACATCAAATATGTTCCCAATCTATATGTTGTTATTATATACACAGGTCAAATACAGAGCTATTGTGTATGATTTTTTGTACTGGATATGTTAATTTTTAGCAAGTAGATGCTAAACTGCATCAGTGTATTCAATTGTAGATCATATTTTCATACTTTGCTAGTTGCAAGTATTGACACTAAAGAAATTATATTTTGTTCTCATTTTGTTTGCAGCACATTGAAGTCAACAGGCTAGTTAAGGGCCGGCCTTTGGATAACTTAGAGTTTTTACAATGGTTGAAACGTTATTGTGATTCTATAAATGGTGGCATTACTAACGAGTATAACACCTCTTCCAATATGCTTGCGCATCTTGTCTTTCATAAAATTATCATCATTTTCTTCTTTTTGCTTTTAATGCTTGTCAATGTCTCAGGAATTACAATCCTGTGGAGCGGCGTTGTAGAGGCGGGAGGGAACGGTGTACTAAAGTTTCTCAAAGAAATACAAAGTCACTACAAACCAACAACTCCCACAGCACAAGCTCAGGGGATGGAGTAGCATCCACTAAGATTTTGGGTTAGCATAAAAACTCACATTAATTCCTTTCGATTCTTCTTCCATTTATAGTTCAACTATGTGTTTGTTTTGTATTCGCTGATACAGAGTCCAAGCAAGCAAAACCACATTTAGGAACAACTGCAGCAGAGGTTGAGGCATTGTCAAAGGAGGTAATTGTTTGCATTAAGCCAGTTTGGCTTTTGATTTCCATTGACTGTTCTATGAGGAAACGTTATGTTCACTGATGCCAATATACATTGCTAACTTTCCTTGAATATTTTATCTGAGCTGGTAGTCTGTATTCAATTAAGATTCCTGGTTTCATTTTACATAATGAAATTTTCTTAAAGCAACATTTAGTAAATGTGGTTTGTATAAGATTCTATTCCCTCTGTGTCTTAGCATAAAATTCAGTTTTTAGCTTACAATGTTTGACCAAAGTTATTTTCAATTTAATTTATTTAAATATTAGTGTAAAATTTGTAATAGAGAAATAACGGGACGGATGACCCGGGGGCGCTCCAGTGCCCCGTTCGTAAAATTGACGGTTCCTAGCCCCCCTAACCCCCTCGGTAAACCCCCACCCCGCCCCGACCCAAATTGTCTCTCTTAGATGGGTGCATCATGCACCCCACGAACGGGGGACCGGAGCGCCCCCAGGTCATCCCATGACATGGGGTTCCAATGTCATGGGAACCCCACCGAAGAAATAAATACATTTAAAAGCTATATCAAAATTTCTATAAAATAAGAGGCGACTTGACTACTTTATTGTAACAAATGATTAAAGTAAATAAGGAAAAAAGATATAGTTTGACGATGTGAATAGTAAAATCTAGAGATGTAGGGATTATTATATAATATGGATGACCACATGTCCACATCTTCCAATTTGCGCATGATGCACCCATCTAAGGGAGACAATTTGAGTTGCACACAATCTAGTGGCACAAGCACTCTGTTATTAGTGTTGCTGACTATGCGTCTAGACGTTGGATGATGCTTGGCATGTGCGTTTGCCTCACCATATCCTATTCTGGCATCAACAAGTCCCCTAGGCATCCCTTTATTACTCATGTTATAAATCGGTCTGGCGATTATAATTACACTCAGGCCTTAAGCAGCTTTGCCCAATTGGTCCATTTAATGATTGGGTCTTATAAACAGGCAGTTGTTTTGTCTTGAGACTCTTTGCCTCACGGGAATGAACTAAAAGGGTGAATTGACTTTGGGTGGGGGGGGGATACTTGTGAGTTTTCCTTCTCTTTTGGTATACCTGTGAGCATACCCAAAACAAATAAATGAAGAAATCACAGGAAGCCATTTCTTAAGAAGATATGCTAATGGAAGTAATAAATCAAATTAAAATAAGATCAATCAGGCATATTTGAGCATATTAACTATCCTTATCACTCATTTTCTAATTTTGTTTTATTATTTATTTTTACGATCTCAGAATGTAGTGTGCATCACAAAAGCACCAAATTTTGCACGGATCTGAATAAGAACAATATATTTTCTTGTTTGACCATACATCCCTATAAATATGCACATCTTAGCTCTACGATGGGGTCGTCTC
Organism: Cuscuta australis; assembly: GCA_003260385.1. Classification (NCBI taxonomy): domain Eukaryota; kingdom Viridiplantae; phylum Streptophyta; class Magnoliopsida; order Solanales; family Convolvulaceae; genus Cuscuta; species Cuscuta australis. The sequence goes on from NQVE01000203.1 coordinate 1,404,430, forward strand.
GGTTCTAGAGGTTTCTGACTTCCCCTTCCACTTTTCCCACCAGTGATCGAACCCCATTAGCACTTAACCTCCACAAGATTATCTGATTGGGAACTTAGGTGACAAGGTGGGAACACTACACTCTTAAGCTATACTCATCTTCATCAATATATCTTTCCTAAATATATCAACATTAAAATCCATATACAGTTTGATTGTGGTCCTTTAACATTTTTCTCAAGTCTTAGAAGCTGATTATGATCACAATGTACTCATATAGTATAGTAGCTCCTTTTTTTTGCCTAGCATGCATTGATAGTGTATGTGAGTATGCGATATCTCTATCAATATTTTCACTCTCTTTTTTATCCATAGCATCAATGTATGTGCTTTGGACTCGTTGATGAGCACATATCATCTTCAACTATTTTACCTCATCTTTGATGTGTAATCAACCCTTCCATGACAAATGTCAACATAATGAGACTTAGAGTTGATTTGTAATATATTATGATCATAGTAATTTAATCCTTTATTCCTCCCCCACGAGTTTTGTCATTTTTATTCATTTAAGTCTTAAGACATATCATTCTTTATGTTTATATATTTCGTGATGCACATGCCATGGCTTGGTTCCGTATTCTAGGCGCTCTCCAAGTGCATACAAGTTATATACATACCTTTCTTCCATACCGGAGAAGACTCAACTGTTTTGGCAAGCAAATGCTTCTCTTCCCTTCGATTAGAATATAGAAAACAACCAGAAGTTTGAGCTGATAGAATTGAGGATGGGTAGAAGGTCACTGGATTAGGCTATAAGTCCTGGGGTTGAATCACATTAAAAGATTGAATTCAATCTATTACTTAGTTCAACTCAAGAGCTTATATACCCATTTGTTTTCTCCTCGACTTTCGATGTGAGATACTTTAAGACTTACCCTCAAGTGCCATTTTGAATCTAACCGGTTGACCACTTGCAAATGAATTCCCTTCCACTTGAAACCAATATTTGAGAATGCAGCGTCAACATCTATATGACCACAAGCCGTTGGATATGGATTTTTGGATTAACAATTGTTAAATCGGCCACATGTATTTTTTTCATATGGATAACTGGGCTAAGGACTCACAGCCCGCTAGGAATGAAGGTCTAAAAGGACAAACGAGGTGGGCCAAAATTTGCTTTGATGCTATGATAAAATTTTGGATGGGTTGAGGGTCACTGGACTGGGCTATAATACACTTGAGTTGAACCACATTAAAAGATTGAGTCTAATTGGTTACTTAGTTCAACTCAAGATCATATATATTCATTCATTTTTTCTTCGATTTTTGATGTGGGATACTTTAACATTGACCGAGAGCTCACGAGTTTGAAACTAATCATTCATCATTCAGTTTGAAAAAAATTAAGGTTTCATGTGTAAGGTTCGAATTGACCACGTCTGCACGCGAAGGCGTGTTAGAATGTAAAAACCTTTAATGGGCCTACAACCAGAAGCTTGAGCTTTTGGTTGAGTTGGTTCTTTGACACCTTCATTTGGTATTTCGTTTGTCTTTTTAAATATTCTTAAAGGAGTTTGAGTCAATATGTACCAAGTATACTTCCCCCAATGTATTAAGAACTTTCTCTCAGGGCCATAAGATTTCAGTTAACTCATTCTTTCCAAAGCATTCCCATCCTTTGTCCTTTAGATAAATTTGTTCATTATTGTTACGCAAACCCTAATTCTATAGTTATCCTAACTGTTTTAGTCCAATATTAATTACGGGTAGCATTTAAGATAGAGTTAGAGTCACTCAACTGGGTCTTAAGATGCTTCCACACTCAAAAAATTAATCTAATCAATTAGCTAGTTCACCTCAAGATGTTATAAACCAATCATTCTCTATTTTGAGCATGTTCTTTTGGGTTTAAACTGTTTACATCTAATTTTTTCCAGTTTTTCAGTTTCAATATAATCATATTGTAAAAGCTACATAATATATATTCAACTAAACTCAACTACATTGTAAAATACTATATGTTATTTTATTTCTAAATTTCTTCATTGCATCTTTAGTTTGGAAGGAATTGGAATAAAATAAACGTTGAAAGAAGCTGGAAAAAGTTGAAAGAGACTGTAAGGTGTTGGAAGAAATTGCAAGGACTTGGAATATATTGAGTATAATATGTATATTTTTCATTTTTTTATTTCAAAAGTTATATTTATTTCAGAATTTTTCATTTTTTCTAATATTTTCCAACTCTTTCGAGTTTTTTCATACTCTTTTCAGTCCCTTCTAGTTTCTTTCATTTCCTTCTAGTTTTTTCAAGTTCCTTCAATTTTTCCCAGTTTTTCCAGTTCCAGTTTTTTCAAATAGTTTCATTCAGTTTTTAATTTTTTTCTTTCAACCCTAAAGTACAGGCTCGTAATGCTCCAATGTAGGACTCTAACATTCCCCCCAAGTGTGATTTGACTCTAACCAATTAACCACTTGAAATCTAACCAATTCCCTTCAAGTAGACAATTGGGTAATTTTGAATTTAACCAACTTACCATTTGAAAATAGAATACCTTGCCCTTCAAACAAAAGCTTGACATGGAATTACAATAAATAGGAGTTGTGTAATTTACTCTAGATAGTATCAGTTTTCTTGTATAATAAATTCCCTTTACATCGCATAGCATCATAGAAATATTCCAAGAACAGTATTCTTCTCTTTCAGAAGATTATTCTCCTTTTTTTTTTAAACATTGTTCTCAGAACATTAGGTTGAACATCTGCTAGAAAATGCTCAATATATGATACCACCTGACAACAAATATCGGGAGGTATATCTACCACCGACGAGCCGTCACTGCAATCAAGCGTCAGAGTTTAGTGCACCTGTGAGCCATACACCGTAGAACCCCACTATCACTTGTACATTCGTTGGTTCATGAAGCTCACTCACTAGCAGAATTTTGATTGACACGTGAATACGCAATGTTATGTTCTCGGGCATATGTATGTGTGACAAGGTGCTCCTTCTAAACAAATGGCTTGGTAGAGAGGGTTGACTTTCCTATGATGCACCATGCACATTGTTTTTCATTCAGCATAAAAAGAAGAGGTCACCGATGATAGCTAACCATCAGCAGGACTGCATTTCGGACTGGGTCAGTACATGCAGCTCTGTACCGGGAGGGAGACAGGAAGTACATGCAAGCAAAACAGATAAAGAGAGAGCTTTGGAGGGATTTGTTTAGAACATTAACTACCTTTGATTATATTCCAAACACTCCTTAACACTAGGAAAATATGCTTGAATAGAATCTTGCACATCCAAGAAACCTACTACGATTAGGAAACACCAAGGTAAATTCGAAAAGTACAACTTAAATAGAGTCTTGATAATCTAATAACTTGTCCATGACCAGAATGGGGAACTTGTCTTTCATTGTCCAAGAGTTGAGCCCTCCCAATACAAATGCCGAACCTCCATGAGCCATTTAACTTGTGCACGAGTAGGATAGGAGAGGAGAAAACTGGCTTACTAGGCCAGATGAGGCCTGTGCGCCAGCATATCCGTGCATTGTCCCGAAATTGCATCTTTTTTAGCTGCAGGTAATGACAACAACAACCCAGTAGAATCCCACGAAAGTAGAGGGACTACCACAGGTTGAAAGTGGTGCAGAGGGGAGAGAAATAATATAAGCCACAATTTTTTTTTCAAAAGTGCAAAGTTGAACCTTTTTTATTTTGGGCGGATGAAAAAAGAAACTTGAAACCTTCTTGTGGGACAAAGGGAGTACATGCTAACAAAAAATTGTATTGTATAGTAAAGGGTTGAGCTGACAAAAAAAGGATGAAAAAAGAAACTTGAAACCTTTTCCGACATCTTTTTATTTTATACTACGAATTATTTATTATTTATAGTTATATTTTATTTCAAGCTCCTTGCAATGGTTTAGGAGTGTTCATATTGGTTTGTTTTGTTATAGCATATGTCTAATAAGTTTTATACGTGAATATACAATTTATACAGGTGACAGAGCTCAAACTCTCTATTGATCTCTTGGAGAAAGAAAGGGATTTTTATTTTTCAAAATTACGTGATGTTGAGATTCTCTGCCAGGCTCCCGATATAGAAAATGTCCCGGTAATTTGTGAATCATCCACCCATTTTTCTTCTGCTTAGGTTTAGCTTCTGTTTTAAGTACTGTATTTCATTAGAAATAGTGGCAAGCTTTAAATAACTGCTTGTTTTAACTCCGGTAAAAGCGATTTTGATCCTTCAGTTACACATATTAGAAGAATGTTTTGCCACAACCTTCCCAGTTTAGTACTCCACATATTCTCATATAGTCTTGTAATCATTGTAATAACGATTTTGATCCTTCAATTGTACACTTGGATTTTTTGTCACTGCCATTCTAATTTAGTACTTTACAAATGGTGGCAAGCTTAAAAAAAAGAACTGATTGTTTGTCTGGTAAAAGTGATTTTGATCTTTCAATTATACGCATTTAGAAGCTTTGTCACTGCCTCTCTAGTTTAGTACTCCGCAACAGTTTACAAATAGTGGCAAGCTTAAAGCAACTGCTTGTTTTCATTTTGTTAAAAATGGATTCCGATTCTTCAAGTATATTCATTTCAAAGATTTGGTCACTGCCTCTACAAATAGTTGCAAGCTTAAAGATTTACACTCGGTATGTATTATGGACTCATCCAATTAGTTTGAGCCTCAAACTTGTTGCAGATGGCTGTTGCAATAAAGAAAATTCTATACGCGGTTGATGAGAAAGAATCTGCGCTAGCAGAAGCCAAGGAGATACTGAACCAAGCTACAGATGATGCTGATGAAGCCGAACCAGAGTATCATGAAGAAGAAGAAGAAGAGTAAAAAGGAAAGACAGAAGGCGCCGGTGCCTCATGACAAGGAGTCAATCAACCAGTTCAGTTATTTATCATCTCCTTAAAAATGTGTAAAACTTCTTTATTCTATAAATCTGTACTCGTTTTGCGGATGAGGCAGTCGATAGAAGTGACACATTTATTTCATACACGCCATTGCAGAATTAGCCTGAATTAAGACTTGTGAATTGTGTTGTACTGGAAATCTAATTTGCATGTAGTAATAAGAAGACTCATAACTCTGGAATTAGTGGATCTGGTGGATGTCTAGACTATGGTGGTTCTGGTTTTGTTTTCCATGGCAAAAGATTCTCGTTTTGTGTGGTGAACGGTTCTTCTATTATCCTCTCTGGGCACAAACTAGGAAACTCTAATGCGAGTCTGATTGTGATATACCATCCAAACACTCTTGCCCATGGGACTTGTAACTGCATCCACCAACACGGAAACATTTCCTCAGGAAAGGCAATTTGGAGAGAGTTCCGACAAGGTATGGTCTTTTTAGACCTATTTGGAATTATTGAGGGTGTTTTGGTCTATTTTGGAAACTATGGATGTCAAGTTATCAGGGTATGGTGTGGTCTGGTCACTACTACAAAAAAGAGTAATAGCATCGATTGTTTGAGACCTTTTGCATCGGGTTTTGAGCAATACAAATACGAGCGATGCAATTGTATCGGTTGTAAAAAAATCAAACCAAAAGCGCTCTTTATTTAGAAATAAGTGATGCAAAAGTTTTTTTTATTTAAAAAAAGCTTTTGCATCGGTTATTTCTAAATAACGGATGCAAAAACCCTTTTTTTATTTTAAAAAAAGAGCTTTTACATCGGCTATTTAACTTATTTAGACCTATTTGGAACTATTGAGGATGTTTTGATATATTTGCACACTGTCGATGTGGAGTTCTCAGGGTATAGTATGGTTGCATCACTACAAAAAAGGGCAATATAACATCGGATGTTAGGGACCTTTTGCATCGGTTTTTGAGTGATGCAAATGCGAGCGATGCAATTGCCAAAATCGATTGTATCGGTTGTAAAAAATCGATGCAAAAGCGTCTTTTTTTTCTAAAAAGAACTTTTGCATTGGTTATTTAGAAGTAACAGATGCAAAAGTTTTTCTTATTCGGTTTTTGCTATATAACGGATGCAAAGGCTCCCCTTAAAAAATACTCCCTCCGTCCTATAATGATCTTCCCGGTTCGCAAAACGAAGAAAAATCCCAAGTTTTTTCAATCAATTTTATTTAAATATTGGTATAGAAATAAAAAATAAAACATACATATTTAAAAACTACACCAAAAGTTCAACAAAACAAGTGGTGACAAGAATATTTTATTTTATCATATAGGCCATGAAAAAACACAAATAAATATAAATTCTCGTGAAGTTGGAATAGTGCTCTGGGAAGATCATTATAGGACGGAGGGAGTAAGTGCTTTTGCATCAGTTATTTAGACCATACCTAGATCTCTCTAAAGATACAAAATTTGCTTCATACCCGGCCAAGACCTAATAGGTCGACTAATGTTAGAGGTACACCAAATCCTAGCCTTAATTGTACTACCCCTCATTTTGAAGTTATTTTGACAGACTGTGAGTCGATGTATTTATCGAAGGATTACTCTCGAATAACAAGTTTCACCTCAGTAATTAGTTTATCTTAAAAATTAATTTGAAAAAATACCTACTTATAAAGAGGGGAGGGTTTGATTTTATCGGTTTAGTTTTCTCCAAAACCAATGACGAAATAGAATGTGAATTTGCGATTCTCTTCGATTCGATTTACACAATAACAATATAAAGCATTACTCAGTTTGCATCAGCACAGCACAGGTTTCCCTCAATAACAATATATGTGTGTGTGTGTGTGTTCAAATAAGAATAAGATCTAATGAAAGAATTAAGAATAAACAAGAACCGTTGGTTCATCTCCATTTGCCAAATCCCATCTCAACCGTATTAAGGGTAAAATAGATATTTAACACACTGGGCATTATCGTTGCATTCTCTTCTCCGTAAATTAAGCGCTGCGCACCATCAGTCCCTCTTCCGATGCTTTTTCCGTTACCGGAAGTCATAATTAGTCTGCTCTTTAGCTATCCTGCCGATACCCCCCTGTGCTAGGAATTGCCGGCGCTCCCCCAACAATTATCCGATGGAATTCCAATCAGACAACAATCAGGAGATGGAATTTCACTCACAACCAGGCATTCTCTAAATTTATGGCACATTTTGTAACATTTGGTATCAATTTATTCTCCTTTTATTTTTTTTGGATAAATTTAAGCAATTGTGTGATGCAAATTTCATATTCTTGTATCTACGCAAAACAATTACGAAACACTAGGGTTAAGAACTCAATACTAATCGTCATTTTACAAAAATGGCGTGATAGGCATGTTGTCTCTCATGCCCTCTTTTAACTGACGCATTTTTACAAATTAATGCATGACTAAGACATAATAATGCATCACTTTATCAAAATTATGCACTACATTCATCTGTTTTCATAGGTGATAAAATTACCTCGTACATTGCCCAGTTCCACATATTCAGGGTTTTACACCGATTATTTAGCCATTCACTCCCTAAGACTGATTAGTAAAGCTTTCAGTACATTGCTTCATATGAAAATAGTTAGATGGCACTGAACATTTATTTTGCTGCACACGTGTTAAAGATGCCTTTCACATCTTCAAACCATGTTATATTAAACTGCTTTTTATCTCCACATCTAATGCTGAAATATTAATGCATCCATAAAAAATATCTAATTTCATCATCAAATTCCTGTAAATTTGTTTGGCTAGAATTGCTCTATCCATCCTACACAGTCTTCTTTTATGCACTCTTACATCCCAATTTTCAATGCACAAACTATGCACCTACCACATATGTTAAGGCAATGACATCCCTTCATGATGCACCTGTATTTTGAATCTGGTAATGAAGTATTCACTTTTTTCCATACAGCCACACCAACAAAGTATCAAGAAGTGCCAAATCAAGACAGCAGCCCTTACGTCCAACGACATAGGGTCCCGCACTGCCCCGACAACTACATTCCAAAGGTAGGCATGGTATTTAAGGACTTGGATGATGCTATTCGATTTTATCGCGCATATGCTGCCGAGGCGGGGTTTGATGTGCGCAAGACTACCACTACTAAGAAAAAGGGATCTGTTGTCTGGCAATACATTGTATGCAGTCGCGAGGGTAAAAAACATGTACCCGAATTCTCTCACAACGATGCATCACACTACAACGCAGATCCTGCGTTACCTAAACCTGGGAGCAGAAGACGCATTTCTAAGCGTATCGGCTGTAAGGCACGCATTGCATTTTGCATCCATGGGCACGATGGCTACATTATCAGCTGTTTCGAGGAATGGCACAATCATCCTCTCACTTCTCTCCCTTACAAGTTATTTTTGAGGATCAACAGGAACATTGGGCTCGACCACAAGAAGTTCATACTGAACTGCGCTAAAGCAAACATTGGCACCATGAAATCATACCGATTGTTCAAAGAGTCTGTTGGTGGGTATTCAAACGTTGGTGCTACTGCTGTGGACTTCAAAAACTTCAAACGCAATTTGAAGGCTTATATCGCTGACGGAGATGCCCAAATGGTTATTGACAAATTATTTAAAAAATCTGAAGTATGCCCTGGATTTTGGTTTGATTATGAAGTTGACGAACACGACCAGCTTTCCCGGCTATTTTGGTGTGATGCAGCTACTAGGAAAAGCTACTCTATGTTCGGTGATGCTGTCTTATTTGATGCTACATATAAAACCAACTGGTCACACATCTATTACTTTTCAATTATGACATCTCACCTTTCACAAATATACCGTGCAACTCTCTTCTAAGTACTAGCATTACCCATTAAATATCACTTGTTGTAGGTACATGATGATATTCGCTCCGTTCACTAGTGTAGATAACCATAAAAAAATGTGTCACATTCGGCTTTGGCATACTGTCAAGAGAGAACACCGAATCATATTCATGGTTGCTCAGATCATTCATGAACGCAATGGGGAATTCTCCAAGCTACATTATAATGGATTAGGACCCCTCAATGCGAATTGCAATAGAAGAAGTCTTACCACAAACCAAGCATCGCTACTGCATGTGGCATATTATGAACAAACTTTCAAGTAAAGTTGGTCCGGTGTTAAGGACACGGAATTCATGAATCGCATTAATCAGGAGGTCTGGACTCATTACTTGGACAACAAAGAACGGAAAGCCCAATGGAACAGTGTAATGGCAGACTACAACCTCACGGAGCATTCCTTGTTCAGGTCACTATACATGTTACGTAAGTTTTGGATTCGAGCGTATTTTAGGAATCTATTTATGGCTGGGCTATTGCGCACTACGTCAAGATCAGAGAGTGAAAATAGTTTTTTTGACGATTTCAGCGACCGCAACTTTAGCCTAGTTGAACTCTTAATGCAGTTCGAGAGTGCAATGGAGGCCCAACGGTACAAATTTACTCGCTTGAATTCAGAATCCAAGTCTGGCATTCCAATGTTCAAAACCGCATTAAAAATTGAGAAACACGCTGCATCGGTATCGCCTTTCAATAAAAACAAATCTCCCAAATATGTCCCTCCACGATTTTACTCTCAAAAGGAGTGTAAAATAATACTCCCTCTGTCCTCCTATGATGTTCTCATTTTGACTTTTGGTGGTTTTTAAGGAGAGTTGAAAAAAGGTGAAAGTTTACCATAATATCCTTAATGAAAAAATGGGTAGAGTGTATTAAATGAGGTGGGTGAGGTGTAATAAATAAAGTAAGTGGGGATAGTGATATTTTAATTGTTAAAAAATGAAATGAGAAAATCTATTGTGGATAAAGAGAAAAAGCTATTGAGAAAATCTATGAGGGACGGAAGGAGTAATTACACTTCCTAATTTAAAGATAAGATCTCAGCCACAGGATGGAACATATCCTAGGCTCACAATTTATTCTTATTTCTTTATTCTTATTAGAACCCACCCCTCTATATATATATATATATAGACACACACACACACTTGGGTGCAACGAAAAACTTGTCAACATAGAGTCAGATTATATTTTAAAGTACTACATGACGGACTAACTATTACCCAAAAACAGAGTACGCCATCAGTTAAAATGCCATTTCTTTACAATAAAACTACAGAGCACAGGTTTCCCTCTAGCAAAGGTGTCCCAAGAGAAGCTCACAAGGCTCAGTATCTATAGCCTTCATCGTCAAACACATAATTGCTGTTTCTATACTTGGATTGAACTTCAGCCTGCAGAAAGAAGGATCAAACCGGCTCAGCGAGAGAAAGGATTACAAGAATCAAACTTGGATTACAATATTTGACTGCACGCATTCATATAAAACCGGTGTTTTGAAATTGCCAAACCCTAGGAACCCTTTCCTTAGAAACAGGCCAATCCTAAAGACTTCCGAGTTCCTAATCAAAGGATTATATAACCCAAAACAGATTATTGTACCTTATGTCCAATTTCTAGTGTTTGTGTACAATAAAAGGAGAAAAAAGTGGAGAGTATAATCCCAACTCTGTTGGAATCGGGGTGGGGGGGGGGGGCGCTCTTGATGTTCGCAGTCTTACCCCACTTAAAGAAGAGGCCGTGTTTGTTAGACAATTGAATTCTTGATGCATTGCTACATTTACTATGTAAAACTTCAGACAGTAAGAAGCAAAGGAAATTTAATGTATCATTTTGATCTAGTCCGTAATTTACCCGTAGCTAAAATTATTGTCAATATTGACTCTTTTAGCTCAGTTGGCAACAGACAAGGAAAAATAGAAATCAACCTAAATAGGACTAAAACATAAAGAAAAGTACCAAAATAGGGCTTTCATGTTTTTTCTCTCGAAATAGGACTTTACATTGTGATGATGTAGTTGTAAAACTCTACACTGTGGTGATGTAGTTGTAATGTGGCATTGTATATGTGCACATTACTATACTTTTTGGTAATGTACATGACCATGTTTGGTAATATAAATGCATTTTAAGTCATATTTCGGGAATAAAAACATAGAAGTCCTATTTTGGTATATTTTCAATATTTTACTCCTAGTTTTGTCTTTCTCCCCAAGTAAAAAAATTGAGCAATGGCCAATAAATTGTAATTCCTCCGTCCCAAAAAACCTTTCCACTTTCACTTTTCATCCCTCCCAGAAAACACTTCCACTTTCAATTAAAATCTCGCTTATACCCCTAATAAAATATTAATTACGGAGTATTAACTTGCCTATCACATTATATACTTTTACGATTAATGTACCCATCAAATTTTATCTTACCTTACTATTATAAAGTAAAGGCATAATTAGAAAATAACACTAAAATTACACATTCTTTAAATCCCACTTTTTCCCGAAGTGGAGAAGTTTTATGGGACGGAGGGAATTTGTTAAACGCTGGAAACTAGTGAAGGAAAGCTCAGAGTTAGAAGCTCAAGTAGATGAAGATGAGTTCAAAATACCTTGTGGATTATGTTTTCAAACGCTTCACTTCCATGTTCTTTAATGTATTTTTCCGCTGCAGTTATAATGTCTTCACGTTCAGCAAAAACAACCTTCTTTCGGGGCGCATACCAGATGCTACCAACTTGTCCCTTAACAATGTATGGCCTAACATAGTGCTCGTACACATATGCAGCACCACTAAAGTAAGGTATGACCAACCAGCAGGTATAGATCAGTTTTGCATATGACCAGAGTGGAAACCTGTTATGCCAATAAAACATTATATTCCTATGTTTCTTGTTTAACTAAATAAGCTTGATTCATCCTTTCAAAAAAAACTTGTTTCAATAAATAATAAATTGCACCAAACCACTAGATGACAATGAATAGGAGTTATGCCACTTTTGCAAGCCACATCAACAAGTGTGTGCTATGAACACATAACATCTTTCTAGGAAAAAAACATAGATTATGTTACATGCAAAGAGAAAAAGATTAACTTCAACATAGTTTGCAAGACTATGTTATTTCTCATTCATGTTGCAATTAGATCACGAACTGATAATTGAGCTTTTTCATGAAATATTTGAACACACAAAATCACCTCCTTCACATACATTATTCAGTTGGCAATGAGAAAATTCTAGGCAATATGTTCACTTTTCTAGGTGCATATGCAGAATAGGATACATTGAACGAATCGGAATGTGGAACTTATTGAACAGGAGCTAATCAAAATGATAGCAAACGAGAAGAATAAATCACATAAATCAGGGAGAAACCTAAGTGATCAATTCATTTTAGCTGGGGAGCACCACAAGACTTAAAGAACCAGATAGTGAAGAAAAGGTAGCAATGATAGATGCAACCAACATCATGGGGAATAATAAGATCTAGTCAGCAGAAATTGGCTCATGACAACCACACTCAAACTCTATTGGTGAGAATTCAATGTCCATTGCAAAAAATAAATAAATAAATAAGGAAAGCAATTCTTTTTTCACATCCTTCTAGTAAAAAACATATTAATCCAAGAAAAGAAATTAAATGTCTATTTTTACCGGAGAAATTCTATATGCATAGTCAATAATCATCAATTGATAAACGCATAGCAAGTGGTCACAAAGTCTCTGTTTGTAAGGGAAAAAGAAAGTTACCACTCAAGAACTTTCGCAAATGTAAGTTCGAAAAGCGTAATCATAGAGTAGAGAACCCAATAGGTAAGCCATTGTTGATCGTCCACGGGATTCTTCGTCTCAATAGCTCTGATAGAAGCATATCTGGAAACAAAATTAATCTTCTAATCAAAAATCCCATTTTGGTTTCATTCATAAAACTACTAAGCTAATCTCAATGGAAAGCAAAACTAAAATTTTGGAAACAAGAGAGAAAAATCCCACTTACAGAGGATAAGCCAGACTAACCACGGGCCTGAAAAATCATCAATGGCAAAGAAGAAAAAAAATAGAACTAATGAGAAGACCAAAAGAACAAATCTTGAAATTGAAGAGAAAACTTCACTGAGTAATTAAACTGTAAATTCCAAAAATTAAATGAAAAGGGTAAGCAGGAGAGGATTAAATAGAGAGATAGACCCGGCAAGAACATCGAAGTTCTGCAGGAGTACTTTGATTAGGCTACCGATCCCTCGGGATCCCATTTCTAATGATTTCTGATGCGAAATGGGGAAAAAGATTGCTGAGAAATATGAGGATGTTTCTGGATCTTATGAAGAGGTTCCTTGCCCTTCACTCAGAGTAAAGCAAAGATTATAATGTTCACACACAAAGGAGCGGCGCCTTATTACAGGCTGAATTATATCATCATTGGTATTTGCACTCCCATGCACTATTTGAGCATATGCACCTTTTGAAAATCATTTTGGAATAGGAAAAATTGATATAAATACTCACATAAATTTTAAATTTTACAATAATACTTCCAAAATTAATTAAAGACTCTGATGCTCCTAATTAAATTATAGGTTTACGTCACTACTCCCATTAAGCCTTATAAGCTTTTCCTACACTTACATGTAATTAATTAAGCTAAGTTGGCATCTTAGTTGTTTTTTTGTTTTCATAAGAGGAAAAATTTATATAGATGCTCATAGAAATTCAAAATTTTACAATATTACTCCCAAAATCAAATAAAGACTCCAGTTCTCCCAAAAGTATATTCTCGTTGCACGTTACGATATTTGACTGAAATTATTTTTAAAGTATTTTATATGAAAAAAGGTGTGAAATTAAAAAATAAAAATTACATATCAAAAAACTAATATAGTAATATGTAAAAATAATTTTTTTAGTAATATTACAGATTAATTAATTGAGCTTAATTGGCATCGTAGTTATTTTTTTATATTTTAATACAAAATACCCCCACCGTCCAAAAATTATCTTCTCATTCACTGTTAAGAGTATTAACAAGATCAAATTTTATTTATTTTGCTTACCAATTTTAATTATATACTTGATAAAATAATATAACTATATCATTACTAGTTTTATAAATCTTATGATGTAGTTTTCAGATTTATAATTTTATTTTTTGGTTTCACACCTCTTTTATGAAACATCGTAACACGTAAAAGGAAAATATTTTTTTAGAGTACTGGAGTCTTTATTTGGTTTTGAGAGTATTATTGTAAAAGTTTGAATTTCAGGGAGTATTTATATAATTTTTTCCTGTTATTAAAACAAAAAAAACAACTAAGATGTCAACTAAGCATAATTACTTACATGTAAGCGTAAGAAAAGCTGATTGGGCATACTGGGAGTAATGATGTAAACTTATAATTTAATTGGGAGCACCAGAGTCTTTTATTAAATTTGGGAGTATTATTGTAAAATTTTGAATTTCTGGGAATATTTATATCAATTTTTCCTTTGAAATATGATTTTTAAAGTTAATCTAAGGAGGATATTATTTAAAAATAAATCAAAATATTAATGTTAATTAAAAATATTATTGGCCCTAAACTTGTTTAATCTATTCCATGTTTGCACCCACAAATAGAGGTGGCAAATCGGGTGAACCGGATCGGTTTCGGGTTGGATTTTTTCAGTTCGGATATATGTTATAATTGGTTTGGTTCGGTTCGGTTTGGATCACTTTAATTTCAGTTCGGATTTGATTCAGTTCTATGCATTTCCGGTTCGGTTCGGTTTTGAGTCGGTTCAGATACTGTTTGGTTATATATTAGTTGGGATAGATTTCGGTCCGTATACAATTTGAATCAGATATATTTTGGTTTCAGATCTAGTTCGGTTCGAATATATTTCGGTTTCGGATCAAATATATTTTTTTTATATATTATTTTCTAATTAAAATTTAATTATCCATGTGTCTTTTTATGTTTTATCACATTCATCAATCTATCATTAATTCAATATCTTATGTTATTTTCTATTTTTTTTAGTCATGACTACATGATAATGACTAAAAGTCCTACATTGAGAAATAAAAACATATGGTCCTATATTGGGAAAGTCATTATGTTTTAGTCCTACTTATGTAAATTTCTCTTTTTCTAATTATATTATCTCTACCCTAAATAATCTTCCCTTTTTGACTTTTTAGTCATATTTTACAAATTTGGACTACAAGTTATGAAAAAATATATATTTAATTATGATATAAATTTAATATAATTAAATTGATTTTAAAATTTAGTTTTGATATATCAAATTTTTCTCATATCTACTAATGCCACCATTCAACTCATTTCTCAATTCCCATCCACCTTTAACTCTTAGACCTAATTTTTTTCAATTGATGCTTCATCTTGTTTTTCAAATATTTAATTCCCTTTAATTTTGTAAAAACCAAAATAGTTGGCTCACTTCATTCATCCAAAATTTTATATGTATAACTCATATTCAATTTCTAAATATAATAAATTTAAGGCATGAAATTTTGTACTTTTTTTCTAGATGATAATCCATTTTATGAGGGAATGAACAAGTTATGTAATTAGTTCAAATAGTAAAATAAAAGTAAAAATTTAAAAATATAATATGCTTATTGAAAGGCAAACACAATTTCAAATTTATCGATTTTAGTTCTAATCGGGTTCGGATATTATCGGTTTCGGATCTAATCGGTTTCAGATTTAAACCGGATATGAATTATTTAGTTCGGTTTCAGTTCGATTCAGATCATTTCGGGTTGTTAGTTACAAATCGGATCTTAATTTTTTGGATTATTTCGGT